>BMAC01001161.1:47393-114230 GCA_014905375.1 Phtheirospermum japonicum | reverse complement strand
TCGTGAACGACCCAATGATATTTTAAAGTATTAAAATAACTATAATATAAATAAATTATAATAATTTTAGAAATTGAAAATTATTTCATAGACGAATCGAAAATAATTTAAATAAATAAATAATTAACTAAATAATTATACTAATTTCTTAGAAGTTGATAATACATTTTTATTTTGAAAATGAACTATAAATTCGCTTAATTAGAGTTCTTTAGATTATTTAAAACTAAAATAGGAAGTCGTATGATGTATTCATACCCAAAGGATGTCGGAAATTGTCCCATGAAGTAGATGCCCCACACATCAAAGATTTACACCACAAGATTGCTCGTTTGTGGCATTTCATTCCGTTTGCCGATATTTCCCATTTGTTGGCAGCGATTGCAAAACTTGCAAAACTCGTGAGGGTCCTTGAATAACGTATCCAATAGAATCCCGACTGGAGGACCTTGAAAGAAGTCTTTTGTCCTCCAAAGTGGCCGCCACATTATTGATCGTGTCAAAATGATAATATGCTCTTTTGTTCATCCTCGGGAATGCATCTTTGGATGATGCCATCTTTCCTGAACCAGAAAAGGAACGGGTCCTCCCAAAAGTGATTCCTGCAAGCAGAAAGAAATCTCTTCCGTTCTTGGAGGATAATTCGGCCCTCAAATGGCCACAATCAAGATAATTGACAATGTCAGCAAACCAAGGGGTGGGGTGAGAAGAGATAGCATAAGTTAATTCATAAGTAAATGCATCATTTATACGTTCAAGCTCATCCACATTTCCCTCTACACTCAAACGGGACAAATGATCCGCCACAACATTCTCACACCCTTTTCTATCTTTAATTACGGCATCGAACTCCTGAAGTAAGAGTATCCAGCGGATCAAGCGTGGCTTACTTTGGATTTTATTAAAAAGGTAACAGAGAGCAGCGTGATCGCTATGGACAATGACTCTAGAACCAAATATATATGGCCAAAATTTTTCCAGTGAAAATACCATGGCTAAAAGTTCTTTTTCAGTGGTGGTATAGTTCCTCTGAGACTCATTCAACATGAGACTCAAATAATAAATCACACGGAGGAGACCATCCAATCGTTGTCCCAAAACGGCCCCCACCGCGTCGTTCGACGCATCACATATGATTTCAAAAGGGAGGGACCAATTTGGGGCAACGACCACTGGAGCTGTGGTATGCTATTCCTTAAGAAAATTGAACTTTTTCAAACATGACTCATCGAAAATAAAAGGCACGTCAAGACCAAGCAAATGACACAAAGGGCAACTAATTTTTGAGAAATCTTTTATAAATCGCCAGTAAAATCCCGCCTGACCTAAGAAACTTCAAATGCCCTTAACGTTTTTGGGTGGGGGTAGACTCTAATTAACATCAATCTTTGATTTATCAACCTCTAAACACCTACTAGACACCACATGACCAAGGACAATACCACTCCTGACCATAAATTGACTTTTCACCCAACTCAAAGTCAAATTACTATTAACACAACGTTTGAGCCGAACTTTTTGGTTCCTTTCAAAATTAATTACCGGTTAACCAGTACTTGCCTACGTTTGAAAAGGATTAAAGTTCGCCCGCAAGAGAACGGGGTCACTTGTAGACTAGTGAGTTAACTCGGGTCGATCTCTTGAGGAATGGGAATCGGAATTAACGATGTTTATTATACTAATATCAACATTCTATCTAAAAACACGCGAACACATGGGTTTTGATTGAGATGATTCAGTTTTAATAACTTTAACAAAAATGAGAACTTCTTGTCTCGAGGGTGTCAACCTCTCGACAAGAGATGAGAATAGCAAAAGGTGTGAACCAAATAAGAGCCTTTCCTAATTGTACCAACTATCATAAACATGCTTTTGACAAATAATGCTTCAACTGTAACAACCAAGTGCTTGAACACATTTAACAACCAAATAATATTAACGGATAACTATATTTCAAACCTCAATATCATGAAACTCAACCTCAAGTATTTCAACAAACTATCAATAGAATATCCAAAAACAATCGTTCATTCTATCATCAATAATCCAAACATAATAACATCAACTCCAAAAACACTAAGTTATGATTCCAAATCATCAAAGCCTTAACATCTATTTAACAAAACATTAACTAACCAAACCATCAACTGTCATGTTCAATATTAAACCAAACTATTCTAAAAATGATTAAGAATATGAGTTTAGAAATTACGAGTCGTCGAACTACATTCAACGAGTGATGATGACGAACAAATGCACTCCAAGTAACGTATAGAATCCCCGGGTTTGTCACGAACCTAGAGTCTTCATGTCGAAGGTCGGCTGCTGCAAATCACGGGTAGAACGGGGCCGTATGATTTTATGCTTGAGGTATGAGAGATGTGTCAAATCTCTCTACCTTTTTTTTGGTGATTTTTGTGGTTCTCTCTTACTGTTCAGCCTCCAAAGCCGAATGTCCTCAAATCCTAGCCTCTCTCCATTTTTAAACACTCTCCAACCATTTCGTAATTGAAATTTTTCAGAAATGTGCTGGCGTAATGTTCTTGTCCGATCGGACGAAGGTATTTGTCCGATCGGACAAATGCCACTGTCCGCTGCTTTGATCGGTGTGCTAGTTTGCTCGGCCGGTGTGCACGTCATTAAATAGTCCGATCGGAAATATGCACTGTCCGATCGGTGATTGTCCTTATGGGCTACTTTTGAGTGTCTCTCCTTCTATCTTTATGCGTTGGATCCGCCGGACGCTCTAGCTGTATGAGAAAAACACAGAATTACTCTCATTTGGACCGATTAATGATTAATAAGTCGGAAAGTTAAGTAAGGAGACAAAAGGTGCAAAACGATGCAAATCATCCTAGTCTTAACCCGAAAAATATAATAAAAAGACTAAAACAAGACTCGATTATGCACAAATTCGTAACAAAAACGTACGAATCACCACCCCATGCTTAATTGGTTTTTTCGTCCTCAAACAAACGAAAGGATCGGAATCAAGAATAGTGTGAGTAATTAGAGATAAGAGTCTTGTCGTGCATATAGTTTTAGTTTTGCAATTATAAACACTTTCACCGAAACCATAAAGCTAACTCGTATTACCTTTTCACCTTGAAATCGAAAGAATGCTTCCTCACAAAAGGGTAATATGACATGGTGCACTCATTCTCTCGTGTTTTCATTAGGTAAGTGTATACGCTCGGATCATCATAATCATGCATTCAACGACTCGTGAAAATCAAAGACTAAATCATCGCATAAGTGTGCACATTCAATCAAGAATCAGATTAGGACTTTTAAGGGTTGTAATGTCGGCTCTTTGGTAAAGTATGTCATATATAAGAATGTGTGGCTAACTTGCTGACAAACGCAATCTATAACTCACTCAATCCGCCCTTTAACACATAGAGTATAATTTTTGCTCCTCATCCTTCCCAAATAACCATATACCATTATTTTCTTAGCCTTTCATTTCTAAGGCTATTTCTAACCCCCAAAAACCTAATATTAGCCCTTAATAAATAGGTTTTATTTTTTATTTTTATTTATTTATTTTTATCTAGATGCTCTTATGAACTTAAGCACCCTTATATATATATATATATATATATATCCCACTGATTTTTACCCTTACAAATGATCAGATAAAACTCTCATCTTACAAATGTTTTTCAAAATAAGAGCTACAATAATGCTCGTGGCTATCAAAGAGATGGAATAAAAGCTCGAGGGGGATTATTTGGGAATTTTATTGGTTTTTATTTATTGATAAGGCTGGAATTGGGTTTTATATGTGCCTATCGTCATTTTCAAAACCAAATGTACACATGCGATTAAGAGACTTTTCAAAACACTTATTGAATCACAACATGAAATGATGGTAAACACACAAGGTTTCTCACTAGGGTTCAACTCAAACTTTGAAAACAAGGTGATCGATTTTTTGAAGTTTCGCAGAATTGGTAACGACCAAGTGTTGTTTTAGATATATATAAGTAGTTTTGAAAATTTTTTCACTTAAACAAGCTCGAAAGACTCTAGCATTATATCACATACTACATGATTCCGACAGGCATTCCAGTACAAACACAAATAAGCATGGGCAAAAATTTAACAAAAGTTGACGTAATCAATTGGTTGACTAGCATTTGTTACGAAAATGTGACTATGTTACTTAAAAAAATGGTTTGAACTGAACATGAAAAGGACTCTAAATGAAATCTCGAGGGCTGCTCAGTTGTCCGACCGGTCATAGAGCTAGACCGATCGGACTGGAGTCCAGTGGGCATTGTCCGATCGGTCGCCTCTGTGTTACCGACCGAACGGTCCCGTCCCCTCCCCCTAAAAAAAAAATCAGCAAACTCCTGGTTTCTTAAAACAGTAATATGAACATAGGGATTTGAAAAAGTGCTAAGAACCAATGCATGCAAATGAACAAATCACGAGGTAACCATAGTCATCACATTACAACATAAAAGAAATAATAATACATAATAAATCCGAATAAAATAGTAAAAAGTCTAGAAAGCAAATAAAAAGTTTGATAGAGTGGTGATATAGATGGGGCATGAGCTTGCCTACTGGTCCATGTCGTCCGGAGGTGGAGGTGGGTAGCAGTGCTCGAGACGGGAGAGGCGCTCTTCAGTTTGAACGAGGTATCCATGATTCGTCTCAACGCTTCCAGACAATCGGGCAAGATGCTGAGAAGTTTTGCCCAGCTGTTGCCCAAATTCGTCAACGTGCTCTGGAAGTAACGAGCCTCTTCTCGAGCTTCCTCTCACGCCGCCCAGGCATCATGTCGAGCGTTCCTCGCATATTCCTCTTGATGGATGCACAATTCCCCCATTTGAGCCATCATTCTTGCTTGGAAATCCTGCTGCTGCTGCCATTGCTCGTCCGAGAAATAAACACCGTCTCCATAGTCACCATGATCGTAAGTTCGGGAACCGGTCTTCCCATTTCCTCCATTATCCTCGTTCATGGTGTCCTCCCCGTTGTCCTCCTCATCATCCTCATTCTCATCCTCAGTTTCATCATCGTCATCATCGCCATCATCGTTGTTAAAATCCTCGACTACTTCGGCTCTCAAGCTCTCCCCTTATGACATGAATGTCGGAATAGCGACGTTCTACCCATTGCTCATTCGGATCTCGACCATCATCGCCACACTCAGGTATACGATGTCTTCGTCATATGGTTCGCAACCGTGGTGTCGTGCGAGCTCCGTGATAAAGGCTCCCAAGGTGAGCTTTGCCGTTTTCTTCTCCCTTACTTGTTGAACGTTTTCGATTGCAGCAGTCAGGAGTGGATAAATTTTTGCGTTTCCGTGATGGTACGCAATCCACAACGCTCTCAACTCGGAGGAAGAAATTCTTGTGGCGTCCTCCATCCCTAAGAAGACTTGCATGAAAAACGTGTATGTAAGATAGACGGCGTTGGATCTCGAAGATATCGAGTTGAAACGGCATCCAGGTTCCGGTGGTGCTCCCGAGAGTTTGTTTCACCAATCATTTTTGTTGTATTCATCGATCTCGAATCGTGGTCTTGGGTTTTTCCGGCTATCGACCCCAAAAATTTCTTCTAGATCCCCCGCCGAAGTGTGGAATGTTTGGTTCTGGAAACGGCATTCGAAGCTCCCATCGGCTAACGTTTGAAACGTCGTAAAGAACTCGAGCATAAGGGTGCGATACTTGGGTTGATTAACACCGGCCCACTTGATTAATTGGAGGGCTTCGATGCCCTTGATAAACTTTGCCGCCGTTTTATCCCCCGTGTTGGCTTTTTCCTCCCAGAATTCGAGGTTAATGAAACGAGGATGATAGACATCCCTTTTAACGAGGGACTTGTAGGGTGTAACCTCACGTTCGTCCTTGAGGTCGAAGGGGGCTATTCCACCCCGGGTGTTGCTCGGGCTTGTGTTTAAAGTCTTTCCACGCTTCTGACAATTACCGGGTGCCATAGCGGATGCAAAATCTCCCAATAAACAACCGAACTTCTCATAGACCTTTCGTCGAACACGTAGTGTGCGTCTTAAGAACTCAATAAATTAAAGTTAAACTTGAACAAACCCAACTCCAATTCCCACAACAACTGCAATTCAATCTCCCAAATAGTTCAAGAAAGTCGAGTTTCAGCCATTATACCTTGAGTTTTTGTTGTGTTAGGAACCGTTGGCGAAACTTGTGAGATGTGAAGGAATTGCGTCTAATTCCCCAAATTATCCGGGCGGATGTAATTGGGTGTGTTTAGTTACCGATTGGACGCATTGTTGGCCTTGATTGTTCGAGTAGTGAATTTGCAAGTGTGAATTGCGTGTTGTTGCTCTACAAGGGAAAGAAAATCGAGTTTAGGGTAAAGTGTTTGTGTCTGAAATAATCGGCCTTTTATAATATGGGTTGTCGTCCGATCGGTCAGTGACATTCTCCGATCGGAACGAGGCCTAGTAGGTCTTGTTTGATCATTTCCGGGTTTGACCAGTCAAACTACGGTCCGGTGAGTTTTTGTGCGATCGGTTGAAGTGCTTGATCGGCCGGTCTGCACTGTACGACACAATATATATATATATATATATATATATATATATATATTGTTAATATATTATTCCATAATTAATATTATATCGATGCCCTGCAAGAATTCAAAAATGAAAATTAGGTATAAGCAATTCAATCCACATAATAATTCGAGAAAAATTGCTCGTTTATTTATGATAACAATATATCCCAACATCATTCATTCAGAAAACTAAGTTGTCACCATCAAAATCCTATCGGGTTATTTAGGCGGTGGAATATGTCCAAAGGCCAGCTCGTACAATTCCTTAACCTCTTCCTCAAGTTCAATGACTCTCCTTTTGAGACGCATTATCTCGGCGTCCACATCGTCCAGGATGCCGTGGAGATGCTCAATGTTCTTGGTCAAATCAACTTCTTCAGTAAGGGATTCATGGAGATCAGTTTGTATCTTATGGACTTGTTGGCGGTATTCTTCCACTTATTCTTCAAGCTTTTCGACAGTATCTTCGTACTTTTTCCTCGACACCCAACCGTAAGCATTGTTATTATGATGATTCATGGTGTTGGGTGTCGGTCAATGCTTGCAAATGTCAAAGAGGAAAAGAAAGTTGGTGTGGAGTTAAAGGTCCAGAGGGTGGGTTTATATAGGGTTTGAAGATGGAGGTTAAGGATTTTCAGAATCAAAGGAAATCGAGAAAAGGGGGAAAGAGAATATTTGTTTAACCTTAAAAAAAAAGTCAACCCCCCAAAATTAAAGATCCTTCATACCTTAGAAGATATTTTCAAAATATCTTTCCTAACCCTTTTAATTGCCTGGTAATATCCTTCCCGAAATAGGCTCTCACACCTACCCACCGATCGGTGTCATTACTGGTCCGATCGGTCACCTCGTCATGGAGCAGTCCGACTGGTTGCCTGTAGGCCTCCGATAGGTGGTCTTGGAAATTCATAATCCATTTTGAAATTTGCAGGGATACCTGTCAAATATTCTAACCAACACAAATACACAAATATATACATGTAGAAAATGAAAGAAAGAAGAAAAGAAAAACTTGGGTTACCTCCCAAGAAGCGCAACATTTAATGTCTTATGCTTGATGGTACCTCGTTCGAGTCTTAAGGTTCTCTAGGGGGATCATTGAGTATGACCACTTCATGATCTTTTTGAGAGATTGGTCCCCCATGATACAACCTTACTCGGTGGCCGTTGACTTGGAAGGTAGAGTTGCTCTTTTCATCCAACAAAGTTACCGCTCCAAACTCGTTAATGTCGGTGATCAAAAATGGACCGCTCCACTTCGATCTCAATTTCCCTGGAAAGAGTTTAAAATGAGAATTAAAAAGCAAAGCTAGCTTACCGACTTCCAAGCCTTTGTGAATGAGTCTCTTGTCGTGTGCTTCCTTCATTTTCCTCTTGCTTGCCCATGCTGTCTCGTACGAGTCGTTGCAGATTTCCTCCAACTCGCTTAGTTCAAGTTTCCTATATCCGCCGGCCACATTCAAATCAAGGTTCAATGTGCGAATATCCCACTCCGCTCGATGTTCCAATTCGACGGGTAGGTGGCACGCTTTTCCATAAACTAACCGAATGGGCTCATGCCCAACACAGTTTTGTAAGCTGTTCGGTAAGTCTACAGTGAATCAATTAGCTTTGCTGCCCAATCCTTACGGTTCAGTTTCACGGTTTTTTCTAAGATGGCCTTGATTTGCCGGTTGCTTGTCTCTACTTTCCCCGAGGTTTGCAGATGATAAGGGGTTGCCACCTTGTGACGTACCCCATACTTGCTCATCAGTTGATTAAAGGCTTTATTACAGAAATGGCTACCCCCGTCGCTTATGATTGCTCTCGGAATTTTGAATCGGCTGAAGATGTTCTCCTGGATGAATTTGAGAACGATCTCGGCGTTAGCTCTTCTCGTGGGCATTGCCTCCACCCACTTCGATACGTAGTCAACTCCTACGAGTATATACTCGTAATCTCCACTCCTCGGAAAAGGACCCATGAAATCTATGACCCAAATATCAAAGATCTCGATCACTTGAGTGGGTACCAAGGGCATCTCGTCCTTTTTCCCTATTGCTCCCGAACGTTTGCACTTATCACATGTTTTGATATATTGGTGTGCATCGGCGAAAAGTGAGGGCCAGTAGAATCCGGCTTGAAGGACCTTGAAGGCCATTTTATGGCTTCCGAAGTGGCCTCCCTCGTCATGGCAAAATCTTAGTACGCCTATCTTCTCTTCGTCCGTTATGCATCTCCGGAAGAGCCCATCCTTGCAGCGCTTGTAAAGATAAGGATCATCCCAAAAGAAACCCTTGCATTTAAACAAAAATCTCTTTCTTTCTTGCGAAGAAAGATGGTTAGGGATAATTTTACAAGCAAGGAAATTCACAAAATCAGCATACCATGGTTCGTTGATTTCGTCGATGGCATTTGCACTTTCATAAGGGAACACGTCATCTACAAATCCAATTTTATTTGGCTCTCCTTCCACTAGCATGCGGTACAGATGATCAGCAACCACATTTTCGCTCCCTTTCCTATCCTTAATTTCAACGTCGAATTGTTGCAAGAGAAGAATCCAACGAATCAATCTAGGCTTGCTTTGCATCTTTGGCGAACAAGTGACGAAGCGCTGCATGATCAGTATGCACGATGACTTTAGAACCGACGATGTAAGAACGGAACTTATCCAATGAGAACAAAACCTCGAATAGCTCTCGTTCTATAGCAGTGTAGTTGCGTTGGGTGCTATTAAACATATAGCTGGCATAGTAAACGACCCTCAGCATTTTATCTACTCGTTAGCCCAAAACTGCCCCGGCTGCCTCGTTTGAAGCATCACACATAATCTCGAAAGGAAGAGACCAATCCGGCGCTACTGCAACTGGTGCTTGTGTCAATTTTTCTTTTAAAATGTTAAAAGCACCAAGACACTCACCATAAAATTCAAAGGGCACATCCTTCCCAAGCAATTTACATAACGGGCGACAGATTTTTGAAAAATCTTTAATGAAACGTCTGTAAAAACCTGCATGTCCCAAAAAGCTCCTAACTCCTTTAACATCCCTCGGGGGTGGAAGAGTTTCAATAACGTTGATCTTTGCCTTATCCACTTCCAACCCCTTACTTGAAACCACATGTCCTAACACAATCCTGCTTCTCACCATGAAGTTTGACTTCTCCCAACTCAAGGTTAAATATGACTCGACACAACGCTAAGAACTTTTGTTAAGTTTTTCAAACATTGAGAGAAGGAAGAGCCAAATACCGAGAAGTCATCCATAAAGACTTCGAGAAAGTCGTCGATGAATTCGGTGAAGATGGAGATCATGCATCTCTGAAAGGTTGCTAGGGCATTGCATAGGCCAAAGGGCATTCTCCGGTAAGCAAATGTGCCAAAAGGGCACGTGAATGTGGTCTTTTTCTGATCCTCTGGAGCTATTGCGATTTGGTAGTAGCCGGAAAGTCCGTCTAAGAAGTAATAGTATTCATGCCCTGCTAGCTTATCGAGTAATTGGTCCATGAATGGGAGTGGGAAGTGGTCTTTCCTCGTCGTCGCATTGAGCTTCCGATAGTCAATCCACATGCGCCACCCGGTGGTTAGGCGTGTCGGGATGATTTCCCCCTTCTCATTCTCCAATATCATGATGCCGCCCTTCTTTGGGACAATGTGCACTGGGCTTACCCACTCGCTATCGAAAACAACATATATAATCCCTTCTTCGATTAGCTTGAAGATCTCCTTCTTGAGTACCTCTCTAAGCGTAGGATCCAAACGTCGCTGCCCCTCTCGTATCGGTTTTGCTCCTTCTTCTAGATCGATCCGTTGCATGCATGTGACCGGACTTATCCCCTTGATATCACCGATATTCCATCCTATCGCTTTCTTATATTTTTTTAGAACCTCGATGAGTTCTCTTTCTTCATGTTTCGCTAATTCCGCAAAGATAATTACGGGCTTCCTCTCGTTAGACTCAAGAAACACGTACTTGAGATGGCTTGGAAGCGGTTTTAGTTCTAACTTGGGCTCGAAAGTGGGTCCAATGGGTGACTCGGTCATTAGCTCTTCATTAATTTCGAAAAGAGTGACCACCCCCTCCCCGTTTAAATTAAACTCGTCGTCCTCGGCGTCATAGTTCTTAATTGGTACGACACCAAATAGATCGCTTACGCATTAGTCCACCGAATCAAGGTAAGATCAATCGGGCCCAATCATCGGTGATGGAATACTAAGAATGTCTTTGAGCGAGAACGTCACTGATTCACCTAGCACGGAAAGTGTCATTTTTCCCCTTTAAACATCAATTAAGGTGTGTGATGTTGCCATGAAAGGTCTACCCAAAAGGATCGTATGCTCTTTGCTTGATGCCTCCATTTCTCCTACATCCAATATGAAAAAGTCCACAGGGAATACCAACGAACTGACCTCCACTAGAGCTTCCTCGACCACTCCCAAAGGGTATCTTAACCAATGATCTGCCAATTGAAGCCTTAAACTCGTTGGCTTCACTCCGCCAAGGTTGTACTGCTTGTATAGGGCGTAGGGCATCAAATTGATCCCCGCTCCTAAATCAAGCATTCCACGTGCCTTTTACCTATCTCCAAGGGTTATCGTAATGCAGAAACTCCCTGGATACTTTGCCTTTGGTGGCAGCATATGGTGAGAAATTGTGCTCACTTCCTTGGATAAAACCATTCGTTCATTTCCTTCCATTTTCCTCTCCTTTGTCGCAAGTTCCTTAAAAAACTTGACGTAAGACGGCATTGCCTTGATCACGTCGAATAGTGGGAGGTTCACGTTCACGTCCTTTAGCATATTATAAAGTTCCATGAACTTTTTGCTCTCCTTTGCTGGTTTGAGACGATTGGGAAATGGTACGGCATCCCTTATTACTCGTTGTGGTCTTTGTTCTTCATCAGCCCTCTTTTCCGATCGGTCAGTCTGTTTTGACCGATCGGAAGAAGCCTCCTGCCCTCTACTCCGATCAGTTTCTGAGATGTTCCGATCAGAATATGTGCACTTTTCTTTAGTCTGATCGCTCCCTGGGTCATTCGACCGGAAGGAGTCCACTATTCTCCAGTCCAATCAGTCTTTTTAGCAGTCCGATCAGTCAAGTCCTTGGCTGCGTACTTCTGATTCGTTTCGGCACGTTTTGGTTGAAAAACTCCCGTCAATGATCATGGAACATATGGGTTGTGTGACTTGTGAATTTTATCCACTGTCCCTTCTTCGCCGTTAGAACTTGGCTCCCCTTCTTCTCGTTCATCCACAGCCTGCTCGATTTTGGAGTTTTCTCTCTCGATTTCTCGTACTCCGTTATCGACTTCCTTTCTGCCACGTAACACATGCACCACCATGGATTGTTTGGGTTGGCTGGGTAGCTTTTCCGGATCACTTGCCGTCTTTGCCATAGAAGCTGAGAGTTGCCCTATCATCATTTCCAACTTATCCAGTTGCTTCTTCGTTCGCTTTCCCTCCTCGATTGTGCGA
Source organism: Phtheirospermum japonicum (assembly GCA_014905375.1). Classification (NCBI taxonomy): domain Eukaryota; kingdom Viridiplantae; phylum Streptophyta; class Magnoliopsida; order Lamiales; family Orobanchaceae; genus Phtheirospermum; species Phtheirospermum japonicum. Next base: position 102,226 of record BMAC01001161.1, on the reverse strand, counting down.
AGCATTTCCTACCGATTACGTAGAGTCTCATGCTCTAGTTGTTGTCGCCATAATCTTAGTTCATCGTCAGAGTTGATCGGGAGTGGCATTTGCTGCTGTTGCGGTACTTGTGAGTATTGTTGTTGTGGACTTTGTTGGTATTGCGGCTGTGGCGATTGTTGGTATGGTTGCTGTGGTGCTTGATACTGTTTTGGAGGGTATTGAGAATAGTTGCCTTGCCCTTTATTTTGATAAGACTTTTGGCCACTCGGTTCTCCTTGGCACTTGTTTGGAAGTGGTCGTGAGTCCGATTGCTTGGAGTTGGGCACGTTCTTTGTCAGCTCTTCGGTCTGGATCGTTGGGACTTTGTACTTCCTCGGTCGGAAACTCGTTTGTTGCGATTTTTCGCTCATGTGCTCGAATAAGTCCCAAGCCTCCGTGGCGGTCAATTCCCCAAAATCTCCAGCTTTCACCTCTACTTGCTGTTAGTAAACCGGAAATAGACCTTCATGGAAGTAATTACTGACCATCTTGGCGCTATTGTTATGGTGTGGACATTTTTGTAAGAGTCCTTTATATTGTTCCCATGCATCGTAGAATGATTCCCCCTCCATTTATTCGAAGTTTGTGATCTCTCTTCGCATTTTGGCAGTTGTTTGTGTGGAGTAGAACCTACTCACAAAATTCTTATACACCATCTCCCAATTAGTCAAAGAATTGGGCTGCAACGACAAAAGCCAATGCTTCGCTTTGTCCTTCAAAGTCGTAGGGAAACATTTCATCCTCAATTGATCCTCATTTAGTCCAAGATGTGGAGTTGTGCCTACCAAGAGGTAAAGTTCCTGAATGAAATTTAGTGGATCTTCATTGGGCATGCCGTGAAAGGTAGGAAGTTGGTTTACGCTGCCCGCTTTCAAATCATAGTCTCTAGCCGTGGGGCCTAAGACTATTGCACTGCTATATGATCCAATCGTGGGGAAAAGGAGATCTCCTTGGCGACGTTCATTAGGGTATCGACGCCCTCTTCTTCCTCCGAAGTTAGCTTGTGCGCCAAAGTTTCTTTCCTCTCCATACTCCTCATAATACCATAATCACGCTCCTCCTCGTAATTCCCACGATCCTCATATCTTTCGTTTCGAAATTTCTCCCTCTGCCAAGTGTTGAACGGACGTCCCTCCCTTCTATTTTGATTGTGGTTCCGTTCTCGTTCGAAATCCTCATGCCTTTGGTGGTTTTGTTGGTTGTTTTGGGGCTCGGGCCCGCCATGACCACCATTGTAATGCTCGAACTCTCTATTTGCTCGATTGTTGTAATCTCGAGCTTCTTCACTGTTCCGAAATTGTTGAGGAGGTTGTTGGTAAGTAGGGTTCTCTTGCATCATGATTTGATGATCGCCCCTCAGTTGTTGCTCCCCGTTGTTTGCTTGGTTTGGCTCTCTTGGTTCTTCATTATGGAGTAGAGGTGGATTTATTGGCTCTTCGTATTCATTATTATCCATTTGCTCTTGTACGTGCACATCGTCAATGGGTGGCACTCCATATGGATAATCGCGAGGAAGGGTTTAGGTGTTTCGTCCCCTCCATCGTCCACCATTCACTCCTCCTCATCCCACAAGAGGTAGATTCTCTGCCATGTTGGATGAACTTGCTTCCAAAAGATTCCCTTCGGTCAAAGGAAATAGTTGTTTCGATCTCGACACGCGTTCGATGCTATTGATGAATGGGGCTAATTCTCCTCTAAGGCTTCGTCGACCTTGCATCAACAACAAACAATCATCACATCGAGTGGCAAATAATAAACATTATACAATTTATGACTCATAAATAATAACACAAATAAACATCTTTAACACCTTTACCATTCCCCGACAACGACGCCAAATTTTGAGCCGAACTTTTGGTTCCTTTCAAATTTAATTACAGGTTAACCAGTACTTGCCTACGTTTGAAAAGGATTAAAGTTCACCCGCAAGAGATCGGGGTCACTTGTAGACTAGTAAGTTAACTCAGGTCGATCTCTCGAGGAATGGGAATCGGAATTAATGATGTTTATTATACTAATATCACAATTCTATCTAAAAACACGTGAACACATGGGTTTTGATTGAGATGATTCAGTTTCAATAACTTTAACAAAAACGCGAACTTCTTGTCTCGAGGGTGTCAACCTCTCGACAAGAGATGAGAATAGAAAAAGGTGTGAACCAAATAAGAGCCTTTCCTAATTGTACCAACTATCATAATATGCTTTTGACGAATAATGCTTCAGCTGTAACAACTAAATGCTTGAACACATTTAACAAAAAAATAATATTAACGGATAGCTATATTTCAAACCTCAATATCATGAAATCCAACCTCAAGTATTTCAACAAACTATCAATGGAATATCCAAAAACAATCGTTCATTCTATCATCAATAATCCAAACATAATAACATCAACTCCAAAAGCACTAAGTTATGATTCCAAATCACCAAAGCCTTAACCTCTATTTAACAAAACATTAACTAACCAAACCATCAACTGTCATGTTCAATATTAAACCAAACTATTATAAAAATGATTAAGAATACGAGTTCAGAAATTACGAGTCGTCGAACTACATTCAACAAGTGATGATGATGAACAAATGCACTCCAAGTAACGTGTAGAATCCCCGGGTTTGTCACGAATCTAGAGTCTTCACATCGAAGGTCGGCTGCTGCAAATCACGGGTAGAACGGGCCCGTATGATTTAATGCTTGAGGTATGAGAGATGTGTCAAATCTCTCTACCTTTTTTTTTGGTGATTTTTGTGTTTCTGCCTTACTATTCAGCATCCAAAGCCGAATTTCCTCAAACCCTAGACTCTCCGTTTTTAAACACTCTCCAACCATTTCGTAACTAAAATTCTTCAGAAATCTGCTGGCGTAACGTTCTTGTCCGATCGGATGAAGGTATTTGTCCGATCAGACAAATGCCACTGTCCGCTGCTTCGATCGGTGTGCTGGTTTGCTCGATCGGTGTGCACGTCATCAAATAGTCCGATCAGAAATATGCACTGTCCGATCGGTGATTGTCCTTATGGGCTACTTATGAGCGTATCTCCTTCTATCTTTATGACTAGGATCCGCCGGATTCTCTAGCTGTATGAGAAAAACACATAATTACTCTCATTTGGACCGATTAACGATTAATAAGTCAGAAAGTTAAGAAAGGAGACAAAAGGTGCAAACCGATGCAAATCATCCTAGTCTTAACCCAAAAAATATAATAAAAAGACTAAAACAAGACTCGATTATGCACAGATTCATAACAAAAATGTACGAATCAACGTTCAAGCACCTTAGATAAATTATGAAGACAAGAGGCAAAGGATGAGAAAAATACCAAAAATTCGTCCATGAAGACTTCGAGGAAGTAGTGGATCATGTATGTGAAGATGGATAACATACAAAGTTGGAAAGTTGTCGGCGCATTGCATAAGCTGAAAGACATCCTTCGGAATGCGAATGTACCGAATGGACAAGTGAACGTTGTTTTATTCTGATCTTCCGGGGCAATAACGACTTGGTAGTATCCAGATAGGCCATCAAGGAAACAATAGTACTAATGCCCGTCCAACTTATCGAGCAACTGATCAATGAATGCGAGTGGAAAATGGTCTTTCCTCGTGGTGGCATTAAGTTTTCGGTTGTCGATGCACGTGCGCCACCCGATGGTCAACCTTGTTGGCATAATCTCTCCCTTGTCATTTTCTATGATCGTGATTCTGCCCTTGTTTGGCACTACATGAATGGGACTCACCCATTCACTATCGGGCACTGGGAAAATAATTCCCTCATCGATCAATTTGAAGATCTCTTTCTTCATCACCTCCGCCAAAATTGGATTCAAACGGCGTTGACCATCTCGAACCGGTTTTGTACCCTCTTCCAACATGATACGGTGCATGCACGTTGCTGGACTTATACCTTTAATGTCCCCCAAGCTCCACCCGATGTCTCCTTGGAACTTTTTATGAACAACGATCAAGACCTCCTCTTCTTCCTAGATAGTTCGGCAAAAAATGATAACAAGTTTCTTCTCGCCTTTTTCAAGAAACACATACTTCAGTTGTCTTGGAAGGGGCTTAAGTTCAAATTTTGGTTCGATGTCTAGTCTCTCATCTCAAAGCTCACAAAGGCCAATCACCCCCTCGGAGTTGGGCTCAAGCCAATCGTCGTCCTCGGCGAGACATGAGTTGTCATCCTGATTGAGAAAATCATGGATGACAGATTCTTCTTCAAGTTTGTCTTGCACAAGTGGGGCAATGGGATCCACGAATGAACATTTGGCATTCATGGATGAAGATGGTGTTGCTTAGAAGTCGTGGATGGAGAATGTGATATATTGGTCCAAAACGGATAAGGCCATGCTCCCGTTTTTCACATCTATGAGCGTGTTGGCCGTGGCCATGAAGGGTCAACCCAATAGAATCGTGCGCTCTCGGATATCATCTCGCACTTCCCCTACATCCAATATCACAAAATCAACGGGAACAATGAGGTTCCTGACTTGCACGAGGACGTCCTCGATAATCCCCTTTGGGTAATGGACCGACCAATCCGCCAATTAGAGTCTCATTTTGGTTGGCTTGAGCGCACCTAGATCAAATTACTCATAGATAGAAAAAGGCATTAAATTGATCCCCGCCCCATGGTTGAGCATACCCCAAGTTTCTTTACCATTTCCCAAAGTTATTTTTATACAAAAACTCTCGGAGTCGCTTTTCTTAGGGGGATGGGGATTGCGAAAGATAACGCTCTCCGCATTTGAAAAACAAATTTTTTCGTTTCAGAAAACCGTCTCTTTTGTGATGCCAAGTCTTTGAAGAACTTAGCATATGCAGGAACGTTTCTTATGACATCAAGCAAAGGCAAATTCACATTAACTTTAGAAAGTATATTATAGAGATCAATGAATTGCTTATCTTGCTTTTCCGATTGAAGGCGACTTGGATATGGAATGAGAGGCCGATATGGATTAGATGCTTTTTGAAGAATCGTCTTAGGCTCGACCTCCTTCTTAACATGATTCGGGGACTGGGTGGTGGTCGTCCTCTCGCAATGCTCCTTGTTTGGGTTTAACATTGCGCCATCGGTTGGAATGGGTGATTGAGTAGAGTTCTCTTTGGCGGAGGCAATGTTATCACAACCCGTCCACTCCTAAGGACTGTGATGGCTTGTGCTTGCGATGGTTGACTCGGCAACTTCACAGGCTCGTTATTCCTTATGTGCGTGGTGAGTTGGCCAATGGCCGTTTCAAGCTTATCCATCCGTTTCTCAGTACGTTGCATGAATTGCGTAAATGTACGCAATGTTTCCTCGAGCGCTGGTGGAATGGGTGCTTGAGTCGGTGGAGGTGGAGGTAAAGATATTTGGCCTTGCGGTGGTGATTGGTACGGTGGCCGTGCTAAGAACAAACCTTGTCCCCATTATTTTTGGTATGGTTGTTGGGGGACAAAACTGCTTTGTTTCCTTGAGTTGGGTGTCTGGTTCCCTCCTTTTGATTGTTCGACCAAGAAAAATTCAGGTGATTCCTCCAACTCGGATTGTAAGTTTGCGAAAATGGGTCATTATTGCGTGGGTAGTGATTTTTATGCCCTTGCCCGGCTTGATTCGCTTGATAACCTTGAACGGCGAGCGCCTGTTCATTGGTTTCTTCGGTCTGCTCATAGTTTGCTTGGCAGAGATTCGTGCCATGCCCGTACACTCCACGAATTCCACACGTCTCTGATTGCATTGGTGATTGGGGCACGCCTTGAGAAAGAAGCGTGTTTAGAGTCTACAATGAGGCAACTTTCCTCATCAACTCGGCAATTCTTTTTTTTTTCAAGAGATGTGTGTGACACCTCAACCTCGTGAACGACTACTTTCTTCGATCACGAGCTCTTTTGTCGAAAATTGTAGCGTATTGACTCGCAAATATCCCATACTTATTGGGAGGTCCGTGATCCGACATTCCCCCCGCCGCATTGTCAACCATGTATTGAAACGTAAGGATGAGACCATCGTAGACAAAATGGTTGACGAGTTCGGGCGGGTATTGATGATGTGGGCACTGCGTCAAAAGTCCTTTGAATGTTTCCAAGCATCGCGGATGTTTCTTAATCCGTTTGATTGAATTAGGCTATCTTCACTCAGTGTTGAGCTGTCGTTTGGTTCGAATAGTACTTCCCCATAAAATGATCGTACACTATATCCCAATTCGCAAGAGAATCGGGCTCCAATGACAATAGCCAAGTCTCTGCCCGATCCTTCAAGGTGTATGGAAAACACCGCATTTTCAATTGGTCTTCATGAAGGCCTTGGAGTGGGAATGCTTGGATGACGGAGTAGAATTTCCGAATGAAGTTGATTGGGTTTTCGTTAGGAAGCCCGTAGAAGGAGGGTAATAGATTAAAGTGAGTGAGTTTAAGCTCATAATCTTGGGCCGTGGGGCCCATTTGGATGCATGATGTAGATGGGCCAATCACGGGGCAAGCAAACTTTCGCATGCAGGCCTACTGATGCTCATGCTGATGGTAATACCCATTAGGAAGCATATACGGGCCTCGAGCTTTATGGAAGTACAAATGGTGTTGTTGATTATAGTATGGTGTTGCTGTTGTTGGCTGTACGGTAGTTTCTGTTGTTTGCATTATGTTGATTTAAACGATAAAACTAAGAAATCAAGATTTTTAAAAGATTTAAGAAAACATGGGTTTTAGAGCTCTAAAATCATCTCCACGACCACTTGGGCATTTCATCGAACACCTCACCTACAAGCTAGGGTTGTCAATCTCAACTTGTAGATTTAGTACCCAACAAATCCAATTGATGGTTCTAAATGATTCTAGGCTCTAGACCCGTAAGATCTAGCCGACAATCATCATCAATCTCATCATCACAAAATCAACACATCCAAATATACAACTCATCATAAAAAAAGGGGGGGGGGGGGGGGGTTTGAAATATTAAATTATTCTAAGAAGATCAATTAAACAACTAAAGCAAGAGACATGAAAGACTTACTAATTATCGAAGATGAAAATCCATCGTCCAATCGAGAAATCCGCGAATTAAAACTAATCTATGACTTATATCTAAAAACTATTCTACTTTACCTAAAACTAGAAATTTAAAGACTAAGAATTATGAAAAGTATCTAAAGAAATTAAAGAATACTCTTAGGGATTGTCAGCCCATAAGAGGTCTTAGAGCCCTAGGAATAATAAAAAGCTTGTTTAAAAATGAATTGCATAGGAGTTTATATAGATATTCCAACACTTGGGCCGCAAGTCACTTCCTAAAAATAGCTCTCAAGCGTTAGCGTCGACGGGCGTCGATCGACGGCCTTCCCAGGATTGCGTCAGCGGTATGCATCGACCGACGGGCTATGTATCGATGTTAACAAAGAGTTATGTCGGCTTGAGCATCGATCGACGAAAATGAATCGACACATACTACAAGGTCCGTAGACTAGGGCGTCGACAGGTTGGTCGATCGACGCAGGCAATACAGTGGCGTCGACATCGCATCGATGGCCGCGTCGATTGATGACCTTTCCATGTGGCTCTATTAACGATGATCCTTATAATTCTTTGCCGATTTACTCGTTCTCGTCTCTTGGTTCTCGTAATGGCTTGCGATATTCATCTTTTCAGCACTGAGCATCCTCGGTTACTTAGCTGTATGGGGAAAAACAACGAATAATCACCCATTTGAATAAATTTGATCAAAACATGGTAAAATAAGCTGGATATACAAAAATATGAAAATACGCTCAATCTATCCAACTTATACAAAAACAAACCACAAAAATGAACTAAAATACTAACAAAAATCAAGACAAACTCGTGTTAATCAAAATACCCCAAGCTTAATTGGTTTGTTCATCCTCAAACAAATGATAATTTCAAAGAATAATAGGAATAAAAATAAGCTCAAGCAAAGAGTCGTGTCGTGCTACATACATAATTTTAAAAATATAGATAATTGTAACGCAACCTCAAACGCTAGACCCTTATTACATTGTCGCTCCAAAAACCAAATCATGCATCCTCACAAAGTGTAATATATATGTGTACGCTCAGAAGCACTCAATAATTTTTTATAGGGATGTGTTTACACTCAAATCATCAAAATACATGTACAATAAACAAGAACTGAAATCAAAAACTTCTCTATCGCATTTAAGTGTGTAACTAACGAAGAATAGGAAAAGGTCTTTGCGGGTTGTAATGTAGGATCTTTGGTTGGGTATGGAATATATAAATCGTGTGGCTAATTGACGAACTAACGTGATCAATAACTCACCAGACTATTATAATCACGAAGCAAAGTGCTTCACCTCATTCAAATGACCTCACTAAACTCTCATAACGTAGCCATTATACTTAGGCTATTTCTCAACTCGCAACCCAAAATGACTTCTAAACAAAAAACTTAAACAATTGAGAAGCTTAGAATATGCTTCTTCTTTCAAACTCAAATCTTGCCTCTTAAACATTAGGTGTCATAAGAAAACTAACAATATTAACACACGCCTTTATAAGCATAGGGAACAAGATTCACCATCCTTTTTATTCTTTGTTTTTCTTTTTTTTCTTTTTCTTTTTTTCCTCTTTCTTTTTCTGAAGGATGGTGATACTTAAAACTTATACAACTTTTCATAAACCCCTGATCGAAATTCCAAAACACAAATAACCAACAAAAGTAACTGACTCTTACCCCACGCCTTTTAATGACGTAAAAGTAGACTAAAAAACACTAATGGCTATAAGAAATGGATTATTTGGCTATGAGGGGCTCATTCGGAATTTATAGTGGCTAATATATATGGATATGGTCGGAATAAGGGTATTTTCTGTGCCTAATCATCATGTTCAAAGGTAACTACACACTGCGATTTCAAAGAGATCTCAAAACAGAACCTACTCAAGTACATGCAAATATGATAAACACTCAGGCTACTCACTGGCTTTTGCATGAAGAAGGTTTTGAATTGACGCTGATTTTAAGGTTTTACTTCCAAGTACCATTTAACAATATATAAATAATAATTTTCAAAAATTTATGCACTTATACACGCTCAGAGACAAGAACCTCAAATCATACATAGTTAACTTCGACAGGCAAGCTGGATAAACACAATATCGCTCAGGAATAGTAATCATTCACATTCAATTACTAGCTACTACAAATCCACGAATTCAAATTGCATAATTATAAAATATAAATCACTACTCAACCATCCTCCCCCCCTCTAAAAATCCGACAATCTTCTGATTGCCATATATATAAAAGCAAATAAAAAGAGGAAAGGAGAAAGAAAACGTCCCTGAAGACCAAATAGTCGAGTTGCTCCAAATAGCGTTGTGCAATCATCTAATCGTCTCGAATTGCATGATTGAAAAATGTCTTGATTAACAGCCTATAAAAACAAAAAAGTAAACAAAATGAATAATAAAAGAACTAAATCTTTTTTACTAGGATAAGCTTGGGTTGCCTCCCGAGAAGCGCTTGTTTAACGTCAAAATCTCGACGTCCTCTACGAATGATGCTATCCCGGATCCAAGAATAAGTGACGATCGTGCCACGCCTTAGTGTTCTCCAAGAGTAAGAGTAGGAGATTAAAATCACCAAGGCGGGCACAAAAAGCAAGTAGTAGAGAAATAAAAAATTCAACTCGCTTTGGAGGTCAGAAAAGCGAGTAATCGATCACCACGAACATATCAAAAGTCAATTGGAGCACGGGGCGATCCTTGACTACTGGAAAAACTAAGAAATCTATCGAACAAAATAAACGACCATCGACCAATCCAAACTCGTTTGTTTCCTCGATTACCTACTCAACACCTTTAAAATCATGAAATGCAATACTGGGCTGAGGGGAGAGGGATTAGAATTCTTCGCAATTGCCTCTACCACCATCTCAGTCTTTATTGCGATCAAATCATTGGGTGGCACAATAAGAGGCTCGACCATCTCATCCTTCTCTAAACTCGGCACCGCAATTCCTCTATTCTCACTAAGATCAAGTAAAATCGAATCGCCATCATCTTCCGAGCTCTTCAATGGCAACACTTCCCCATTATTGTCCAAGACATCATCAAAAAGCACAAGAGGGGCTATCTCCACCATCCTTTATAACCTCCTCCTTATAAATATCTCCCAAATGATCATTCAAGTTCGAATCCTCAACATCCAAGATGGGCTCCACCACATCTAGAATTGACAGCTCATCAAAGGTAAACTGCTCCTACTCAGCACAGATAACCGAACAAGGGTCATTATCGATTGGGGCAACCGAATGACAGGAGATCTGTTGGTCATCTTTCCCGCTCACCAATTTGTCAAGAGAAGCGATCATTTGACCCATCATAGTCATTACACTAGTACAAAAATAGAATTCAAGAACAGATATTTAAGAATGCCTCAGGAGGCGGAGTTCTTGAATGTCAGGTGGTGGCATTTTTGTAATAAAAGTGTCACATACCAGAACGTCTTTTTTAAAGACGTTCTGGTATACTGGATATCCAGAACGTCGTTAAAATGATGTTCTGGTATATTAGATATCTAGAACGTCGTTAAAAAAGACGTTCTGGTATTTTAAATATCAAGAATGTCTTTAAAAATGATGTTGTGGTATTTTAAATATCGAGAACGTCTTTAAAAATGTTGTTCTGGTATTTTAAGTATCGAGAATGTCTTTAAAACGACGTTCTAGAAAATATTATTGAGAACGCCTTTAATGTCATATTATTTTTGGACAAAATCGATTTTTCTGATTAAAAAACAAACATAACAAAACCCTACTTCTCCTCTCGTCTGCTCCACCAATTCTCCCCCCTCCCACCATTCTCAACCACCACCAGCCGTCATTTGCCAATCGCCACCACCAGTTGCATCATCAAACCATCTGCATTAACAAAGCGTCATCTAAATCTCCCTGAATCTTCTCCGATTTAACCCCTATTCGCAACAACCATTCCCGACCATCAACCTGCAATCGCCACCACAACCCGCCACCGTCAAATTGAAATCGCCACCAAAACCCGCCCCATAAACCTGCAATCGATACCATCCCAACAACCACTGAAATGCCGAATCAGTGTCTTAACCACCACGTTAATGTAATTTGATACTGAACGCATCAGACGACCCAATTCGTAATTTCTCAGCAGGAGCTGCTCAAATCTGGGACTGTAGTCCTCTAACCCTAGGTGAGAATCTCAAATTCTAATTTTATTTTTTCATTTTCTTTCCTACGAAGACTTTTCCCTTCTCCCTAAATATCGCCTTCAAGAATCACTTTACCATCTCAAGAGTTTCACCATTTCATCACATTCCCTTCCTCTTTTTATCCAATTGTTTGTATTTTAATTTTTTTAATTTTTTTGCTAACACTGGGTTCATAAAATAAAACTATATCAAATGTTGCTTTCCCAAATACATTAGTTAATATCTTCTCATTTATCCTTTGTTATAATAAAATGGAACAAATTTGATCTGATTTGCATGATAAAAAAGGGGCTAAGGTTTTAGTGACCGGATTATGAATAAAACTTGATGATGCATGATTGTGGACTTGATTTTTGATTTGTGCATTAAAGTGAATTGAATCTATTTTTTTTTTTAATTATGTTTATCCATATCATAAGACTAAGCGCATTAACATTTCAAAATATTTCAGGAGCATATGTGATGTAGCTGAAGCATTATGCAGTGCTAGAAGAGGAAAGATTGGAGAAGCAGTATACTGACTTGCCAATCTTGGAACCAACGCCACAGGAGCTCGTGGCCACATTAGGTAAACAGTAGTTTCCTTTGAGATCCATAAGTATAACAACATTTCTGATTTGAAAAAAAAAAGTAATAAAGTAGCAGATGCTTGTATAATGTCTGCAATTGTTCAATTTGTATCTTATGTGTATTGAACTGTAGTGCAACTAAATTTAGTGACTTGAAAGGTTGTATTTTTGAGTAATTCGTTTTTAGATGTAGAAACTAGGGTCTTGAAATGGCCGAACCGTTAATGTTTGTCTAAGTGCGAGGAAGAACATTATATATTAATATGATGTCAGTTTAATGATCGGTTATATTGTAGATTGAAAAGAATAAGTAACGAAGTAGCAGATGCTTGTATAATGTCTGCAGTTGTTCAATTTGTATCTTTTGTGCATTGAACTGTAGTGCAACTAAATTTTGTGACTTGATAGGTTGTATTTTAGAGTAATTCATTTTAAGATGTAGAAACCAGGGTTTCGAAATGGTCGGCCCGTGAATGGACACGTATATGCTCAAGAATCTGATTAGAGAGAGAGAGAGAGAGAGAGAGAAATAGTTTATCTGACTTTTGATGACAATTTGTCACGTGATTGCCCGTTCGTGCTCCTGAGTTATAGCCTAATTTTGCCATCTTGGTTTTATGCAGACCAGGGCTAGGGATGCTACATTAAATGCTATCCAGTCTCCTTTGATGGATATTGGTATAGAGAGAGCTACTGGAATTGTGTGGAATATAACTGGTGGAAGTGATCTAACATTGTTTGAGGTAATTTGGCTTCCGTTTGCTACCCACAAACACCTCCCACTTATATTCATGATTTTAGTTGCTGAGCTATCAAGGAAAACTATTACTCGAGATTTTTGGAAAGAAAATTTTCTTTTGTATCAGAAAATCGCTCTTGACAGGAGTTTAGCTAGTCAAAACAACATGCAACTACGTGTTGAAGTGCGAAAACATAGTTACCCTACTGTCACACTAGTTTTTGTGTTGTTTTTAACATAATTATACTTGTTGAATTCCTCTCATATTGCAAACATAATAAGTTATCATGTATTACAATGGAAGCATGCATGAAAATGGCCAAAAATAATGGATATAACTCTGCCTTTGCCATTGAAACCCGAGACTACATATTCACAAAGACAAAAATATAGCAATCTAGAGAATTTATAGCACCTGAATAAAAATAACATAGCCAAACCCAAAATAAAACTATTATTGGAGCAGAACATTCTTAATATAAGTGGTTATATATTGAATAGAAGATTTCCCAATTCCCGCAAAACACAATGCCTTCGTAAAAGCTACAGATCAAGGCCGCCAGGCGGAAGCCTTGCATTAGGCCGCCTACCAAATACACCTTTCTTTCTTTCTTTTCTTTTCTTTCTTTTTTTTGGGAAACGAAAATGCTTTTAATTCGAAAAAGTCGTACTTTTCAAACTATTGTAAGTATTTGTTTTACGTTGTTTGAAAATTATGACTTTTTTATGACCGCCTAACACAAGAATTCCCTTAGGCGGCCTGACAGTAGACCCGGTGCAATGCAATTAGTAATTTCAACCCGGTGTCAAACCATTATAAGCATTTTTCATTTAATTTTTCACTGGACCCTTTTTGGTTCTCGCAGATGTCTGAACTCTCGTTCCTTCTGGCATTTCATGTTGTTGAGCTCCATTTTCTTTTGGGAACGTTGTATTATCTCATATTAAAAATTTATTTTATCTTATTATTATTATTATTATTTGTATCATTGTTGGGGTTGCTGACGAGTGCAATAATTTGGGGTAATAGAGGGGTCGATTGTTGTTACCGATAGATAATTATTATTAAAAAAATGTCTTGTAGCTTTGAAGCTTTGTGTCAATATTACAACCTTTTGAAATCTGATCAAGTTATTTTGTAATGGCAGTTAATGTTAGCACCCTAGATTTTTACTTCCTTCTTGTCCTGTTCCTTGTCAATGTTCACACATGTTGTATTGATTTATTAAACTTTTATGATCGGTAAAATTATTATTATTAATATTATTATTATTATTATTATTATTATTGCTATTATTATTACAAAAATAATTATACATGTTGAAAAGTATTATGTTTGTAACTTCATATTCTTGACGGACTAAGGAATGAAAAACCTTATTAGGTGGCAAATATGATGATTTCTATTTTTCCTAATTTTAAAATACTGTATGAATTAATGGAACCATTCATACTTTGTGATTCATTATGTGTACTTGTATAACTTTGGAGGAGTATTCTTTATATGCCAGTTGTTATTTATATGAGAACAATATATTGAGCTTGTATGGTAAGTGTTGTTATTATGTTAGCATCAATGACTGATCAAAAAGTGAGGTAGATTTGATTTGTGCATTTCCATCGAGGATTAGAAAGTAGTATTTCTTTGGGAAGGTAGTAATGGATTCAAATACATTGTACTTCAAGAAAGAAAGATGAGAGGCATATGAACTAACATACGAACTAATACTATTACTGCTGTTATTATTATTACTTTTTTAAGACAAAAGTAATGAAGAACTAAGCTTCAGAGACCAGATAGTTCAGTAAAATTAATCTATATTTGTATCTATGTGTACATTGCAGACAAGTGGATATAAACCCCTTAAAATGGCACGGTAGATTTAGTTATGGGAAATAAAACTATTAGCAAAAGCGTTCAACAAAAAAAAAATAAAAGAAAAAGACTTGCCTAATATATCATTTCGATATTAATTAACAAAAGTAAATTTAATATAACACAACAAATATATTAAAAAATTAACAACCACTATGATTAAAATGATTCAACCGTAAGATTATCTGAACACCTAACATAAAAATCTAAAATACTAAAACGCAGGTTATCATGTCAAAGTCTTGATTGTAATTGTTCATTTTAATTGTTCATTTTAATTGTTCGTTCTTCAATCTTCTCAATATTAAACTATAGTCTGAATTCTCTCCTTTCTTTGGTTGTTAACAAAACCTTAATTCTCAAGAAAAATGACCATGCGTCTAGTTTAGCTTTTTATATTCATTCTTCTGAAACAAAATCCTTTCCCTTTAAAGCATTACTAGAGAGATCTAAACAAGCCTCATAATATGGTAGCACACGAATGGAAAATCTAGGGACCTTCTCAAATAGTTTATGTTTCTTCTCCAAGGTCCAAAGTAATTTCAACCAAAAAAACTCAATTCGTAACACATATAAACATGTAATTAAACTCAAAAATCAAAAGGGAATATCCTCCATACTTAAAACCATGTAATGCTAACATTAAAAATAACATGAGTACAATAAATATGGGGTTTAGAGAGTACATCACTAACGTGGAAGTAATGACTTTTAGCGTCCAATATCAAGTCTTCAGGTGGAAACCTACAAAAATTAAGGTGAAAGGATAACACAAAACACGAGAAACATTAAACAAGAAGACAACAATAAAAACACACATGAAAGAAACACATGACACTAAAAAGCTAGTAAACACTTGGATCTCCTCCCAATAAGTGCTTATTTAACGTTTTTAACTCGATGACCTATAACACTATCAATCTTCCATGATCTAGAAATAGGGAACGATCATGTCACGTCTTAGTATATTCTATAAGAAAAAGATACTATTTTGCATATTTTGAGATTCCCACACAAGAGGAGAAACTCAGGGAGTGGAAGCGGTGCTTTTTTGAGACTACGGAGAATATAACACTAGTACAGAAACAACTTTTCAAAACGCCTATTTTTGCAAATCAAGAACGCCGTGCTGAGGCGTTCTGTATGGAGCTGTTCTTGAAAGTCTGACAATCTAGAATGCCCTACTGAGGCGTTTTTGAATGTCAGACTTTCCAGAACAGTTTTCAGAGACGTTATAGAAAAATATCTCAACCGTTCTAGAAAGTCGTTTTTACCGATTTTGCCCGTTCTGGAAAGTATACTTTCCAGAACGGATCTAAAAATAGATGTTCTCGAAAGTATACTTTCCAGAACGTCGCTAAAAACAGGCGTTCTGGAAAGTATGCTTTCGAGAACGTCTGCAAAAACAGACTTTCTAGAATCTTTGTTTTCTAGAACGGCATTCTGATAACCGTTCTAGATTTTTACATTTCTGGAATTTCATTCCAGATTCATTTTTCCTTTTCCAGGCCTGCTCATATATCACAATTGTAGTACCTAATTAAATTAGAAAACATATTTCATTTATATAATGTCATTAATAACAATAATACACAATCACCATAATATGTCAATCCAAACAACATAATCCCAAGATCACCAACACATGTCATTAATAACACACAAATCACCATAATATGTCAATCCAAACAACATAAGTATCCAAAGACACTATCACCAAGTCTTAAAATAGAAACCCACAAAAGTCGATGAGTACCTATTTTTGCTACCATTCAAGTTATCCACAAATAATTTGTTTCTTACACTCCAAAATATTGCACCTACATGGCGATCAAGCAATGAACTCTAAGAAACACTCGGCCCAACGTCTATGTATATCATCAATTTCCTCGTCCGAATAAGGTTGTTCCATATTGAGTGCCTGTAGGTCAATATGAAAATGCAAATGTAGCTAATGAAAAATGACGAAAAATAATAAGTGTTATAAATAATATTAATAAAATGATGAAAATAGGGTATGTTCATTTCTACACGATGGTGAAGACGATGGTGTGCGTTCATTATATTATATTGTTGTAACTGCAACAATAGAAATCAAAAATTAAATATAAAAAATTACTCTGCTCTTGCTTCATACCTTAGAATTGAATAGGAAGTTAATTTAAGTTTAGCTCCCTAAATTCGCCATATAAAACCTTTGATTATAACAATTAGATGAAACAAGATTGTCTGATCTTTGATTCTTACATTCATCTGTCTCATATACCTATTATTTTGGGATGTAAAGCTTTCTGCTACCACTCAAATAACAAGCTTTACATTGCAAAAATTTATGTTGAAAAATATGTTTCATCTTTTGGAACATTCACTAATTAGGTTGTTAAAGTAAATAACCATATAGATTAATCTAACCCAGACCAGTCCAAACCAAATAACACTGCCTCATTTATAAAATATCACATACTCATTTAATAAGTTCCACTTATCAAAACTAAATAATTCATTCTTCATCCATTTATATATGGGACCTCAATCACCAATACAGAACTTGTTTATAGTAATAAAAGGACAGAAGTAGCCCAAGAACCATTTATATTGTTTTTGTGAATATTATTTATAGAAAAGGGAAACTTAAATCAAGGAACATATTAATTATTAATTTATTATATTGTTTTTGTGAATAGATGAAAACAGTTTCGAAGTTATTGGAGTATTGAAAGCAAGCAGGTTTGTCTCAGACAAAAGAAACTTAAATCAAGGAACATGTACAACCAAGTTTCCAGAATCAAAACAAAGTTATATACTTGGATTTTCCATCATGTCACAATGAAATGATATCATATCCAGTTATCTTCGATGTATATTTGCTAAAGTCTCAAATGTAATAATATGACAAAGTAAACTAGATTGTAAATTTAACCTAATGGTGTAGAAATTATAACTCAAACCATCAATTTAAGATTATTTTCTTAGAAACATTATTACTTTCATTTCATTTCTATCATGGCGCATGCAATTCTCAATAAAAGGTAATTAATGAAGAAATATTTACGTATAAATACAATTTAAGTATGACAATTACCTTTTCGAATGAATCAACGATGTCTAATCAGATGATATCCAGCATATACCTCATTACAAAAAACCCGCATGTGTCTGATGTCTTTCGTTGGTCCAAACACTAGAAAAAAAATAATTATGAATTACAATAAATTACTGATACACTCAACTTGAATTTACATAAATAAAAAAATAATTATGAATTACAATAAATTACTAATACACTCAACTTGAATTTACATAAATATCCTTCTTGAACAATAATTTTATGGTAAATATCCAAGTGCAGATATGGTAAATAGATCGGGCAGATAGATCACAATAAATTTACCTTCGGATAAACCCACTGAGGCTTCTTTAAATGGTAGGTGTGCGTTCCCTTCATCATTTGGTATGCATTACACGCCCTATATATGGTAAATAAAAATAGTCAAGAAAAAAAAAAGATACCACAAAATATAATTCTAAAAATCATACGTCTCAATCTTATCGGAAATCCTTTTATTCGGCTTTTTCCCCTTGGAGCAGAACCAAGCCACGCTATTATTTTTAGGACAAAGAACCATCAATTGCCAATAACTCATATAAAACATTAAATAAGACAACATAATGAGAAAATATTAATTATAATAAAAAAATAATCTGTAAACCAAAAGAAGAGAGTGCCATCGACTATCAAAAAATAAAAGAACTTTTTACTCGTAAATAGGTGCAAGTAAGCACTCAAAATCTCCTTCTGCAATTCTTTTCAAAGCAGATGCCTATTTCTTCAGTGGCATTTCCATTACTTTCAAGGATTAGCGGACACATCAATCCATATTTATCGTTACGCCCCAATAATTTCAATATGCTGTAGAGATACCTACAACATTAGAACGTTGTTAGGATGTTTTCACGAGTGCTTCAATATTATTAGGTTTAAAAAAGACGTGTTTCCAAGCGGTCAAATAAATACTTATTGTAAAATTACATGACAGAAATGAAAATCTCCTTAGCTAGCAATAACCCCATGATATCCTCTTGATTTATTTTCACACTGTGGTGCGTCTTTTCAATCACAAGACCGACTTCCACAGATATAACTTTTGGTTGATTAATATCGACCGACGCAACCCACAAACGTTTCAGAGCATCATTGCTAGAGGGTTGGGACTGGGGTTTTGGATCGAGTTCCTTTGGTTTAGAAATTCCCTAGATAAATAATTTATAATGTCAACTATATATAGAAAGAAATCGTCAAGTTCTGAAAGAACCATTTTTGACTTAGGTTCGTTTTTTTTCCTTATCATTTGTTTTTGAGGTGTTTTTACATAATTAATCCCCATTTAGTAGTCTCCTTAATCAGTATAAAAGAAGATGTGAAATTGGTCTTTTTTGTTTTTGTCTTCTTGGTATTATTATTGTTTTTGTATTTTTTATGTATTCAAAATGAGCTGGTTTTATTCCTTGTTTTTTTGTACTTCATTCTCAGATCTAAACATTATTGGGTTTTTTTGGTTGGTAAAAAGGAACTGTTTAATCCCAGCTCTCAAAGAAACATTTATCGTTCATGTTTTTTACTTATCATATGTTTTTTACTTGTCAGCAAGATTTCATCATTGAAATCTCTCTTAACTTGGTGAAGACAAAAGCTGATTATGATAAGGAGTGCAAGATCTGTACTCGTCCGTTCACGATTTTCAGGTGGAGGCCCGGTCATGATGCAAGATATAAGAAGACGGAGATTTGCCAAAGTTGCAGTAAGCTTAAAAATGTATGTTAAGTTTGCCTTTGGGATCTTGAATACGGGCCTGCCTGTTGAGGTTCGGGACACTGCTCTATGTAACAATTCCAATGATACCATTCCAAAGAGCGATGCGAATAGGGAGTACTTTGCAAAGTAATCGGATAGGACAAACCAAAGCCCTTGGATGCAGACCGGTGGCTGCAACACATACAAAACAAAACAATAGTTCCTTCATATATAGCATTTAGCATTATCTTCAGAAGATGAGTGGAAAGATGATCATGTCGATGGTGATCATGATGGTTTTCCATTCTAACTTGGCTGAGGGCATCAACCTGGGGCCGCCGCACCGGATGTCCATTACCTACAATGTAGGGGGGCAACCGCGGCTGGAACATCGGTATAACTAATTGGTCTAATGGCAAGACGTTTCACGTGGGCGACAAACTAAGTAATACATACATTCATATATATATGATTATGCCGATGAAATCCCTTTTTTTTTTTTTTTTTTTTTTGCCTATTCTTCATTCATCTTCTTTTAAAGCCCATTTCTTGTTTTTATTTTCACAAAATTATTTCACATATCTTTTATTTTTATTCTTCTGGAAAAAAATCCCTCAATTTAAATATTTTATATTTACTTTATTTTGGGATCAATATATATGGCATGATGGTAATTAGTTAAATATTGTTTATTCTTTAAATATAAAAAGAAAAAAAAAAATATATATATATATATATATATATATATATATATATATATATATATATATATTATTTTGCTTTAATTCATCTATCATACATCATTTGAAGTTATGGGGTTTAGGAAAATAATATTGTAAAATTTTCTTTAGTTGACTTGGACCAAAAAAATAGTTAAAATCCACCGTCATTGTGTACTTAGTAATTTCAATATAATTGTATATATTATATTGAATAATATATATTAATTTTCAGGGTCAAAATATTTTTATTGAACTATAATATATAGCACTCTCCTTACGGTATATGTCATAGTATAACATATATGTTGCATTCATGTGTTAATTACAGTGTTCCAATATAACACGAACAACCACAATTTGTACGAGGCGTAGTCACAACAAGAGTACGACAGTTGCATAGTGAGCGGCAAAAAAAACCTTTGGAGAAATGGACGCAATGAGGTAAAGTTGAGTACAACAGGATGGCGTACTTCATCTGCACTTATCCAAACCAGTGCAACAAGGGTGGAATGAAAATCGCAGGAAATGTTTTTTTGTCACTGAAATCCGCCGTGTTCTTATTAACATTGATGAGTACTATTAATTAATTTCCGAACACTTGAAAAGTTCTTTTAGTGCTTGTATTTTAATTGTTCTTTGTTTTTCACCTATTGAGGCCTATCAATACTAATTTATTTATACTACTTTTCTTCAGGTATTGATGTTTGACTTGGTCAAGAGTCAGTTTTAGTTACATATTATTTGATGGCATTTGTACTGTTTGTTCTTAATTCATACAATTCACGGATTTTATACAATTAATTATGAGCATTGGTTGTTTATTGAAAACTGATGCTTATATCTATATATTTGACATCGTTTGTTTGAAAAAATCGATGCCTATATCTATACATTAGGCATAGTTTGTTTGGCAAAACCTATGTCTATATCTATAAATTAGGCATCGATTGTTTGACCAAAACCGATTCCTATATCTACACATTAGGCATCAGTTTTTGTCAAACAACCGATGCATATACAAGTTATTAGCATCGGTTGTAGAACCGATGCCTAAGGTCCCAATTTTTAGTATCAGTCTAATATGCATCAGTTGTAGAACCGATGCTTATTAGTAAAAAGAACTGATGCTTAAAGGGTTTTTTTTAGTATTTTTAATTCCTTGTTGCAAGATTGTTACTCATGTGCGCACTATATATGAACTATATTAAATTTACTATAAACATAATCAATGCAATGTATGTTATTTTTCAAAAAATAAAAATAATACCGATACAGAAAAAAAATTACTCATAAATCATGTAATAAGAATAATGATGCTAATGATTATTGGGTTCTTATGAGTGAATTATCTTGTTATTTATCCGTCTGAGTATTTCAACATTGTTAGAAACTTATCTTGGTTTTTAGGTATTTATTCTTGGTACGACTTGTGTGACTGTTTTTTTAGTGCAACAACAATATTAGACCTTGAGAAAAAAGAATATAAAAATAAAAACCTATCAGCCCGAGAACCTATCAAAACATGGAACCCTTTAAAATAACGACCACGAATCCATCAATCTAAAAACGAATTGAAATATAAACTATTTTTTTGAAATATCTAATCAACGCCAATTTTGAACAGAGGAATTACCAATAAATTCTTTGAAACGATATCTTATCCCGACTAGGTCACCATCAGGTTTTTATAATTTTGCCTGCTGACACACACACACACACACAATTATATATATATATATATAATATATTTATATATATATATATATATAAATAATATTAAGACCAAAAATACCCACTATTTTCTACGGTTCTTCTATAAAAGCAGATAAGGCTCCGTTATGAAGCCCTATAAATGACATGGCATTCATCTGAGCCCTTAATTTTTTTCTTTTTATTTTTCCTTCCTCTTTTTATAAATGCACGGTGGGATGAATGCCACGTGTTATATAGGGCTCCGTAATGGAGCCCTATCTGGTTCTATAGAAAAATTCCTATTTTCTAGCTTTCTATGTCACGCTCAGAATTGTGTTTCTCCCTTCAATCTCTCTCATTTCTCTTCTAGTCCTAGATTTACCCCCAATTTTAACAATATTGTTATTTTCAATATGAATACCTCAACCATGGTTATACTATACTGCCCCAACAAACCAGCTCCACTCCATGAATTGTCGATCTCTTTCGCTGCACAATCATTGTTCTTTATTCATCTATATCTCCAAAGGTGGCAAATTTATGTTTGTTCTCGTATTTTAAATAAGTAAATTGCGATGTGTAAAGGGAAATATCTCTGCCGCCGTCGTACAAGAGGAGGTGCTCTTCGTCGCGGTCTTTAGTGACATATGGGTACCGGAACCATAAAGATAAGTCGATCCACTTATTCCTATTGCTGGTAAGACCCTTATACTTAGATCTGCTTTTGAATATTGTGACAAAGATATTTATATCGTTTTGTTTTGCTCAATAGGCTTATTCTTAATATTAGTCGCTAATTATCAAAGAATTTAAGTGTGAGTTTAATGCCTGACCTTCGATAATTTTTTATTGGGACAATATATAATAATGATTTTTTACATTATGAAGTTTGATAATATGTAGAGTTTGGTAATTCTACTTTGTTTAACTATTAATGTGAATTGGAACTAAATTGTGCTTTCCACCATTATTGCCGATAGAAAAGTAAAGATATCATGAGTTTAAGAAAAATAGAGTAACCAAACTTTAAAAGTTAATTTATTTTTTAAGTTGATTAGAATTTAAGTTCAATTTTGTTTATTGATTGGAATAAATTATTCGAAATAATGTCGAATGGAACTATTTTTATTACTAAGGCCTCTATTAGGCAATGTTTTCAGTTTCTATTGATACATTCAACCCCAATTATTTTCTAGATGATAATTATTGGAAGTAATAAATGTTCATGACATCGATTTTATTTATTTTAAATGATCTATAAGATGTTAATAGTTTGTCCAGCTCTTAATGTCATAGTGCCGAGTGTTGCTTATGAGAGTTTTCTTCTTTCCACAAGCACCTTCATATTTCAGACTTTCTTATCGTTGTTGAGTTGTAAAATCTGTCGAGGTAAACTCACCTGTGGTACCCCCCCCTCCCCTCCCCCCCCCCCCCCCCCCTCTCCCCCATGCCAGTAGTAGAACGAACAAAATAAAGCGATAAAAAACGTTAAGAGCCACAAGCCGGCTAAATGTAAAAAAAGCTACAATAAGCAGACCGTGATCTAAAAAGCAGCAATGCCAAGGTTCTATGCCAAAACGATCAAACTTCCATCCGAGGGGTTGATGTCAAGATTGTGATGAACGTTACACCATTTTACCCAATAAAAAAATGGTTCACCAAATCTAGGAGGAACGCCAGAGGCAACGTGAACCAGTCGTAATGTGGAGAATCGGACTTGGAGAGTGCATCAACAGCGCAATTGCCTTCTCGATAAACATGCGAAACCATGAACTCGATCGAAGTAGTGATAAAAAGAATCCAGCCCCAACGAGCCAGGAAGCTCCAATGGACATCCAGGCTACACTTCACAAAAAGCTCCACCACATAAGTCGAGTCGAATTCCGGCCAAATCCATCTCCAGCCACTCTGATCAGCCTACTCGACCACAATAATCACGGCCTCTAACTCTGCCTCAAAGGCGAAACCCTGGTCAAGCGTTCTCGAAAAGCCATCTTTTACAAAGCCCTCGCACATGCGAAAAATGCCTGCTGCGACGCAATCACCGGGACAACCCAGATCACTACCATCCGTATTCACCTTAATCCAGCCAAGTGAGGGGGGCAACCAGGACCCAGGGGTAAGGGCGGGCAGAGGCACGGGCCTACCACGC
Source organism: Phtheirospermum japonicum (assembly GCA_014905375.1). Classification (NCBI taxonomy): domain Eukaryota; kingdom Viridiplantae; phylum Streptophyta; class Magnoliopsida; order Lamiales; family Orobanchaceae; genus Phtheirospermum; species Phtheirospermum japonicum. Next base: position 78,458 of record BMAC01001161.1, on the reverse strand, counting down.
ACACCCAATTTGCGCAAACAAATCAGGTCGGTAGCAGTGTTTTCCATCGTGCCATGATCAAGGGCGGAAGACTTCAAAACGAGCAAATAGATGAGAATAAGAGCCTCCATGGTGGAAGGTTGAACTCCATTACGGATGAAATTGCATCGGAGGTGCCAGATCGTCCATATCGTCGAGATGAAAGTTGATTTACTTAAGAAGTGTACATGCGCACTAAAGGACAGTCAATAGCAAAAACACAAAAAACTATAAAAACCACTTTAAAAGGGGAGCTGGATGGCGAAAGAATCTTCAATCCATCCCCAAATGTGACGTTCAAACACTGAGTTTAAGTCATGAGAATATGAACCCCTGCCTGCGGATCATGTCGAAGACAGCGAGCGATTAATTATCGCCTTCTAAATAATAATAGAGCGTCGAGCCGGAATGTGAGAAGACCAAATACAACTAACCCACCGAACCTTGAGAAAATTTCTGACAGAGGTGGTCCTACGAAGTTTTGGCCGAGATATCCCCAGAATGAAAGGTAGACCAAACGCATTTATCCTCAATGTGAGGGATAATGGGAAACGGGAGGATGTCAATGACAATGTCGGTGAAATAATCGACGATATCTGAGAAAAATGAGGCTTAAACATCTTCGGAACGCCGATTGGCTAAACAAGTCAGTTATCCCACCAGAAGCTGACTATGGAGTCACTGCCAGGGATCCAACGAGAGTTCTCCAAAATGCGGATAAGATGACCCCTGATGCCACCCCTAATGGACGAGGAGACATGCGCATGGGGGGAACCATTCTGATAGGGCAACATATACGCCAGACCTGGTTTGGGGTAGCTCTGACTTAGCTATCAGGAAGAGGTAGTTATCGCCCGGGATCCCTCCTGACTTAGCTATCTTGAAGAGATCACTAAAAGCTTGAAGATTATGCTGAGCTGAAGTTCCGGGGACTGAAGTTTAGCCTGGTCCGGGTGAAAGACCTGATTAAGTCCTCTAAGGAATAGAGCTCGTTCTCATTATAGCAAGATTTGACCTGTTGAACTGCAGAGACACAAAAGGAAAGAAGAGCTGGATCACGACAGTTCTGGTTCCTCGAATTCTACTGGAATCCTAGAGAGCTGAAATAATACGGGCTGAGGAAGATCTGGAATAAGGAAGACCTTACTAGAGTCAAGTCTGATATTAATACCGAGGTAATATAGGAGAAGGAAATAAGGAAGGCCTGGAACAAGGGAGACTTGTTTCCTAGATTCCCGGCAAAGAGACAAGTGGGACCACTTGTCAAAATTGGTTGCCAAAACGGCCCTTGATTCGCGGCATGTGCTCCCGAGATCCCGGATGGGGTCCCCATTAGGAGAAACTATTAATATCTCAGCCCCAAGGCTTAGAGAGGTATGTCATTTCTCTAGAAGCATTCCTTCTTATTTCCTGGAAAAACACCTCAAACGCTTACTGACTTAAGCATCGGAGAGGTTCCCACCGGAAAACCACCGGTGGTCCTTTCTAACTCGTGTTTGTGGTGTAGGTTTGGGAAGCTCTTGGGTTTTTCAGGTGTTATTCCGGTAGTCCACTTTTTGGGCTAAACCGATTGGCGCCGTCTGTGGGAAATCTGGGCTAAGACGTGAGCTCCTTTTCCATGGCTTCTAACGGATTACAAAGAAACTTAGTGGGGGAACTTGGAGAAACACCCATCTCCGCCGCACCGTAGGGTATGCCACGATCGGCAGAGACACCCCAGGCAAGGCCTGATGGAGTCGAGCCATCAATGGGGGTTGCAACGGGCGCCGCTCCATCCTCCTCTGCCGGACTAACGCCTATTCCTAGCGGCTTGCTGAATGACGCCTTGCTCAGGCAGTTATCAGAGCTAATCGGCAAAGCTGTAGAGGCGACAGTTGAGAAAAAATTTGCTGAGGTTTCGACGCCACCGCATGGTGTGCGCCCAGATCGGACGATCCCGGTGGCAGACACCGAGCCACTGAGCAACCAGTGCGTGGATCGGACTCCTCTTTAGGATAGAGAAGAGCTCTTCTCCACTTCCGATGGGGAAACCTCAAGCCAGACTAATCCAGGTCTGGTTGAATAGATGCAGAGTTTGCAATAAGAGGTGCGGGAATTCAAGAGAAAACTGACGAGTACTGGTGCAGTGCAAGCACGGTGGGGCACCCCTTTCACTGAGGAGGTCATGCGTGATGACGTACCAGCTTCATATCGCTCCTTGGGCTTCGAGTATAATGGAACCACGGATCCGTGGGACCATCTCAGTCGCTTCGAGATCGCGGCAGCTCTGCATAAATTTTCAAACGCTGTTATGTGTCGGGTCTTCCAAATGACTTTTACCAAGTCAGCGCAGCTCTGGTTTAGCCAGTTGCCGCCTCGTTCTATTAGTAACTTTGATGAGTTCATCTCGGCCTTCTTGCATCAGTTTACAAGCTGCAGGAAGTACCAGAAGATGCCTCTAGAACTGTTTAGCCTTAAGCAGAAGGAAGGGGAGATTTTGCGTGCCTATATCAATCGTTTCACCAATGCCAAGTTGGAGGTACCTTCTGCGTCGGAAGAACTGTTGGTAAATGCTCTGGCACAGGGTCTACAGAGAGGTGAATTTTTCCAATCACTGGTTGTCAAACCAGCCCTGAAGTTTGAAGAGCTCCTAGAACGAGCTGAGAATTATATTCACCTTGAAGAGGCTTTGAAGATCAAGGATGAGGGAGAAAAGAAGAGAGAAATATATGACCGTGAAGAAAGGGGAGCCGTGAAAAAGCCGAGACCAGACTTGTCTGGAGGGAGACCTCGCTTTGATAGGTATACCCCGTTGGCAACCCCGCAGGGTGAGATTCTGCAGGCAATCGAGAAACTCCCAGACCTGAAATCGCCCAAGACCTACTCGCAGAGGCCTAGGAAGGAAAGGTCTGACCGCTTCTGCCGCTTTCATAACGAGTATGGGCATGATACTGATCAGTGCACCCATCTGAAAGATGAGTTGGAAAGGATGGTCCAGGCCGGGCACCTGAAGGATTACATCCGCATGAGAAGAGAAGAAGCCAGATCTGGCAATAAGAGTTATGACCGGTCTCAGCAAGGCAAGGGAGATCAAGATAGGGTGCGAACTGGAGGGAGGAGATCTGACCAAGCTCAGGTCATCCACGGAGAAATTCAAATGATTATAAGTGGAGAGCTGGATGAACACTCTAAGAGAGCCCAGCATAATTATGTCCGATCTGCCAAAGACCTGGTCAGGACGTCTCGAGAGGTTGGACAATTGGCGTCTACACACTACTACAAAAAGGAGATTTCACGTCGGACCATCCACGTCGGTTTTTTAATAACCGACGTGAAATGTTTTTCACGTCGATTTTTAATTAAATCGACGTGATAAGTAACATTCCACGTCGGTTTGAAATATTTTACGATGGTTATTTTTAAACCGACGTGAAAAATTATATTAAAAAAATATTAAAATACCGTAAATAAAATAAATATAACTGGCCCTCGCGACTTGCTCGAACAAAATTGACTTGTCTATTTTCTCTCCATTTTTCATCAGCCCGCCGTCCATCTCCGCCTTCGCCCTCAGCCTACAGCCGCCGTCCATCTCCGCCTTCGCCCTCAACCTACAGTCCGCCGTCCATCTCTGCCTTCTCCCTCAACCTACAACCCTTCGTTCATCTTCTCTTATGATTTCGAATCTCAGATCCCCATATGTCTGCATACATAAATTACGCCTTTTCAACCCCCTAATTTTGTTAATTGAAGGTTGAATTTTGGTTCTCGCTTCCTGAACTCAACTCTGGAAATTCAATTTGCCCAATTTCTGGGTTTTTTTCTTCAAATTTGGGGATCTTTTGTTTTTTCAGTATATCTTTTCACGCGATGGATGTGGATGATGATGTTATCATGGAGATGAACTTGACGGGTCTCGATTTAAACCAAGAGCCAACCGACCAGCCTCTACACCGGGTCGCGAGGTACGGTGACAGTGAGCGTGTGTGTGTGACTGAGTCGGGCTTGAAGATAACTCCGAGGCCAAAAGCGGGCCGGGTCGAGAGAAACGGAGGTAAATTTTGGTATTTGATTTTTAATGCTCGAGTGAACATTTGGTATTTTTCTTGTTATCCATTATTGAGTGTTTATAAACTTTTTGCTGGTAAACTATATTTTTATTTGTTTATTTTTTTTACAATGCAATATTATTTTCGAAACTAAGGTATACGGATTGATATCCGACAAGTCCGATTTCTAATCTATCGTTAAAAGTGTACTAATGCAAGTAAATTCTGTTTTATGGTTTTTATGCTCTGAGAGCTTCTCCCTCGTTCGTGAGTTTAGTTTCTTACTCAGGTATGCTTTGTTTTGTGTGAAATTCCCAATTGGTTTCTTATCCAATAATATAACCGATCATGCCTATTTGTTTTGTTGTTGATTGGAGGATGAGATATTAGGCCTTTTTTCTAATAAAGTTATAGTAATTTTCTCAAAAAATTCAGTAAATATCTCTACTTATATGTGGGAGTGATTAGTTTGACCTATTCCCAGTAATATCAACAGATATGGAAAAGTAATATGTTACTTGATGGAGTTCCAAAGAAAAACTTGGTTTACTTACATTGTCCCCTTAAAACAAATGCAAAATCATAGAATAACTTGTTAAAGAAAAAATAGAAATACAAGCATTTGAAAAACCACAGTTGAGTACTGTCAAATAAAATGCAATATAGAGTTTTTAATTTTGTCCTGGCCGCCGTCTATATTGCAGCCTTAGAAACATGTTCAAAGTGGGTGGATTTGCCCTGCACCCACTATGCAAGGTTAGTGTGTATATTTTCTTTTTCTTTTCTTTATATTTTTTAATTTTAAAATCGATCGGTTTTTGGAGTTGGAGAATTTTGTTGATTGGATTTCTTTTCAGTCACTTTAGTTAAGATTTGGTTTTTGGAATTTGATTTTTCAACGAGATTCTTGAATTTGGAGAGGTATGTTGATTGGGTTAGTGTAGAATGATTTATGATTTGATTTTTCTTTGTTTTCTTGGTTTATTTACAATTAGATTAGCTATAAACCTCTGTGCTATTGATGTTTGGCCTCTTTTTTTTTTTTTTTGGACATTTGTCTATTTTTGCGGATGAGATCAATAAATTTTGGAATCTTAAGGTTTTGAGGGTTTTGCTTGATGTTATATCAAAACACAAGGAATAATTATTTATTATGTTGATTTTTTTGTTAAAATACACATTTCTCCTTCCAAATTGAATTTGATTTGCATTTTATTTATTTTTGTTAATTTACAGGGTATAGAACAATGGAAGTCTGTTGTACTAAAGACCCAAGATTCCAACCCAACACCACCATCGACGACCAAGAATTCCTACCCCGACAAGATGGCGACCTAACCATAACGTACGACGTAAACCGAACATACGAATCCAGCTACTGGGCCCAGGTCACCATCGAGAACCACAACCCCCTCGGCCGCCTCGACAACTGGCAGCTCAGCTGGGACTGGATGGAGGACGAGTTCATCTTCACAATGCGCGGCGCTTATCCCTCCGTCGTCGACACATCGGACTGCATTTTCGGGCCCCAGGGCCAGTATTACCAGCAGCTCGATTTCTCAACCGCCCTCAACTGCGATCGACGACCCACGATCGTAGATCCCCCTCTCCATGACCAACAACACCAACCTCGGAATGGTCCCCTTTTGCTGCCGCAACGGACGATTTTGCCCCCGGCCATGGACCCCAGCAAGTCCAAATCATCCTTCCAGATAAACGTCTTCAAGATGCCTCCGAACACAAACCGCTCGTACCTCACCCCCGCCCCAGAACTGGGCCATCGCCGGCCGTCTGAACCCGGACCTACAAGTGCGGGCCCCCGTCCGGGTCAGCCCGTCCCACTTCCCCGACCCGAGCGCCCAGCTCTCCAGCACATCCTCGGTCGCCAGCTGGCAGGTCGTCTGCAACATCACGCAGCCAAGGGATGCGAGCCCCCGCTGCTGCGTCTCGTTCTCGGCCTACTACAATGAGTCGATCATCCCGTGCGAGACGTGCGCGTGCGGCTGCCCAGCTGCCCGTACGTGCAGCGCGACCGCCCAGGCCATGCTCCTGCCCGCGCAGGCCTATTGGTGCCCTTCGAGAACCGGACGACTTTGGCGAAGGCGTGGGCCCCGCTCCACCACCTGCCGATCCCAGAACCCTTGCCGTGCGGGGACAACTGCGGGGTCAGCATAAACTGGCACCTGTTCACCGATTACAGGGGCGGGTGGTCGGCAAGGATCACGCTGTTCAACTGGGACGAGGTGTCGTTTGCTGATTGGTTCACGGCGGTCGAGCTGGGGAGGGCGGGGCCCGGTTTCAAGGCGGCGTACTCGTTCAACGGGACGATGATGGAGGGGGGCGGATAGTAAAAGGAATGATACAATATTCATGCAGGGCCTGGAGGGGTTGAACTATCTGGTGGGGGAGACGGACGGGGCAGATCACTGCGAAAATGAATGTAAAGAGCTCTCTATGGCGAGTTGTAGGATCACCAGGGTATCTCTTTTCTACTTTGGCATTTAATAATTTTGTTCCTTTCTGGGTTTCCTTTTGCTGACATTTCATTCTGCCCTTCTGCCTTTTTTTTTTTTTTTTGGTAGTGTGGCGTTGGTGGACCACTTATCAACTGCTCTGGAGAAGTTATTGGAATATGCTTTTATGATCTGTTGTATACTCCTTTTTTGCCCATCAATCTAGCTTCCAAATGGTGGTATCATTGCAAGAGAAATCGGTATTCTCTATTTTTTAGTGACTGCTTTAAATGATTTTATATTAGGTTCCCCCTTCTTTGACTATGCTTGAACTCATTGGCAAACAATAATACTTATAAAAAAGAAGCTATTTTTCTGGCAGTGTAGAATAAAATAATTTATTGCCTACAAAATTCATAGGTTGCCCCCGTCATCTGATCTCCTAACTTTGACATCTTAAATGAAGTTAGTTATCAATTTTCACTGTCTTTTTGAGTAAATACTTTGTTTACCTTTCATTTCTATTTTTTACTAGCAAGATTCTTCTTATTGAACCTTGTTTGTTTTTTTCCTCTCAAAAGAAAAAGAAAAAACCTAGAATATTATAGTGTTCTCCACGCTACCAACTAAAAGGCACATGCAAAGTTTTCAACTTTTAGTTGGATTGTCAATGGAAGCTGCCTTCGATAGGATTATGAATTTCGTTACTATTTCTTACATGCTTTATATTATATATTGAGATTGGAAAAATTATGTACACAAAACATAAATATTCTTTCATAAGATTTTCATAGTTGTGGGTTTGAGCTGTATTGAAAATTTATCCGAAGGTTTGTTATAACCAACGAATAGTCAACATTTTACAAGATTTTTGAGAAATATGAATAAGATTGTGAAAGATATTTAAATTTGTTAGCTTTGAATAAATAGCAATATTTGGATATTGTTGTTTTGTGGTCTACACAACAAAGTTAAATTGACTAACTTCATTCTGACGTTGATAAATATATTGCTAAAATTTTCATTTTTTTTTTTAATTTCAGTTTTGCTATTTATTCCGAACAAATGGGGCTTCACGTGGAAATTGTAATTTTTTGCATCATTAACGCAGTCTGGGTTCAGCATATTCTTTGTGTAATTTCGTTGCAGGGTAATTCATGCCAATTCTCTATAGTCTATTGCTTTGTTCCATTAATGTGCAAATCATTCAGTTCTTAATTAATAATTTTTTTTCCTTTATCCACTCTTTGTTTGATGTCATAGGTTGTTGCTGTTTATATTCTTGTCTTGGAGAAGACTAGAACAACCGCAGTTTTTCAATCAAGTGTACCTTCTACTTTTTAAGAGAGCACGACATTAGTGATAATGTTGAAACATAAAAATTGAAATACATTGATTGACTCGAGTGATTTTTGGTATTAAGTTATTTGAGTGATTTCTGGTTTTGTTTCGGAGCGTTACAGCTTCATATCTCATGTACCGAAATCTTTGTGTTATTTTAAATGCGAGTCTTGTTTTATACTTTGGTTTATAATAGGGCACATTGATGGGATATTCAAATTATACTAACACTTGTTGTTTTGTTCATTTGTGTTGAATGGATTCTTTTGATTTTTTTTATATATTAATTCCTAGATCTCATAATTTATTTATTAGGTGGGATGGTTAAATAAATAGGGCCGGTTTTTTAAAAAAACCTCATATTACCACATCGGTTCTGAGGAAACCGACGTGAAAATCTCTGACAGTTCACGTTGGTTATTTAAAAAACCGACATGAAATGTCACATCTTCCACGTCAGTTATTTGAAAAAACCGACGTGAAAGTCAAACATTCCACGTCGGTTTCTACAAATAACCGACGTGAATATCACGCTTTTCACGTCGGTTTTTCAAAAACGACGTGACTTTTAACGTCAGTGGCTATTATGTCGGTTCAAAAACCGACGTTAAATGTGGAAAAAAACTGACGTGAAATCCGCAGTCTGTAGTAGTGACACCAAATATCTGCTTTGGTCAGAGGATTGTGATGGCATCCTTGCTCCGCACATGGACGCTTTGGTCATAACAGCCACTATCGCCAATTATAATGTGCGGAGAATTTTTGTGGATACCGGGAGTTCTGCAAACATTTTGTTTTACGATTGTTTCCGACAACTGAAATTGGACGTAGAGTTGGAAGAAGTGACAACTTTCTTGGTAGGCTTTGCAGGGGATGCCTTGAAACCCTTGGGCGTGGTACGGCTCCTGGTGACTTTGGGAGAAGAGCCGTACAGGGTAACCAGAACGGTGCATTTCTTGGTGGTGGATGCCCCATATTCATATAATGTGATGCTCGGTCGATCGTCTCTAAGCCAGTTCCAGACAGTCATATCGGTTTTTCACATGAAGATGAACTTCCCGGCAGAGGATGGAATGGGGTAGGTCAGAGGTGACCAATATGCTTCACGACAGACATACGTTGAGTGCATCAATAGGAATTCTGAGGAAGAAAGACAGAGCAAAATGGTTAGAGTGGAGCAGCCAAAAACAGGCTTAGCTAGTAGAGAGGAAGGGTTGATGATGGTCGAAATAATCTCAGGGGACGAGAGTCAGGTCCTTCGCGTAGGAACAACTCTCAGCTCGGAAGTTTTGATAGACCTGGTCGCACTGCTGAGAGACAGTTCTGATGTGTTTGCCTGGTCTCCTCAAGACCTGGTAGGGATCGATCCAGAGGTGGCAGAGCATCACCTCAATATCAGCTTAAACGCGAAGCCAGTCAAGTAGAAAACACGCAATTTTGGGCCTGAGAAGGAGGCCGTCATTGAGGCCGAAGTGGAAAAACTGTTAAGGGCCAAGAATATCCAGGAAATACAATTTCCTGAGTTGTTTTCTAACGCTGTCCTGGTTCCCAAGACCCAGGAGGACTGGCGTATGTGTATCGACTTCCGAGACCTCAATTGCGCTTGCCCAAAAGACCACTACCCCTTGCCGAGAATTGACCAGCTCGTCGATTCCACCTCTGGATAATAGAGCTCAGGCCTCAGCCAGCCTCTCTCTTAAGATGCCTGGGCTAGGCAGAAGGAGCTCTTGTACTTAGAGAAATCCATGAGGGGTGTTGTGGCAACCATATGGGCGCCAGAGCTTTGTCAAGCAAGATCTTACAGGCGGGATATTTCTGGCCATGTCTATGAAAAGAGGCAGAGGATTTCGTACGAAAATGCGAAAAATGTCAAAAGAATTCATCACTGATACACAGGCCTGCAGAAGAACTCATGACAATGATCTCTCCTTATTCATTCGCCAAGTGGGGGATTGATTTAGTTGGCCCCTTCCCCATGCCCCCCGCCCAGAAGATTTTTTTAATAGTCGCGATCGACTACTTTAGCAAGTGGGTAGAGGCTGAAGCATTGGCGAAAATTACAGAGGACGCTGTCATGAAGTTCTCATGGAAAAATGTCGTTTGTAGATTTGGTGTCCCTAGAATCCTGGTTTCAGATAATGGTACCCAGTTTATGGGTGCTAGAATCAGAGCTTGGTGTGCAAAAATGAGAATTGACCAGCACTTCACCTCTGTTTACCATCCTCAAGCTAATGGTCAGGTAGAGGTTGCCAATCGTATACTAGTACAGGGGATCAAGACCAGATTGGAAAGAGCTGTGGGTAGATGGGTGGAAGAGCTGACTACAATTCTGTGGGCTTACAGAACTAATCCTAAGGAAAGCACAGGGGAGACGCCCTTTAGTCTGGTCTATGGTATGGACGCTGTGGTGCCTGCTGAGGTTAGCATAGAAACACATTGAATCCAGAACATTATTGAGGAGAAAAACGATTTATTGATGCAAGATGCTCTGGATTTAATTGAGGAGAGAAGAGACAGAGCAGCCGCCATAATGGCACACACCAAGGGGCGTATAAAGGCGATATATGACAGATCTGTTGTAAAAGGACAATTTCAGGTGGGAGATCTTGTTTTGAAAAGATCTGATTTAGGAAAAGCCAAAGGAAAGTTAGATGCTGCACGGCAGGGACCCCTTCGAGTTACCCAAGTCCTAGCTGGAGGAGCTTATAAGCTGGAAGAGCTAGAGGGGACAGCAATCCCCCGTGCTTGGAATATTGCCAATTTACGAAAATTTTACACATGATTTTAATTTTTTGTCTTTTAATTATTTGGTTGAATAAAGTTGCAGGTTTTTCCTTGTGCATCACAAACTTGAGTACGTGTTTAAGCCAGGATTGGCTAAGGATGGATGTCTTCGATTTTTCCTGACCTGAATGTCAGTTTAAGCCAGGATTGGCTAAGGACGGATGTCCTTGATTTTTCCTGACCTGATTATCAGTTTAAGCCAGGATTGGCTAAGGACGGATGTCCTCAATTTTTCCTGACCTGATTGTYAKTTTAARCCAKGAWTRGCTAAGGACGGATGTCCTCAATTTTTCCTGACCTGATTGTCAGTTTAAGCCAGGATTGGCTAAGGACAGATGTCCTCGATTTTTCCTGACCTGATTGTCAGTTTAAGCCAAGATTGGCTAAGGATGGATGTCCTCAATTTTTCCTAACCTGATTGTCAGTTTAAGTCAGGATTAGCTAAGGACGGATGTCCTCGATTTTCCCTGACCTGATTGTCAGTTTAAGCCAGGATTGGCTAAGGACGGATGTCCTTGATTTTTCCTGACCTGATTGTCAGTTTAAGCTAGGATTGGCTAAGGACGGATGTCCTCAATTTTTCCTGACCTGATTGTCAGTTTAAGCCAGGATTGGCTAAGGACGGATGTCCTCGATTTTTCCTGACCTGATTGTCAGTTTAAGCCAGGATTGGCTAAGGACGGATGTCCTCGATTTTTCCTGACCTGATTGTCAGTTTAAGCCAAGATTGGCTAAGGACGGATGTCCTCAATTTTTCCTAACCTGATTGTCAGTTTAAGCCAGGATTAGCTAAGGACGGATGTCCTCGATTTTCCCTGACCTGATTGTCAGTTTAAGCCAGGATTGGCTAAGGACGGATGTCCTTGATTTTTCCTGACCTGATTGTCAGTTTAAGCTAGGATTGGCTAAGGACGGATGTCCTCAATTTTTCCTGACCTGATTGTCAGTTTAAGCCAGGATTGGCTAAGAACGGATGTCCTCGATTTCTCCTGACCTGATTGTCAGTTTAAGCCAGGATTGGCTAAGGACGGATGCCCTCGATTTTTCCTGACCTGATTATCAGTTTAAGCCAGGATTGGCTAAGGACAGATGTCTTCGATTTTTCCTGACATGATTGTCAGTTTAAGTCAGGATTGGCCAAGGACGGATGTCCTCAAATCTTTCCTGATCTGATTGTCAGTTTAAGCCAGGATTGGCTAAGGACGGATGTCCTTAAATTTTTCCTGACCTGATTGTCAGTTTAAGCCAGGATTGGCTAAGGACGGAGGTCCTACAATTTTCCTGACCTGATCGTCAGTTTAAGCCAGGATTGGCTAAGGACGGAGGTCCTCGATTTCTCCTGATCTGATTATCATTTTAAAGCCAGGATTTGCTAGGACGGCTGCTCATGATCTTCCTGACCTAATTGTCAGCTCAAGTCAAGATGGGCTAAAGACAATATTTACCTGACCTGATTGTCAGCTAGAGTACACGAGCAAAGAATGAAGCCTTATGAGGTAAGTTCTGAACTGCTAACGCTGATATAAGCATAAGTTGAACGATTTGAGCATGCCAAAAACCAATTCAAAGTTTATTTGAGCAAAACTGAGAAAACACGTATGGTAAGCATAAAATTCACATATTTTATTAACTGCTGGAAAACACAAAAAGCGGGTTGCACACACCCTCCAAGAAGGTGGGTAAATTTGATTACAATAAATTGCAGGAAACAAAAGGGATAAAACCCAGACATTTATCTGCGTGAAAACCTCCGATCTGAGGCCAAATCTCGACGAACACGCCAAAGATCACGCTCTGCCTCATGCAGACGGCAGCGATACTTGTCGGACCGCTCCGCAAGAGCATGAGCTTCGCCGGCAACGATGGTCAGGCGATGTACCGATTCGACCAAGTCCGCCTTCTCTTCTTGCAGTTGGCGATTGACTTGTCGGAGCTCGGCCCATTCTCTTTTATAATGACGCTTCTTCTGCCTTTTCCTCTCTAGAAGGCGATAAAGATAGCCGATTTTTTCCTTGAGCAAGACTAGTTGGTCGGAAAGCTTGAATTTCTCCACAACCAGGGAGATGTTTTTTCCCTTCACCGTATTGAGTTCTTCGATCAAAGGAGAAGAGGACATTTTTCGAATGAATGATGAAAAGATGAAGCTTGCATATACGTATTTAAAAGGACGACAAGCACGTTCCAGAGAATAAAAGTACTAGGGTTTTCGGGAAATCAGGAAACCCTGGGGTGCCAAAGATCGCAATAAGACAAAAAGCAATTATTATTAATCAGAAATGTTTTAGTACATGAGACTTCGATAAAGACAAAGAGGACAGATCAGCCACACAAGCCGTAGCTACAGATCTGTCAAAACAAAATAGCGCGAAAATAGACAGGCCTATCTAGATATCCCGAGCTACACCTCGGGTTGATCATCACAAGCTCTTCCTTCTGTTTGACCCTCCGGCTGAGATACCTCAGTGAAATCCTTGGCGAATTGGGTAGACTCGTGTAAATCATGCAAGTTGGCGAAAGTTGGAGAATTAGCTACTACCATCGCCAAGGATTGTTCAGGGGGGAGAAGAAGCCGAGGAGGAAGAGAAGAAGACCTGACGGATGTGGTCAGCGAAGGCCGTGGCATCCAGCAGGTGGAGGCGATCATCCTCGGGAACATGAGAAAAGGAGGTGGGCTCGGAGACGCCTTCAATATTGGCAGATCGGACGTAAGGCGTGGAGGGGTGCTCAGCCACCCACTTGGCGTGGGCATCCAGACCTTACCCGAAGAAGACCTCCGCCTCAGGAACGAGGAGATCGTACAACTCCTCCGAACCCAGGAAAGCTCGGCGTGTAGTCTCTCGGGTCAGCTGTATTAGACGCAGCCCTTCCTCAGAATTGAGGAACTCCAACCTCCCTTCGGCTCGCCCTTCAATACGACCTCGGCCCTCTCCGTCAGCCTCGCCCTCAGCTTGGGCTTGCTTGACTTTATCTTTCAGCTCCTGCTCACAGAAAAGGGTCAGAGCTCGCTGTTTTCCCTCGGACTCCTTAGTCTCATGGAGTTCCGACCGCATCTGCTCCAGCTCTGCCTTCAGCAAATCTATCTCCGCCTCAGCGCCTTGGAACTTAACCTGGGCCTCCTGGGCCTTGGTCGTCAGCTCTAACCCTCGTTCTTTCAAGACCTCGATCTCCTTCTTCAGATCAGCATGCAATAGGGAGCCTGGAGCCCGGGCCAGCAAAGAAGCCCTTCCCACCACGGCCTGGAAAGAGAAAGGGGTAAGTAATGAACTTGAGGAGACTGAGGGTATAGCAAGTGAAGAGATTTTTACCTGCGCCTCCGCTTTATAGTAGAATTCGAGTAGCTCCGGATCTGACATCTTATCCACAACGCGGCGGTCCGCCGTGGGAGCTAGCCCCATAATGAACTGTCTCTCCACCTCCCCGTGGAAGTTGAGGATAGACCTATTGAAGAGGGATTGGTTGGGATAGGGAGGCACTTGAGGAACCGCTGTAGGGGTGCTCTGAGGAGTTACCTCAGGGATGGCTTGAGAAGCAGTTTGGGAAGGGTTTTGAGGAGCGGATGGAAGATCAACTCGGCTCCGCTTCCGCCTTCTCAATTGTTGCTCCTCCTAGGGGTTCTCAGAAGATGGAGCTATTGACTCGCGCACTGGCCCCCTCACCAGTTATGGATTCTTCCTTACCGTCCCAGGAAGAGACGCCTCGAGCTCAGAAGCCCTAGACAGCGCTCGGGGTTGGCTCTGAAGAGGTGCCACAGGGATGACCTCTTCTGAGGTCGGGGAAGCTCTGGAAGGCTCTCCCAGGGGGCTCCTCTGGCCTCCTCCCGCGACCTTCTGGGCCTTGGCCTTCATCTTCGCTAGCAACATATTTACTAAAATAAAAGAAAAAAATAATTAAAAAATAAAGAAACGATAACAGAAGGAAAATAAAACCAGGTTATTCCAAGAATATACCAATCTCGGGGGGCAGAGGCCCGTTCCCTTGTTAGGAGTTGAAGAAATTCAAGAGTTTGATGGTAAGCATCTTGGATAGGTTGAAAAGGTTTCGGTTAAGGAGGTCAATTTTTTCGTCCAAATGCGATGGTCTATCACCTCGTGATAAACGCACCTGGGGGTGTAGGAAGTTGATGGGGGTAGTTGGGAAACCCCAATCTCCCGAGCCTTGAACAAAGAAGAACTTCTTTTCAGGCCTTGTGGGATGTGGGAAGACCTGACAAGAAGTGGACGTCTGGTCGTCCTGATAGGTAGAAGAAACCAGCAGAGCTCTTTGCTTGAAATAGAGAAAGAAAAGCTGGGCTGTCGGAACAATCCCAGAATACTGGGCCGCTAGATGAAATCCGGCCATAACGCGGAAGGCATTGGGCAAAAATTGTTGAACTGGAATGTGATACAACCGAGAAATATCTAGTATGAAAGGGTGAACGGGAAGACTCAGGCCGGCGTGGAACTGGTCCACGTAAAATGTCAAATGGTTAGGAGGGGGCGATGAAGCCCTCTCATCCGGCGCCGGACTAGTAAATGTAAAATCGTCAGAAATGTTAAAAGAGGCGCGGATATTTCGGAGGGTTTGGTTGCTGACAATAGAAACTATATTATCTACAAGGAAGATTTGGGGGAACCACCGGAGGCCTCTCTTGGAGAGCCACCGGCGATCTTTCCGGGATATTTGCCGAAAGCGACTCGGAGGAGGAAGGTAAACTTACTGTGGAGGTAGAATTCACCGGAGCCGCCGGCGAACCCCCCCCCCGGCGGAGTTTGATTGAGAAGAAGAGGTTGACATGATTAAGATTATTTGAGGGGATGAGGAGAATACCTGATTTATGGGAATAGTAGGAGAAGCTAGAGTCAAAATAGAGAAGCTCTCCGGAGTATTAAAAAAGAAAGGGGAGAACTTGAAAGTTTGTAAAAAACAGAATTTGAAAAAAGTGAAGGAGAAAAGGAATGTGGAGGGACAAAAGGAAGTTGATAAATTTAAAAATCGGAAATCGAGGAGAACAAGATTTGATGGGATTCCCGCATTTAATGCGAGCAGTACCCTAGGTGCTGCGTTGGAACGCCAAACGTCCTAGGTCAAATCATACGCCACCCACTTGTCAGAAAAAACGTGCGGGATAAGGACCGTTTTGGAAAGCAAACCGATACCACTAATTCCTTGGAAGGAGGATATCTCAGGATTCCCTCAGTACGAGAAGTCATAAAAGACAGAATGGCCTCATTTATTTCGAAAGAGCTTGGGGATATTACCGATCTACCCCATCTGTTTGGGGGGAGGAGTTGATAGGGCAACATATACACCAGACCTGGTTTGGGGTAGCTCTGACTTAGCTATGAGGAAGAGGTGGTTATCGCCCGGGATCCCTCCTGACTTAGCTATATTGAAGAGATAACTAAAAGCTTGAAGATTATGCTGAGCTGAAGTTCCGGGGACTGAAGTTTAGCCTGGTCTGGGTGAAAGACCTGATTAAGTCCTCTAAGGAATAGAGCTCGTCCTCATTATAGCAAGATTTGACCTGTTGAACGGCAGAGACACAAAAGAAAAGAAGAGCTGGATCACGATAGTTCAGGTTCCTTGAATTCGGCTGGAATCCTAGAGAGCTGAAATAATACGGGCTGAGGAAGATCTGGAATATGGAAGACCTGACTAGAGTCAAGTCTGATATTAATACTGAGGTAATACAGGAGAAGGAAATAAGGAAGGCCTGGAACAGGGGAGACCTGTTTCCTAGATTCCCGACAAAGAGACAAGTGGGACCACTTGTCATAATTGGTTGCCAAAACGGCCCTTGATTCACGGCATGTGCTCCCGAGATCCCGGCTAGGGTCCCCACGAGGAGAAACTATAAATATCTCAGCCCCAAGGCTGAGAGAGGTATGTCATTTCTCTTGAAGCATTCCTTCTTATTTTCTATAAAAAAACACCTCAAATGCTTACTGACTTAAGCATCGGAGAGGTTCCCACCGGAAAACCACCGGTGGTCCTTTCTAACTCGTGTTTGTAGTGTAGGTTTGGGAAGCTCTTGAGTTTTTCAGGTGTTATTCCAGTAGTCCACTTTTTGGGCTGAAACACATTCGTTTTAAGAAAGCGCTCGTGGAGAAGATGAAAGGCCATATAATACTTATTAAGCAAGTTATTATCAAATTTGAAGAGGAATGAGGATTTGGCAGTGGTAACGAAGCGCATGCCGAGGCCACCCTCCTCACGAGGGGCATAACAGCGGGCCCAATTAATGGTAAAATGCTTATGCTTAGAAATATCAATCGACACGATAAAATTTCTAATAGCAGTCTCTAGCCTATGTGTAAGCGAGGTCAGCCATTTAAGGATGAGCATGGAATGCACCGTGGTGCTGGTAATGACCGAGTTAACGAGGTAAATGCGACCAGCGGGAGAAAGAGAGGAAACCTTCCAAGTTACAAACATAGCCAGAGTCTTATCCAGGATCGGACGGAGATGTGTAGCACGAGGACTACCACGGAACATCGGGACACCGAGATAAGAGGCAGGGAGGGATCCCACGGAGAAATTAGAGACCTGAGAGATACGGCGGACAATGGCATGAGTCACCGAAGAACCAAAATAAATCTTAGAGTTATCTGAGCTGAGTATCTGTCCGGAGAAATCCCTATAGTGACGGAAAATATCCAATATGGCCCTAGCATTACTAGTTGAAGCATGACTCATAACGAGGACATCATCGGCATAGAGAAGTCAGGTTGAGAAGCAGAGTGAGCGATCGGCCCGAAACAGGGAGGTCGTAACCCGATCCGCAGCAAAACAGAGGGCTCGCAAAAAAGCGTCCTCCACGATGCAGAATATGAGAGGAGAGAGAAGATCCCCTGGCGGACACCCCTGGAGCAACTAAAATAGCCTGCAGTGCTACCAATTAGCAGCACCGAGATACGAGTCGAAAGAAGGATGGTCTCAACCCACCCAATGAAGATAGAAGGAAAACCAAAACGGTGTAAGACCGCAATTAGAAATCCCCATTATAAGGTATCAAAGTCTTTACGGATTCCAATCTTCATTATCATGTTCTTACCGAAGGAGCGGGAGGAGAGGCAATTAAAAGCCTCAGAGGCAACAGAGATACAGTCATAAATCTGCTTGCCCGGGATGAAACTAAACTGATAATACGAAATCATCTTACCAATGACTACTCCAATATGGGTAGCCATGATCTTAGTCATGATCTTTAAAGAGAAGTTAATACGGGTGATCGGGCGTAAATCTTCCACAGGCATCACCCCCTTAACTTTTGGGATAAGAATCATGAAACTGGAATTGAAACCAGTTGGAAGGGAAGAAGAAACAAAGAAGTGCTGGGCTGCTAAACAGACATCATGTCCAACGATGTCCTAGCATTCCTGAATGAATTGGCCATTAAAGCCATCCGGGCCAGGGGCACTACTATTGGCGAGAGAGAAAACCGCCTCACGAATCTCCCCATCGCTCGGAATAGTAGAGAGAAAGAAGTGAGATTAAGTATCAACTGCGGGGTGCAGTAACTTATTAATCCAAGTAGGGATCGGGAGAGGGTAGCTGGCAGAAAATTACTTTGTTTTTGTTGTTCATTTCCTATTTTATCTTTCAATACCCAAATACTCCATGTACAAAACACCACATAGCCATTCCCAGTTGATAATTAGCAACTAATATTAAAAATAAGCTTCTTGAGCGAAACGAAATAAAACAAATATCTTTGTCACAATATTCATAAGCAGCTCTAAGTATAAGGGTCTCATCAGCTATAGGAATAAGTGGATCGACTTATCTTTATGGATTTGACACCCATATCTCACCGGAGACCGTGATGAAGAGCATCTCCTCTTGTACGGCGGCGCAGAGATATTTCCCTTTACCCATTGCAATTTACATATTTAAATACAAGAACAAACATAAATCTGCCACCTTTGGTTTATTAAAATAATAGGGATGAAATTGAAATAAATAGATAAAATTTTATAAAATGATAATTAATTTGTAACAATTTTGAATCTCTCGTAAATTTATTAAAATAGATTGGATGAAGTATTCCCGTACATGGAAAGCTAGAAGTTTTTGTTTTGGTTAATTTTGTACTTATTCGATTTAAGCCTTATCAGTAAATAGTAACTTACTCATGACAACGACATTTGTTGGCTAATGCAAAATAGCTGTGTGTGAGTGCCTAGAGCGGGTAGAGAATTGTACTATGTCATTGTACAACAAATTACATAACTTCATTACACTAATCGATTATTTGTTTTTCTATTTCGACTAATCATCAACATATGATGTGTGACAAAAGCATCAAAAATATAGGCAGTAGTATGAGGGTTACAAAGACGACCAATTCATACTTTTCACTAAAGTTAGACGAGTATTTTATACCTACGACTCTGATCGCCCTGGAAAATGACAAATAGTCTTTTTGTGTTTTTTTTTAAATATTCGTAAATTGGTGGATGAACAATAATAATAATAAAAAAATGGGTTAATTATTCCAATTAATAAAAATAATAATAGAAAAAATTGAAAATACATTTACCGACGTCTTCCATGTCCGTTGTTAAAGTTAAATTGTATTTTATTTACCGACGACTTCCATATACGTCGGTAATATTAAATAGTATTAAATATTATCCTGGATAAGTCTCTGGCTATGTTTGGAACTTGGAAGGGTTCCTCTCTTTCTCTGGCTTGTCGCATTTACCTCGTTAACTCGGTCATAACCACCACCACGGTGCATTCCATGCTCATCCTTAAATGGTCGACCTCACTTACACGCAGGCTGGAAACTGCTATTAGAAATTTTATCTGGTTGGGCGATATTTCTAAGCATAAGCATTGTACAACTAATTAGGCCCGCTGTTGTGCCCCTCGTGAGGAGCGCTTTCTTAAAACGAATGGTTCCCCCCGTGCGCATGAAGGAGCTTGAAACCTTGGAGCATCAACTTGATGTTTCTCCTAAACACATTCAGACACGCAAAGTGTTATTTGATTTATGATCGTTAAATTATAAAATGTGTGGATCTCAAGAGTATTTTAGTTGTTTTTATTGTTGTTGTTATCTTCGTAAATGAATTATTGATGATATGATCAATCATACATATTATAGCATCATTGATACAAGAGTATATCCAAATCATTAGCTTTCATGTTAAATGCCAAGGTACTCCTAAAGTTTAAAGTATTTAAATAAAACCCCGAGAATCTTTAATAGCAAAAAAAGGATAAAAATGCACACAAATAAACTAAGATATGAAATGGTAACTATGACAAATCTATAAATGCAAAGGGTATTTTTGAAGCTTTATTTATTTTTTTCATAATGATGAGAAAAATTATAACTGTAGTCAAACCACAAGGTGCGCTACAAAAAAAAAAGGAATTGCCGACGGCCATATCCATTGGAAAGACATCGGCAAATTACTTACCGACGGCCTCGTCTTTCAAAGGAGTCGGTATGTCGAGCCTCGACTCGGTAATATTTACCGATATAAGATTTCAAAATCAGAATTTAATGTTTTAATTTTTGATAAGTCTGTTGTAGAGATTCACTATCCGTTCCTTGCTCGAGGGCAAAAAATAGGGCACGATGATTTTAACAATGAGCTTAGAGATCGAGGATTTGAATCACAAGAAATCGGATGCTGTTAAGACGATCGAGGAATTGAGTTAGGTAAATAAAATTATCGATTGGTTGAGGCTTAAGAAATTGGATTATGATAAGTTATCTAAAGTGTACAAAGCCGGGCTTTAGAATTTAGTAAACGACGTGCGCAAACTCACTGCTCACAACAATATCCACCAGACGTAAATAGTCCGTCGGCCTTCCCAGGCATGTACAATATATATTTTTATATATATATATAAATTCGATAATGTAATACGATAATCTAAACTATGTCTAAATTTAATAAAATCGAGATCTACATTTCTAATTAAATACGATTGTGCCTTTTTTCAACAAATTAACTTATTATCATCTTTCGTTTTTTAATCTCTATTTAATTTTTAATGCAAAACATATTTTATCGAGATTCTTGTAAAAATGAGCACAAATCTTCAAAATTATATTGAAGATTTCATTGGGAATATATTTTCAAGGTAATTATTTGTCGAGAACTTGTCGACGGAGAAATTGGACAATTCAAAATTTAGTACCAAACTCTCTATTTGATACTAAATTCCAAACGAGTCTAAGGTAAATATTCTAAAAGGGAACAATTTAAACTTTAGTATCAAACTCCCTATTTGATACTAAATCGAATAAAACTAGTCAGAAATACCTATTGTTCTTACTATATTAATCATACAAAGTTTAAAAACAACAATATCAACCAATCAATCACATTTATACAATATAAATAAACCATAACATATCTTAAACACATTATCCACATACTGATCACCACGTCATTTCAAAACCACCATCCCCAATAATTTAAAACTTTTTAAAACCACCATCATTTTTTAAATAATTCTGAAGACCGTTATTGGAGGGACGAAACCTCCCGACCAGTGCCGTACACCACATCATCACCGACGTCTACCCAACCAATCACAACATCAATCAAAACTATAACATACATTCGTAACATCCCATAATTTTATTTTACCTTATTTGAGAATCATGAATACTCTATTACATTTTCTTATTTAAATTACAATTCTTATTAAAATACTTAATTCATTTTTAAGTCTATTTTGATTGGAAACATTTAATTATATTTTCATTGAGTTATCATTTCTATTTCATTTCAAAGGCTTTGTGAAAACTATAAGTCCAAATTTGTTCTTATAATCAAAGTGGCCATCCATGTTTTATATAAATTCTTTTGCCCCAACAAGAAAATATTACACTATAAATTATTTTGGCCCATTTGCTCTTATTTAAAATCACTATATTCATAATCATTATATTTCATATTTAAACCTAATTACGAACCTATTAGTCGACTGATTGGTTTTATTAAGCTGCCATTACTTGAGACTTTGACTCCTAAAATGACTCAACAACTCACACACAAGGTTGAGACTTTTGACTCCTAAACCTACTCAACAACTCGCACACAAGGTTGTTTATAACTTAGATTTATTTCCGTCAATCTTATTCAGTTTTCATGTTTACAAACAACCCCTGAACATCTAGGATTTTCAGTTCTCAGCAAAGTAAATTTATACAGTTCCGTTTCTATCAAAGTCACAACCATCTCAACATAATCAAACCATACGAAAACATCTCCAGATTTTCAACGTCTCAAAACCAAGTAATTGATTCCATTCCCAGCCACAGTAAGATCCAGGCAAAACTCGTTAACGCATCCTTTAAGCGAGTCTGGAACCAAACCCAAAGTTTTGAATAGAGAGCCCGACATAGCTAAAGTTCTTGTTCATATGAACCAACGTGCGTTGACTCAGCCAGGCCCTGAAATCGTCCCGAGTCAATCAAGGCAGATGTGACCTAAGCCCAGACTTGAACCTCGCACTCGTCTGCACTAAAATTTCCAGAATACACGACTGAACTTGTACATCTGAATCACAACACACCGGCCGTCGTTTCCAGTCGGTATGAAGACGTCGTTGATTGAAGGCAAAGAGGTCGCCTGTCGATTTAAGCTGGAGCCACCACCATCACTGTTGGTTGTCTCAGCCGCCAATTTCACATCGCGATCTCGAGCCGAATATGAGATGAATTGATTGGTAGCCCGTAAGCCAGCAAACTGGGCCCGACTAACGCAGAAAGACCCAGTCCCACGTCGTCGTTGCCGTCGCCTCAGCCTGCACTTTCTGCAGCTGCCCAGATTACCGTCGCCATCGCCGTCGATTCACTGGAGATGCGGAGCCGTCGAGGAGTAGAGGTCGTCAAATCGAGCCAGACACCCCCGTCGCCGCCAAGCCGCAGCTCGAAGCCACCGACTCCACCACGGACCGTCGGCAAATTCAACCATCATCGCCGCCGCATGTCATTTCCAGAGGTTCTTGTCGTGGCTGCGCCGTTTGCCAGATGCCAATCGCCGAGAGAAACCTCAGCCTTGTCCGACGTCACCCTCGAATATCAAGCTCTATTGGTCTTATCCTCGTCACTCGGAGCCGCCTCCTTGCCATTGAGCGTGCTGGTGCGATGGGACAAGAGGGGGGAAAAAGGTGCGAAGAGGAGGGTTTTGATTTGGGGCTCAACGGGTTTTTACTTGCAGTTAATGTGATGTTGTATTGTGATGGTTTGGGGATTATTTCTCAAATGGAGGTGTATTGGGGGCCTGGCGTGAGTATATGTTGATGTTGGTTGTGAGATGCAGAGAGATGCGTTACGGGGAAGAGAGGAAAGAAATGAGGAAGAAGATAGGGATGGATTTTGCCTTTTGTACTMCAATCTTTTCAGAAATTACCAATTGAGCCCACAAGTTTCTAATTCGTTCGAYTGAGCCACCAATTTWCTCAGAATYCAAGATTCAGCCCCCAGAGTTATAAGAAACTCCATTCTAGACCATAGAACTTCCAAGTTATCTTCTTGCCACCCTCCAACTTCATGAGCTTTACAAAACARCCTCTTTGACTTGATTTCGAGGTTTGACCGATCAATTCTTTCAATTATTCATACTTTAAGTTATATAAGCCTTATTTTCATATAATAAGTTAAATTATATTTTCATGTAGGAGCATTGATTTTGAGACTTATGATTTTCAAATACGACCATCTGCATATTTCAAACGTCAGTTTAAAGGTAGGGATAACTAAAMCCTTTCTATTTACAGTTCATATTTAAATGCGTATTATTTTAGCCTATGTCGATGATTATATAACCCAGAGGTGGCGTTTCGTCACAAATTATGTGCACATAGTCATGCGACCCGAAGAGTTTTAAACAATTGTCGCATGACCCAGAGATAGAGGTGCAGCAATGCACAACAGAGGTACATTGATTGTACAACAGAGGTGCAACAATGCACAACAGAGGTACATTTATTGTACAACAGAGGTGTAATTTATTACACAACAGAGATATGATTGTCCAGAACTATGATATTATGCAATTATTATGAACTGTACTCCCTACTGATCGAGTTGAAAGCTCATCCCTTTTTAAATAACATTTTTCAGGTTATGTGAAATCGGAGCGGATGCGTGGTGGTGACGATGATAGTAAAACGATGATATTGAAACCATGTAATAAAGTATTAATTTGAGATCTTATTATTATTTCAAGCTTAATCAATTAGTCGCATTTGAATTTATTATTTTATTTCCTCAAAGATTAACTATTAAATATTAGATTTATTTGAATACTATTTATGAAGCTCCATTATTATTATTATTATTATTATTATTATTATTATTATTAGTTTTTGTTAAAGCCAAATGATATTGAATTTATTTACTTTCATTGAAAATATATAAGCTAGATTTATGTGAAATTAATTATTTGATTTAATTGTTTATTTATCTTTTAAAATATACTGAAAATATTATAAAAAGTAACGTCCCTCATATTCTTTTTATAAAAATATAATTGCTTCCGCTTGTGTTTCCGCTATGAAAAACCGGGGCGTTACAACATTAAACACAATCGGTCATCACGGCATTTAAAATGAATTATCATACACTTTAAAAGATAATTGCATACTTGCACAACTGAACCCTAAATATAATCGAACCTAATTTAATTCAAATGTATATAATCGAACCTAATTTATATATAATTATAAATTAAACCCTAAATGCACAAATGAACCTTAAATGAATACTAACGACCTAATTAGCCCTAATTTTATACAAATATTTATAATCGAATCCAATTTATAAATAATTGTAAATAAAACCCTAAAATAAGACTTAATTGCATAAATGGACCCTAAACCTAAAATCATTCACAATTTATCAAGCCTAAATTCCTAAATTGAACCCCCAATTAAATTTCTCAAAACCTAATTCTTAAATTTATATCAAATCAAATTAAAATCCTAAATTTTTAAAAATATTAAATTTGAATTAAAAGGCTAACATATCTTAATATGTGATGGTGACGGTTCTCTGGTGGTGCTCTCTTCTCCCTTCATGGCAGTGCTCTCGCTTTTTTTTTGTTGATTTGTTGTTGTGAATGATTCTGTCTGCAGGAGGCCGCTGTTTTATTAAGTTTACCGATAGATAGGTTTCCATTAGTAAATCTGCCGGTAGAAAAACTCGGTGTTGCCGACGAAAAGAGTCCTTCGATAAATAAAACCTGGAGTTGCCGACGGCCTATTTTTCATGGGCAAATA
The DNA here is from genome assembly GCA_014905375.1 of Phtheirospermum japonicum. Taxonomy (NCBI): domain Eukaryota; kingdom Viridiplantae; phylum Streptophyta; class Magnoliopsida; order Lamiales; family Orobanchaceae; genus Phtheirospermum; species Phtheirospermum japonicum. Next base: position 53,599 of record BMAC01001161.1, on the reverse strand, counting down.
AAATCAGATTTAGTCTTTATTTTTTAAAAACTTGCCGATTGACATATTCTGTCGGCATATTGGGCGGGCTTTATTACCGCCAAACTCTTGAGAATTTGCCGATGGAAAAATATACCGAAGGGGCTACGTCTGTTGGCAGTCCTCTAAAATTAGTGTCGTCGGGAAATCCATCGAGAATGACGGGATTTTACTGACGGGTTGCTGCTCTTCGGTAATATCCGTCAACTTTTTTGATTTTTTTAGTGGTAATTTTTTTAATTTTGAAACTTTCGGGGCTTTAATTTAATTCCCCCAAACCTCAAGGGAATTATTTTAAGTAATCCTTAATTTTATTGTATCATTAAGGATTATAAATGAGGGCAACTGAGAGAATGAGTTTTCTTTTTTTTAAGGTCAAATAAAAAATATCATAGCCTTTAAATATGTCCGGTCACGCTAAATTGTCTCTTACTTGCAGAATAAACTCAAATGAATTATTTCATAGCTTCAGAGAAAGGTTAGTAACGTTGGTTTTTTTTTATGTGTTTGACATCAATCACTTTTTCGAGAGTTTGTGCTTGATTTGAATGTAAGGTAGTGTGCTTTATTTCTGAAAATTAGGCTAGCTTTTGAAGAATAGGTGTATATTTTGAAAATTCGAACTTGGGTACGAACTGGTTTTCTGAAAATGTATGTTTAAAACCAAAGGATATACATATTTTGTAAGGGGTAATTACAAAAATCTACCCATGAGGTTTGGGGCAATTAAAAATAAATAAATACAAAATTTCAAATATTATAACCTCATCAAAAAAAAATTTACAATTAAAATAAAACTGATTATGCTTTGAATAGTGGATCTGTGATACAGTTAAAATTTTGAAACCTATAATAAAAAAGATTAAACTCTATACATGGTGATTAATTGGATGTTTTAATTATGCTAGTTGAATATGGTAAGTTTTGTCTGTAAAATATTTCAAAATTAATTCATTTGACATGCAATAAAAAATGAGGATGTTTATTGAGCTTCTATCGATGGGCTTGAGCATTGCCTATTAGATGGCAACTATAATTTCAAATTACCACCATTGCCTAATTATTTTGTTTTAGGTCTTCTTTTTAATTATTGTTTCATCTTTTGATTCATGTGGATGAGTATTGGGTTCATCCTTGAGTGATTCTTCCTTTTTAGTTTTTTTCTATGGGCTTAACCACGTAGATTAGTAAGTTTTTTAATTTTTTTTAGTCACAGATTATCAATTTCCTGTCAGCATTATGTATTATTAAACACGAAGATTACATGACTAGATGATACATGATTGCATAATATATATAAACTTAATTCTGATCAAAATAAAAGATCAATATTCCAAAAAAATAAAAATAATAACTTCACAAATTTTATTTTAATTTATTTTTATATATATCTCCAAGTCAAACTAGAGTGACTTACCACCAAGTGAAACTCCTGCAGGAGGGTGCAACTGTGGAGAAGTGGAGTCAGTGTAATCAGATTTATTTGATGGGTGCTACAAAATCTCCCTCCAGTTGATTTCGGTAGTTGAACACGTTAGCATTCCTCAAAGGTGGTACGAGGCTCATGTTTTGCTAGGGAATCAAGAATTTATCATCATCAGCGGCTAAAACTAGAGATTTGTGGTGATGCAAATATTTAATCCAATCCCTTCTCCACATACATAGGACATAATAACTTCTCTATGTAAATTAAGATAGACACTTTGCAGCTGTGGGACATAAGTGATTAAAAAAGCGTTGCCTAGGCACCGCCCAAGCGCTAGGTGAGGTGTTTGGAGCACTACAAAAAAACTAGCCGATACCGACGGCCATTTCCGTCTGTAACGACGTATTTAGAGTATCTTCTAGATTACATCAGCCCTATGATAACTTATATCTTGCTTTTTCTATCTTAATATTCTTTCATGCTTCTTATTCCATTCCCTTTGGTTGTTGATCGACGAATCCTCGACGCGCTATTTTCGGAATCCGTCTCCGCAAGAGTACGGAGCCGGTTGTAGGGCGGCGAGTTCTTCCCGAGTCGTGTCTCTCGAGGATGGATGTTATCGTCTTATCGGTTTCTTAATTACTCTTATCGTCGGTTGCGACTAAACTAATCTAAACTAGGAAAGCGATAGTCATTGATTTGGTTTCGGTTTTTATAACCAAACTTTGAATTGAAAAAGAAGTTTTGAAAACATTAAAATACAAAAAGGAAATTAAAGCTTATTTTAAAATGATTAATCTAAACTAATTAACTAAGAAAGCTCATAATTTAAATTAGGGAAATGGAGGGAAAATTAAAGACAAGCTTATTTGAAAAAGTCAACATTAATTTAACAAAGATCAAGGTTTTGAAAAGGGAAGATTTATAAAACTTCTAAAAACTTAGAAATTGATCTAAACAGCTTAACAACTTAAAAGCATAAGTTCAAAAGCTAGAAAGCTATAAAATGAAAATGGAAGTTTTGATAACAAAAATAGCAACTAAACTATGATCCAAGCATCAACACAAGATCAAAAGAAATAACATGAAAAGAAAACTATATTAATAGAAAGATATTACCAAACATAAGTTTCCACAAAAATCTTGAAGAGGAGAGCTTGAAAGCTTAACAATGGAAATTGCAAACCAAAGCTTGAACAACTAGTTAATAGAGATCTAACACTTCACTAAGCTATTACTAATTACTAGGAATTAATACATATAAATGAAAAAAGAAAATATGAAAAGGAGTTTTTGGGAGCAAGAAGCCTGAACCAGACCCTTGCTGCAAGTTGTCTGTGAATGAAATGACGTCTCCTGATTAATACATCTCATAGGGGCAAAAACGTCCAAAAGTGGAGAAAAATCTGCTTTTCAATCGATCGATTGTAAAACAGTCGATCGGTCAAGTCGCCTGTCGATCGACTGCGCTGTCAAAACGGCCAAAAGTCCCTGGAATCCAGTCGATCTCGGGGGATTCCAGTCGATCGACTGCAGTCGATCGGCCACGTCGGCAGTCGATCGACTGCAGTGTCAAAAATGGCCAAAAGCCCTGGAATCCAGTCGATTTTGGAGTTCCAGTCGATCGACTAGATGGGCAGTCGATCGACTGAACTCCAGTCGGTCGACTTGATTGCTGCATCCGGCTCGATTCCTCGTTCTTTTTACGTCCGCCGGTTTATCGAACCTTGTCCATTGTGCTTCCTTGCTTGTTCATCCATTCCTGAGTCGAGTAAAAATGATCCCAAACGAGCGCGGGCCCCGCTTGGACGTCCTACGGCCAAGAGAAAAATGAAACAGTGAAAAACTACGAAAACTAATAATAAAACGTACAAAAATACGAAAACCTACAAATAACGAAAAACGGCCAACTCGACTACTAAAACACCTAAAAGCAAGAAAAACACACGCAACGTGATACAAAAACAATAGGAAAAATATGTACAAAAATGTGCAAATCAGTTATCGCGCCTCATGGTGTTGTCTTATAAAGTTTTTCCCATTATTTTCTTGAACTATGATGGCTTTAGCTTGTTGATAATCATAACGTGCATCATCCAATGGTTCATATCCTCCATGTAATAGCCCCACATCATCCTTTGGTTAGAAAAAAATGAGCTCACATGACTTCCTTCCATGTCAAAGCAGTGTTTGTATTATTGATCCGTACATGCATCATATCTTACTTATTAAGCTCTTTCATTAATTCAACCATTCGTGATGTTAGGACTCCACTCGTTGACTGGACTCTTCAGTTTTTCGAATGTTTCATCTTAATAATCAGCATCGGTGACAAATGCAAGTTCACCTCCTACACTTTCTTGACGAAACTTTTAAAATTTCTAGGTCTCTAACTCCTTTGAAATGGGTAATTTAGTCTGGACTCTCATTAGAACATCAAGGTTCAGGAATTGCTTAGCTAATCAAGCTTCCACTTGATATTCGCGAGAAGATAATAGTAATGTTAAAATCTAAATTTCAAGAAAGTTGATGAGGACTTATAAGTAATGAAAAGGTTAGGCTCTTGGAATAAGAAAAACTCTTCAAGATAAACAAGAATTCAGACAAGTATTTAAATTAGAAGGAGGTTGAGGTTACGTAGAGAAATAATTGATGTTAGAGTTTTACAATCTGAAGATAAAAAGTTCTCACGTCAACCTACTATCTAAACGACATAAGTTGGTAGTTACTCCTTACTCCACCAAAGTCATTACTAATATTCTAATTCTCAAGTAATCCAAACTAAAATATGAATTTAGATTTACCCGTAGAAGACCATATATCCAACCCAACAGCTTCACATGCCAAATCTAAGAACAAATTCAAAGAGCAGCAATCAATACATTCACATATTTGTCTCAAAACTTATAGGTACTGAAATACTTTCCCCCAATCCAGAGTTGATCGTAATACATAACGTTAATTATCTTGAAGATATGATTAGACAATTCAAAGTAACCCCACGTCAATTTGATAAATACAGTATGAACGTGCACAATGATCTTGGAAGAAGATTTCGCAATTTACACTAGTGCAGAAACAGCTTTCCAAAATGCCTGTTTCTGCAAATCCAGAACGCCCTGCTGAGGCGTTCTGTATGGAGCTGTTCTGGAAAGTCTGACAATCCAGAACGCCCTGCTGAGGCATTCTAGAATGTCTGACTTTCTAGAACGGTTATCAGAGACGTTCTAGAAAAAAAATTCAGTCGTTCTAGAAAATCATTTTTACTGGTTTCCCCGTTCTGGAAAATAACTTTCGAGAACGTCTTTTTTTAAGATGTTCTGGAAAGTATATTTTCCAGAACGCCTCGAAAAACAGGCGTTCTGGAAAGTATACTTTCCAGAACGTCTAAAAATAGGCGTTCTGGAAAGTATACTTTCTAGAACGTCTTAAAAATAGACGTTCTAGAAAGTTTGTTTTCTAGAACGATTTTTTGATATCCGAACTAGATTTTTACATTTTTTGAATTTCATCCAGATTCATTTTTTCTTTTCCAGGCCTGCTCATATATTATAATTTTATTACCTATTTAAATCACAAAACATATTTCATTTATATATTCCCAAGATCAAACAACACATGTCATTAATCACAATAATACACAATCACCATAATATGTCAATACAAATAACACAAGTATCCCAATACATGATCACCAAATCTTAAAATAAAAATCACCAAAAGACGATGAGTATACCAAGTTTTAGTTCAATAGCTATAAAATAATGAAAAGGCAATTGAAAGAGGCTCAGAAATTCAATTGGCTGAAGCCGAGTAGGTCTTTCAAACATACTTTACAACATACACTACAGAAGAAAGCAAATCATCACCAAAGATAGAGGACATATGGTATGCTACACTATCCCCAGCTGAACAAAGAGATGCCTCATTGATATAACAATAATCAAATCAAAGGGAAAAAAAAAGACTGTAGGCAATTGTACGCTCGAAGCAGTAATATGAAACAATATAACAGTCCCTTAATGTGGGTTAACAAAATAATATCTCAAAATTGAGCGTCACTAAGATACAAGAATACATATATATATGTTTATATATATATATATATATATGTGTGTGTGTGTGTGTGTGTGTGTGTGTGTGTGTGTGTTACAAATGGCAATAATTTACTTGATCACTTTCATAACTAACAATTAACTCAAAACACAAAATCACATAGGCACCTTATAGTAAATACCAAGCAAATAGGTAGTAACCCAATTATAAATGTAAATGCAATGTAAAGACATATCGTTATCCATAATTGCATTTTCGTCAACAGTAGAGCATGTGCCTTTGGAATATTCATGACAGTGTTGGTAGAGGTAGTTAATAGCCGAGTTCAAATCGTTGCTAGACTCTTCCAAAGATTTCTCTAGAAGCTAAAAATGTTTGTAAAATGAAAAACGGACATTCGTCATTTAAACAAGTGAGTCAAAACTAAGATATCCAAAAAAGACGAAATAATGACACAATAAATTCTTAAGCTGAACTTACGCATCTATATTTCAAACAAAAAGGTTTCAATTGAAATATATGTTATCCAAAATAGCTACCGAGCTGATCAACTAAAACCTATCGAACCGATGGTGAATAAGTAAATCGAGTTAGCAATGAGCACCAAAACTTCTTATAAGATGGCGGCGACGATGACTCCGAAGAATGTCGCCGCCACGCCTATATCCTCGAAAAATGATCTCTTGCCACACAAAATTGCCGACAT
>BMAC01001160.1:242676-259566 GCA_014905375.1 Phtheirospermum japonicum | reverse complement strand
GGTCCACATACACTAAGTACTAGTCTTAACGGGAAAGGCCTGTATCCTCATTATGGCGTAACCCTATGACTAGGAACAAGTTCGACGAGTTACATTACGTACTGGATTATCTCACGGTTCAACTAGACCAATCCACTGTAATAAAGTAACTTCATCAGGACCATACCTATGCAACTAGCATGGGACAAAAGATATGGAATGCCAATATGTATAAAAAGATATTATTACGAATAAAAAGCCGATTGTATTGCAAGAGAATGGTCAGACCACAGCCACAAGTTGGCTTGTCGGTCACCCTATTCTAACACACACACACACACACATTCATAGTCGAAGTACAGAAGAAAATAACGAAATAATTAAAATCGTATAGAATAGATAGAAAAAGGCCACGGGCTTACTTCTTGTTCCCTCCGTTTCCAATTGACTTGCCAATGTTTCTGATTTTAGTTTCTGTATATGCCTTCAATTTTTCTGGACGCCCCTTTTTGAAGTTCAACCATTTACCTTTATTTTTCCGTCTCTTTTTCTTCATATCGATAAATAAATTATCCACGATTGAGAGATTGGAGTGATTTCCATTATAGTTTACTTACGGGTTACTGACATATTAAATAAGGGGGGAGTGTGTTTCTAATTTTACATTAGTTATTCTATGCGTGATTTAGGGCAAAAATTGAGAGGCAAAACAATCATATAAATATGAGATCAACCCCTATTTGTTAATTCTGTTGACACCTTGTTGAGGTGTCAACTCCTTAAGCCTCCATTTTCCATGTGTATTTTTCTTATTAATCAAAAAGCTGATGTGTCATTTTGTAAAAAAAAACCTATTATTTCCTTCCTTTTATAATTTTTTGTCTAGGGTATAAAATAGAGCTTATTCCTTATTTTTTTAAAGCCTCATTAATAAAAAAAAATCCCGTGTTTCAACCCTATTCTCTAGGGATTTCTCTCGCCTCTCATTCTTACAACCCTATTCTTAGAGCGTTTCTATCTCTCTCTTGGCTTATCCCATTGAACCAATGGCTATTTGACTCAAACTTTCGTGCACCCCTTTTTTAATAAATTAATTTAAAAGCACGTCAGTTTTCTAGCAAGAGTACGAGGTAACTGTAGGGTGGTAAGTTTGACTCGAGTCGTATCTCTCGAGAAAACAACTGTTCGGTCTTTCGGATGTTTTTCTCAATTTACGAAATAAAGTAAAATACATGTACAATTGGGGTTTTAAAAGAAATTGAGTTGATCATTATAACTAAAGCAATATTTAAACTAAAGCTATTTAAACTAATTTTTCAAACTAAATTATCAACTACGAGCAATAATTAAACTACTTGAACTCAAGAACTAAGAATCAATAGCAACAAGTCTAAAGCATAAATATAATAACTACCATCAAACAATCGCATCATACGGATCTAAGAACGAATAATTAAGCATAAATCAATCGCATAAGTAAACTAAATTAACCAATATCCAATATCCAAGCATAAAATGATTAAACTAATTAAACTAGAATTAACTAAGAGATTAACTGAGAATTAAACTAACAATTAAACTAGAAATTAACTACTAAATTAACTAAGAGTTTAGAAAACTTATTGGAACTACTAAAAGCAATGAGAAGCTCCAGCTATTCTGGAGTTGCACATCGATCTTGGGCGAAGATTGAATTACGAACACGAATTCGATGTTTTGGACGCATTGTTCTTCGATCCTTGATCTCCGTCTTCAAATCTCGTTATGAGATGTGGAATTATGTTTATTATCAGCTAAAATACCCTAGGGGGTGGTGTCTTCTCTAAAAAAACTGAAATAAGGAGGGTTTATATAGATATTACAAGTCTTGGCGCACAAGAAACCCTAAAATCCAAATTCTGGGCCGTCGCGTCGATGGTGCGTCGACGTAGCATCGACTGACGCGCCTGGTGCTCGGCGTCGGTGCTGCCTGGGCGTGCGCGTCGACTGGGCGGGTGCGTCGACTGGGTGCATCGACATCGACGCTTCAGCAAGTTGCATCGACCGGTTAGCAAGTGCATGACATTGGTGCGTCGGACATCGACGCTTCAGCAAGTTGCGTCGACAGTGCGTCGACGCTGAGTCGACTGACGCGGATCATGGCTCGCGTCGACGTAGCGTCGACGTCAGTCGCGTCAGTCCGACGCGTCTGCCTCTCGTCTCTCTCTATCTTTTGCTACTCGTTTTGCCGGAAAGCTCGTTCTCCTATTCTTGAACATCGAACTTCGTCTATTACGCGCTGAACTCTTCCGGTTACTTAGCTGTAAGGTGAAAACAATGAAATATCACCTATTTGCATCAATTACGATAAAATACGGTAAAATAAGTCAGAACTATAAAAATACGGAATTATGCTTAAATCGTCCAACTTATACCAAAAACAAATAGAAAAACGTACTAAAATACTAATAAAAATAAGGACAAATCTACTCTAATCAACTACCCCACGCTTTATTGGTTTGTTCGTCCTCGAACAAACGATAATTTCAAAGTATAACTAGAATGAAAATAAGTTCAAGCAAAGAGTCGTGCTATGCTACATACGATAATTTTGAAAATATAGGTACAAGTCACGCAACGTCAAACACTTGACCATTATTACATTGTCGCTTCAAAATAAAATCATGCTTCCTCACGAAGGATAATATATATAAGTACGCTCAAAAGCACTCAAGTATTTTCTGCATGGGACGTGTATACACTCAAATCATACAATTACATGCACAATAAATAAGCACAGAAAATCAATCTCTTCTCAATCGCAAATTAAGTGTGCTGTCAAAACTAAGAATCAGAAAAGGTCTTTACGGGTTGTAGTGTAAGGCTCTTTGGACGGGTGTGGAATATATAAGTCGTGTGGCTAATCGCTCACTCAACCTAATCTAATCAAGAAGCAAATTGCTTCACCTCGTTCAAAAATAAAAACCTCACTAAACACTCATAACGTAGCCTTTCAAACATAGGCTATTCCTCAACTCAAAACTCGTAAACCGACTGAACGCTCAAACCACTTAAGTACAATTGAAGCTTATAAGCATGCTTCTTACACAACTCTTGCCTTCTAATCATTAGGCTTCATAAAATAAACAATAAAATTCAAGCCTTTATAAGCGCGTAGGCAATTAATTCAACTAGACCTCACCATCCTTCTTTTTCTTTTTTTTCTTTTTATTTTTTTAGATGGTGGTCCTTAATTACAAAAATAATAAATTCCTAATAAAAATTCCAAGACTCAAATAACCAATAAAAATACGAACTCCTACCCCACGCTTTTAATGGGTTGTAGGGTCGTCTCAAAAACACTCATGGCTATAGGCATGGATATTTGGCTATGATTGGCTCATTCGGAATTTATAGTGGCTAAAAATATATGGATATGGCCGGAATAGGGTTTTATATGTGCCTTAACTTCATTTTCAAAGTCGACTACACACAGCGGTTTCAAAGAGATATCAAGACTGAAACTTATTCAAGCACATGCAATGATGATAAACACTCAGGCTACTCGCTGGCTTTTTGCATGAAAAATTTTTGAATTGACGCTGCTTTTAAGGTTTTGCGAAATCGATTGCGTCCAAGTACCATTTTACAATATATAATAATAAATTTTGAAAAATTATGCACTTATGCACGCTCAAAGACGAAAACAAATTTAACTAAGAGATTAACTGAGAATTAAACTAACAATTAAACTAGAAATTAACTACTAAATTAACTAAGAGTTTAGAAAACTTATTGGAACTACTAAAAGCAATGAGAAGCTCCAGCTATTCTGGAGTTGCACATCGATCTTGGGCGAAGATTGAATTACGAACACGAATTCGATGTTTTGGACGCATTGTTCTTCGATCCTTGATCTCCGTCTTCAAATCTCGTTATGAGATGTGGAATTATGTTTATTATCAGCTAAAATACCCTAGGGGGTGGTGTCTTCTCTAAAAAAACTGAAATAAGGAGGGTTTATATAGATATTACAAGTCTTGGCGCACAAGAAACCCTAAAATCCAAATTCTGGGCCGTCGCGTCGATGGTGCGTCGACGTAGCATCGACTGACGCGCACTGGTGCTCGGCGTCGGTGCTGCCTGGGCGTGCGAGTCGACTGGGCGGGTGCGTCGACTGGGTGCATCGACATCGACGCTTCAGCAAGTTGCATCGACATCGACGCTTCAGCAAGTTGCATCGACATTGGTGCGTCGACATCGACGCTTCAGCAAGTTGCATCGACAGTGCGTCGACGTTGTATCGACTGACACGGATCATAGCTCTCGTCAACGTAGCGTTGACGGTCACGTCAGTCGACGCGTCTGCCTCCGTCTCTCTCTATCTTTTGCTACTCGTTTTGCCAACAAGCTCGTTCTCCTATTCTTGAACATCGAAATTCGTCTATTACGCGCTGAACTCTTCCGGTTACTTAGCTGTAAGGTGAAAACAACGAAATATCACCTATTTGCATCAATTACAAATAAAATATGGTAAAATAAGTCCGAACTATAAAAATACAGAATTATGCTTAAATCGTCCAACTTATACCAAAAACAAATAGAAAAACGTACTAAAATACTAATGAAAATAAGGACAAATCTACTCTAATCAACTACCCCACGCTTTATTGGTTTGTTCATCCTCGAACAAACGATGATTTCAAAGCATAACTAGAATGAAAATCAGTTCAAGCAAAAAGTCGTGCTATGCTACATACATAATTTTGAAAATATAGGTACAAGTCACGCAACGTCAAACACTTGACCATTATTACATTGTCGCTTCAAAATAAAATCATGCTTCCTCACGAAGGATAATATATATATAAGTACGCTCAAAAGCACTCAAGTATTTTCTGCATGGGACGTGTATACACTCAAATCTTAGAATTACAAGCACAGTAAATAAGCATAGAAAATCAATCTCTTCTCAATCGCAAATTAAGTGTGCTGTCAAAACTAAGAATCAGAAAAGGTCTTTACGGGTTGTAGTGTAAGGCTCTTTGGACGGGTGTGGAATATATAAGTCGTGTGTCTAATCGCTCACTCAACCTAATCTAATCAAGAAGCAATAGCTTCACCTCGTACAAAAAAAATAAAAACCTCACCAAACACTCATAACGTAGCCTTTCAAACATAGGCTATTCCTCAACTCAAAACTCGTAAACCGACTGAACGCTTAAACCACTTAAGTACAATTGAAGCTTATAGCATGCTTCTTACACAACTCTTGCCTTCTAATCAATAGGCTTCATAAAATAAACAATAAAATTCAAGCCTTTATAAGCGCGTAGGAAATTACTAACACAAGACCCACCATCTTTCTTATCATTTTTTTATTATTATTATTTCTTAGATGGTGGTCCTTACTCACAAAAATAATTAATTCCTAATAACAATTCTAAGACTCAAATAACCAATAAAATACGGACTCCTACCCCACGCTTTATTGGGTTGTAGGGGTCATCTCAACAACACTCATGGCTAAAGGCATGGATTATTTGGCTATGATTGGCTCATTCGGAATTTATAGTGGCTAAAAATATATGGATATGGCCGGAATAGGGTTTTATATGTACCTTAACTTCATGTTCAAAGTCAACTACACACAGCGGTATCAAAGAGATATCAAGACTGAAACTTACTCACGCACATGCAATGATGATAAACACTCAGGCTACTCGCTGGCTTTTTTGCATGAAAAAGTTTTGAATTGACGCTGCTTTTAAGGTTTTGCGAAATTAATTGCGTCCAAGTACTATTACAATATATAATAATAAATTTTGAAAAATCATGCACTTATGCACGCTCAAAGAACTAGAACACATAATCATACATAGTCAACTTCGACAGGCATGCCATAAAAACACAATTAAGCGTAAAAATAGCAATTAATCACGTCAAAAATATGCATTTCAAAACAAAGACATCAATTTGCACTAACCACACTCAACCACACCCCTCCCTAAAAACTTGGCAATCTCCTGATTGTCATAAATATTAAAGAAAATAAGAGTATGGAAGATAAGAAAACATCCCTGAAAATTCGATGGCCGAGTCTCTCTAAAAACGCATGTGCAATTATCCTTCGTCTTAGATCGCGTGACTAGATTGTCCCGAACAAACCTATAAAAATAAACAAAATAAAACAAAACATGATTGTGATCAATTGCGACGCGCAAGTGCCCGGTGGCACGTCTTTTGGGAAATGAAACGACCGGATTGCGGCCAACGTCATAAATGGCTGGGTTGCAGCTCATCCAAAGGTTGCCGGGCTGCGGCTAACTTAAGTCAGATTGTGACCTCGATCGACGAAATCATCGTAATCCATGATTGCTGTGGTGAGCAGTAGGTTCAGTGGTTTGTCGTTATCGTTAACGCCTCGAGTGGAACTAGCGGTAAGGCCTTGCGGTAGCGAGCTTCCGCTATATAACCGTTGTCCAGAATAAGCGATTTATCATATTCTCTGCACATCAACACACACATAAACGTACCACGGAAATTGACACAATATAAAAAGACAGAAATAAAATAAAATAAAATAAAGAAAATAAAACGAAAACTAACTAACGCTTGGGTTGCCTCCCAATAAGCGCAACATTTAACGTCATATNCCACCATCTTTCTTATCATTTTTTTATTATTATTATTTCTTAGATGGTGGTCCTTACTCACAAAAATAATTAATTCCTAATAACAATTCTAAGACTCAAATAACCAATAAAATACGGACTCCTACCCCACGCTTTATTGGGTTGTAGGGGTCATCTCAACAACACTCATGGCTAAAGGCATGGATTATTTGGCTATGATTGGCTCATTCGGAATTTATAGTGGCTAAAAATATATGGATATGGCCGGAATAGGGTTTTATATGTACCTTAACTTCATGTTCAAAGTCAACTACACACAGCGGTATCAAAGAGATATCAAGACTGAAACTTACTCACGCACATGCAATGATGATAAACACTCAGGCTACTCGCTGGCTTTTTTGCATGAAAAAGTTTTGAATTGACGCTGCTTTTAAGGTTTTGCGAAATTAATTGCGTCCAAGTACTATTACAATATATAATAATAAATTTTGAAAAATCATGCACTTATGCACGCTCAAAGAACTAGAACACATAATCATACATAGTCAACTTCGACAGGCATGCCATAAAAACACAATTAAGCGTAAAAATAGCAATTAATCACGTCAAAAATATGCATTTCAAAACAAAGACATCAATTTGCACTAACCACACTCAACCACACCCCTCCCTAAAAACTTGGCAATCTCCTGATTGTCATAAATATTAAAGAAAATAAGAGTATGGAAGATAAGAAAACATCCCTGAAAATTCGATGGCCGAGTCTCTCTAAAAACGCATGTGCAATTATCCTTCGTCTTAGATCGCGTGACTAGATTGTCCCGAACAAACCTATAAAAATAAACAAAATAAAACAAAACATGATTGTGATCAATTGCGACGCGCAAGTGCCCGGTGGCACGTCTTTTGGGAAATGAAACGACCGGATTGCGGCCAACGTCATAAATGGCTGGGTTGCAGCTCATCCAAAGGTTGCCGGGCTGCGGCTAACTTAAGTCAGATTGTGACCTCGATCGACGAAATCATCGTAATCCATGATTGCTGTGGTGAGCAGTAGGTTCAGTGGTTTGTCGTTATCGTTAACGCCTCGAGTGGAACTAGCGGTAAGGCCTTGCGGTAGCGAGCTTCCGCTATATAACCGTTGTCCAGAATAAGCGATTTATCATATTCTCTGCACATCAACACACACATAAACGTACCACGGAAATTGACACAATATAAAAAGACAGAAATAAAATAAAATAAAATAAAGAAAATAAAACGAAAACTAACTAACGCTTGGGTTGCCTCCCAATAAGCGCAACATTTAACGTCATATGCTCGACGCAATTACTTGATCAAATTCTAGCTCGTGGTGGGTCCACGAACTCCTTCTTGGTACGATCACAATTCTTTATATAATCCTTCAAAGAAGGCTTAAGTCGATGTTTGTGGACTTGGAATCCCGTCTTTGCACTCTCATCGTATAGAGTGGCAACTCCATACTCATCCAACTCCCTTATTAAAAACGGTCCACTCCATGCAACTTCAAAATTGGTTGGATCAAACTTACGATCGGAATTATATAGCACTAGTTGACCAACCTTGAACTTCTCGTTAAAAACTTCGTTCGACTTCTTCTTCTTCTTCTTTGTCCAATCCTTGCTATTAGCCTCGCCCTTTTTCTTCGTACGTTTAAAATTCTTGTAAGGGTCGAGGGAAACACTTCTTGAACGAACATGTGGTGGCTTTGTCTCTTCTCGTGGCTCAAACTTCGAACGATCTCGTTGTTGTCTCAACTCCACCTTTGGCTCGTTTTCAGGCACGTTAAACTTCATGGGCAATCCATCCTCAAATGCCTCTACATTATCAAACTCTTCAATCATGCCGATGCTCAAGAGCTCATTCGCGCAAGAATCTACTAAATCAATAGTAGAATAATCGTTCTTAACAAACGATGCAGGACTCTTGTGAAAATCTTGAAGTGAAAATGTCACCTTTTCGCCCAATACGAACATAGTCACCCTCCCCTCATTTACATCGATCACCGTACGCGTTGTAGACATGAACGGACGTCCTAATAAAATTGCATGCTCTCGATTCTCGCTTTGTACGTCACCAACATCCATAATGACAAAGTCGACCGGCACTACTAGCTTGTCCACTTGTACTAAGACATCATCCACAATCCCCAAGGGTAGCCTTATCGTTCTATCCGCCAATTGTAATCTCATCGTGGTCGGCTTCAGCGGTCCTAGGTCAAACTCCTTGTAAATTGAGTGGGGCATCAAATTTATGCTAGCGCCAAGATCGAGCATCCCTCTTGTTGTTTGTCCATTCCCGAGAGAGATAGTTATGCAGAAACTCCTGGGATCCTTTTCTTTGGGTGACAATGGTTGCTTAAACATATCACTCACCTCTCTTATCAAAGCCACATGTTGATTTGTAGCTAAACGCCTTTCCTTTGATGCTAGATCTTTGAAAAACTTCAAAAACGCTGGTATTGTCTTTATCACCTCTATCAAGGGGAGGTTAATATTAACATTCTTCAGTAAATTGTATAGCTCCATGAATTTTTTATTCTCCTTGGCCGGACGTAGGTGACTTGGCAAGGGAACATGATCATAAACAGTCAACTTCTTGGGCGGCGAATTTAAGGAATCGATGGGGTCTTCAGCTGCTGTCGATTTCTTTTTCTTCACTGCTCCCGAAGGTTGGGTCTCGGTCTCTTTCTTGTCTTCCTCCTTTCCTAGCTCGATGCAGTTATCCACTTCTTTCCCACTTCTCAGCACATGAATAGCTGAGGCGTGTTCTGTTTGGCTTGGAAGAGTATTTTTCTCCTTCTTTAATGATGTCATGTCAGTTGCCAATTGTCCTACCATTATCTCCAATCTTCTTAGTCCTAACGAATTTTCAAGAGTGCTTTTGGCCATTTCAGCCATCATCGTTCTCAGTTCTTTCATATCGTCTCGAACTCCCTTCATTTCCTCCTGAACATGTGTGAGGCCGTCTCGGTTCCGAATAATTTCGGCAACTTGGTTCTATTAACAGACTAAAAGTTGATCAGTCGACTGAACTGTAGCAGGTGTTTGCATGTGTGGTGGTCTCTGCCCCGAATATTTAGCCGATACGTCCCCTCGTTGTTCGTTGTTGAATGGGCACATATCGGCTAAATGTTCGAGGGATCCTCATTGGTGACACATCGCATTAGTCTTCTTCGAAGAGCCCTTGCTTGCCCGCTCGGCCTTCTAAGCTGCCAATTTCTCCTCAAATATCTCTTCGCACTTTGCTTTGACTAATTTGCCATCATCTAAGTCAGGATCAGGGATGGAAATCTCATTAACTTTCAATTTATGAGGCCGAGAGTTGGTTTCTCTAGACTTTTCACTCAGTTTCTCCAATACTCGTTTTGCCTCGCGGGCCGTTAAATCACCAAAATCTCCTCCTGCTGCTATTTCAACTTGGCTTTTCCCCATGGGCGACAAACCATCAAAGAAGAACTGATTAATTATCTCGGGGGAATAGCTATGATGGGGGCATTCTTGTGAAAGTGATTTGTAACGCTCCCATATTTCATGAAATAATTCTCCCTCCACTTGTTCGAAGTTAGCAATTTGCCTCCGAATTTGCCCCGTTGTTTGTGCCGAATAGTATTGATTTAGGAACTTCTCGCTTATCATCTCCCAATCAGTTAATGATCTTGGTTCTAAGGACAGTAACCAAGTCTTCGCCTTGTCTTTCATGGTATAGGGCAAACAAATCATTTGCATCTCCTCCCGGTTTAGGCCATGACCTACAAATCTGCCTACTTCATCGATAAAGTAGTTCAAAAACGCTAAAGGGTCTTCGTGAGCATTTCCGTGAAAAGTCAGAAGTAAATTAATTTGATGCGGTTTAATCTCTACTTCCCTCGTAGTTGGTCCAAGAACAATAGCAGATCCATAAAGCACAACCTTCGGGCGTGCCAAATCTCGTTGTCGAGCCGCTCGGTCTCCCCTTGGTTCCCTAACTCGGTCATTAGCTCTCTCATAGTGGTCGTCATGTGCGTAATGGTGCTCGCGCCCGTATCTCTTTCCGAAATTATTTTTCTCGTAACCATGATCTTGATTCTCCAACCAATCATTCACGTGCCCTTGATTGTTAGCATACGCGTTATGCTGCAGAAAATCTTTGTTCCTAATTGCCACGTTCTCGATGTTGTGTTGGCGAATAGCATTGTTGTTCATCTCTTCGTTGTGCCTCATATCCGCCATGTTGGGTTGGTGACCGATTACGTTTTGCTGCTGGTCGACTCCCCCGTTTCTCCCCGCATCTTGTCTCGCAATAATGGGGCGTGGTGGTGATCTCGGTGGTCAATTGCCGCTTCGAATTGGATTTGCTTCTATCATAATGTCGGAAGCTTGATCGCAAGCGAAATCAGTTGCCGTTGAGGAATCGTTCTTGGGAATAAAAATGGGTCTTGGTCTCGGTGGATTTGAACGGTGGATGTTGTCAATGAATGGTACAAGGTCGCGTTGAAGTGATCGCCTTCCTTGCATAAACTCAACAATACATCAACGTACCAAATGGAAAAGACCAAGTAAAAAAAATAAAAATAAACTAATAAATCAAAAAGAAAATAAAATGAAAAACATCTTTAATTCCTACTCGTTGCTTCCCCAGCAACGGCGCCAAAATTTTGACTCAAACTTTCGTGCACCCCTTTTTTAATAAATTAATTTAAAAGCACGTCAGTTTGCTCGCAAGAGTACGAGGTAACTGTAGGGTGGTAAGTTTGACTCGAGTCGTGTCTCTCGAGGAAACAACTGTTCGGTCTTTCGGATATATTTCTCAATTTATGAAATAAAGTAAAATACATGTACAATTGGGGTTTTAAAAGAAATTGAGTTGATCATTATAACTAAAGCAATAGTTAAACTAAAGCTATTTAAACTAATTTTTCAAACTAAATTATCAACTACGAGCAATAATTAAACTACTTGAACTCAAGAACTAAGAATCAATAGCAACAAATCTAAAGCATAAATATAATAACTACCATCAAACAATCACATCATGCGGATCTAAGAACGAATAATTAAGCATAAATCAATATCATAAGTAAACTAAATTAACCAATATCCAATATCCAAGTATAAAATGATTAAACTAATTAAACTAGAATTAACTAAGATATTAACTGAGAATTAAACTAACAATTAAACTAGAAATTAACTACTAAATTAACTAAGAGTTTAGAAAACCTATTGGAACTACTAAAAGCAATGAGAAGTTCCAGCTATTCCGGAGTTGCACGTCGATCTTGGGCGAAGATTGAATCCCGAACACGAATTCGATGTTTTGGACGCGTTGTTCTTCGATCCTTGATCTCCGTCTTCAAATCTCGTTATGAGATGTGGAATTATGTTTATTATCAGCTAAAATACCCTAGGGGGT
Source organism: Phtheirospermum japonicum (assembly GCA_014905375.1). Lineage (NCBI taxonomy): Eukaryota > Viridiplantae > Streptophyta > Magnoliopsida > Lamiales > Orobanchaceae > Phtheirospermum > Phtheirospermum japonicum. Next base: position 247,555 of record BMAC01001160.1, on the reverse strand, counting down.
CGTGTCTTCTCTAAAAAAATCGAAATAAGGAGGGTTTATATAGATATTACAAGTCTTGGCGCACAAGAAACCCTAAAATTCGAATTTTGGGCCGTCGCGTCGATGGCGCGTCGACGTAGCATCGAATGACGCGTGCTGGTGCTCGGCGTCGGTGCTACCTGGGCGTGCGCATTGACTGGGCCGATGCGTCGACTGGGTGCGTCGACATCGATGCTTCAGCAAGTTGCGTCGACGTTGCGTCAACATCGACGCTTCAGAAAGTTGCGTCGACAGTGCGTCGATGCTGCGTCGACTGACTCGGATCATGGCTCGCGTCGACGGTCGCGTCAGTCGACGCGACTGCGCGTCTGCCTCCGTCTCTCTCTATCTTTTGCTACTCGTTTTGTCGGAAAGCTCGTTCTCCTATTCTTGAACATCGAACTTCGTCTATTACGCGCTGAACTCTTCCGGTTACTTAGCTGTAAGGTGAAAACAACGAAATATCACCTATTTGCATCAATTACGAATAAAATACGGTAAAATAAGTCAGAACTATAAAAATACGGAATTATGCTTAAATCGTCCAACTTATACCAAAAACAAATAGAAAAACGTACTAAAATACTAATGAAAATAAGGACAAATCTACTCTAATCACTTATTCCATGAATTCTTTCTCTCTCTCGGCTTATCTCTTAATTCTGCGTAGATAATTGATTGTTTCTTAATTCATTGTTTCTTAATTTCTGCGTAGATAATTGTAGATAATTGTTTCTAATTTATGCTTTAATTATTTTTCTGATTCTTAATTCTGCGTAGAGTATTGAATAACTATTTCTGTTTCTTAATTTTTTGCATGTTTCTTAATTTCTGTCTTAATTATAATTGATTGTTTCTTAATTTCTGCGTGTTTCTTAATTTCTGTCTTAATTCTGCGTAGATAATTTGTTTCTAATTTCTGTCTTAATTCTGCGCAGATAATTTGTTTCTAATTTCTTTCTTAATTTCTGTGTGTTCTGGATAATTGATTGTTTCTTTTTGTTTCTTAATTTCTGCGTGTTTGTTTCTTAATTCTGCGGATAATTGATTGTTTCTTAATTCTGTGTAGAGTATAGAATAACTGTTTCTGTTTCTTAATTTTTGCGTGTTTCTTAATTTAATTCTGCGTAGATAATTTGTTTCTAATTTATGTCTTAATTTGCGTAGATAATTTGTTTCTATTTTCTGGATATATGATTGTTTTGCGGATAATTGATTGTTTCTTAATTCTGCGTAGAGTAATTTCTGCGTGTTCTGGATAATTGATTGTTTTGCGGTTGTTTCTAATTTCTTTCTTAATTTCTGCGTGTTTTGGATAATTGATTGTTTTGCGGATAATTGATTGTTTCTTAATTCTGCGTAGAGTATAGAATAACTGTTTCTGTTTAATTCTGCATTTTTCTGCGTGTTCTGGATAATTGAATGTTTCTTAATTTCTACATAGATGATAATCAATTGTTTCTTAATTCTGCGTAGATATTGATTGTTTTGCGGATAATTGATTATTTCTTAATTCTGCGTAGAGTATAGAATAACTGTTTCTGTTTAATTCTGCGTTTTTCTGCGTGTTCTGGATAATTGAATGTTTCTTAATTTCTACGTAGATGATAATCGATTGTTTCTTAATTCTACGTAGATAATTGATTATTTGTTGATGATTTCTGGATAATTGATTGTTTCTTAATTTCTGCGTAGATGCTGGATAATTGATTGTTTCTTAATTTCTGCGTGGATGATAATCGATTGTTTCTTAATTCTGCGTAGTGTTCTGGATAATTGATTGTTTCTTAATTCTGCGTAGATAATTGATGATTTGTATAATTGATGATTTCTGGATAATTGATTGTTTCTTAATTTCTGCGTAGATGATAATTGGTAGTTTCGAACCCTGGTGGGTTTGTTTCATGTTCCCCACCTTCCACCATTGGACTGCTTATATTTCTTGAGCGATTTTTATTCTTAATAGGAATTTGTTTATTTGCCTTTATTTTTACTTGCTTTTACTTGATAAATAAATTTGTTTATACTCCTAAATTAATTGAGCATCTCCACAATTTTTTCGGGAACTCAGATCTCCTTGCTTCTATTGTCAATTTTGTTTTAAATTTTTCACAATTTTGAGGAATCGGTCATCAATGTTACTATTATTGATCTTTCACTTACTGAGATTTTTCAAATTTGTGGAATAAATTCTGATTTGATGCCAGTGGTTATTGCTAGCTTTAGTTTCAAACTAACGAGGACGAACATCGAACGTGGATGTATTGTATGTACTTAATCACCTTATACTAATATTCAATTTACTCATTCTTATATTTATTCTAATAACTTATTCGTTCACAGATTATTCCACGATATTTTACCAATACATTGTTTTTTCGGGTCGTCATGCAACGGCAAAGGCAAGTATTCAGTATCAAATTAATCACTGGATTGTCGATATACAACAAGATGCTGACATAGTGTATCTTAAGAAGGACTGTAGAGATTTTATTTCATTCCTACACCTCAAGTTAAATACAAAACTCAAGTTTAGGCTTCTCCAGATACCGGGGATCGTTTTTGAGCTTCATTTGGTGTAAATGTTTTTGAGATAATTTGGATTGGTTAAATTCTATCTTCAACTTTATTCTGTAATATTTTTCTAATCAGCTTCCATCTATGGTTAATTTTCTCCACAATTATTATTTCTATTTATTGCTTTCTATGTTGAAGATATCGTTCATCAATTATAATGACCAATTTGACCCCAGAAAAATTTACATCAATATTTGAGTTAACCCGTTACATTCATTTATTAATTATTCGACATTCCATATACTATATTGTTATAATTATGTTGATATAATTGGGGGATTGGGTAATTAGGATTCAATTACGATACATACCGTATGATTCATTATTTTCCGTAATTACGATACTATTTATATATATATACCATTACTTATTTCACTTCTAAAAGTCGATATTATAATTTTCTGAATTACTTAATGTCAATTCCAAAATGTGCAGGGTAAAAAGATGGAAACTAAAAATAACTTTAATTTAAACATAATACTTATGGAAAAGATAACAATAATGAAAACCGAATATATTTTACCATTTTCGCTCAATAATGATTTTTAGCTGATATTATTAGATTAACCACTAACCACTGTGATTGTTTATAATTTTTTGGAAATTTGATAATTTTAATGCATCCAACTTTAATTGATTAAAATCATATAAGGAATGTTTGACAACGTAACTTCAATTACGTACACTCATTCTTTTTTTTTGGATCCAATTGTTAGTTAGTGATAGAATAATCATTTCTAAATGATTATAACAACTATTACGGAAACATTTCTAAATGATTATAATAACTATTAGTTGTTATTCACACTACGTATTAATAACTATTAATTGTCAGTTTTATAGTACCTATTAATCGTCAATTGATAATGTCAACCCACATTTATATTCTTAATGAAGTTGTTATTGTAAAATAAAGAGTTTCCACGAAGTTAATCACCTGTTTATTTTTATTTTTTTTAAATAGATTAAAAATATGAGATATCTTTTGATGAATTTAATTGATTTGGAATTTGACTATACCATAATTAACGAATTTGTTTGATAGAATGACAATTTTTTTGATTAATCGATAATCACTGTAATGGTTTATGAACTTTTTGGAAGTTAACTGAAGTTAATTGATTTGAAATTTAATTATACCATAATTAACGATCCAGTCTGATCCGCACTCTATAAATTGATATCTCTATATATGGAATACTCATTGTTCATAGTTAACTATTTTTAAATAAATATATTTGGTAATTATTGGGTTTGAGCTTAATGAGTGCTTAAATATATCAATTATAACAATAATTGTATATAAGGAATATTTGACAACATAAATTCAATTACATACACTCCTTACCTTTTTTTATATCAACTGTCAATTGTCGTTATCTTATAAATTTTACCATTGCAACACTTAATGTACCTTGAATATGGGATTGAAAAATAAATGACTATTAATTTCCAATTGATAACGTCCACACGATTTTATATTCTTAATGAAGTTTTTATTGTAAAATAAAGAGTTGCTATGAAGTTAATCACCTTTTTATTTTTTTTAACGGATTACAAAAGATGACATATTTTTTCATTAACCAACGAACACTGTAATAGTTTATAATTTTTATGCAAATTTGATGAATTTAATTGAGTTGGAATTTAACTATACCATAATTAACGCATTTGGTTGATGCCTTTATTGGAAATAGTATTTCTTCCTTAATTATACGAGAATCATTTACAATATGGAGATTAATAAAACTGTTACTAACTATTGGAGAATATTACCATATATTTATATACCTTGATAATTTGACGACCCCATTAAATAATTGATTGTCACTTTTTTTATATGTATACAAAATTTATTTATTTATAAAATCAGAAAAACAATGGACCAACGTCTTCAGCCCCAACTTGCAATCAATCGAAGGATATGTGTTTCGTATTCTAACAAGGATCATTTGGTATGTTTTTTTTTCATATATATTAATTTGTTTATTTTAAGTTATGTTTTCTCTAAAAAATATTTATATTTTCAACTATATATTTTACTCTCCTGTTATTTATATTTTGTTCGAAACTATAATATTTATGTTTCATCGTCAAATATATGAACAGAAGTTTTCTTGCCCACTGAATAAATTGTTTATCAAGAAATATTCTACGATCAATAAATTGGTTAGTATTTTTTATGTTATTAGTTTACTTTTTATTTTATATGAAATGTTTTTCTCATATATATATTTTTGGTGTAATGCATTAATTTTATAAAATATCAAAGCAATATATATAT
>BMAC01001160.1:146323-233827 GCA_014905375.1 Phtheirospermum japonicum | reverse complement strand
GCTTAAACTGACAATCAGGTCAGGAAGGATTTTTCAGTGGAAGGTCCCGATTAAAGATAGCGCTGGGGTCAGCTGCATTGGTTGCACTCCACTTGGCCTGCTCGTCAAGGGAAAAGTAATAATAGCTCATGGCCTCGGGAAGGAGCAAGGAATAGAGCTCTTTAGACCCTAGGAAAGCCCTCTTGGCCTCCTCTCTAGCCAGCTGAATTAACCTTAGGCCCTCTTCGGAGCCTAGGAATTCCATCCTCCACTCTACCTTGGCATTGATCAAGGACTCGTTCGCCAAACTGCGAACTTCAGCTAAGGCCTCGTCCCTCGCCTCAGCATGAGCAGTCTCGATCATCTTTGCCTGCGCTTTGCGCATCTCCTCCGTTTCGGCCCTTGCTTTCTTGAGCTTCTCTCTCAGCTCTCCCAGCTCTTCCAATTGCCTTTTTAGCTGCACTCCTCTTTCCTTGGCAAGGGTCCTGATGCGTTCCATTTTCAGGACGAGCTTCTTGTTCTCCTTAACCACATCAAACTGGATCAACAATCTGGACATGCGGGTGGCTAGAAGGGCCTTCTTGGAGATAGCCTAAAAAAAAAGATTTTAGCACGGAAGCAAATTATATGACATGGACACGAGAAATAAAATTTTACCCGGGCTTCATCCTGACACCATGACTCCAGTAGCTGGTGATCCGTCATTCTTTCCAAGTCCGGTTGGTCCGCTGGTAGCATTTGCCGGAGCAGTTATTGCACGGCAGTCTCCCCCGAGCAGTTGGCGATTGAATTAATCGGGGGTGGACCGCTGCGAGTACCAGCAGAAGGGGCATTATGAGCTGAGGAGACTAGAGCATGACCACTGTGGGTGGTGCGTGGCCTCTTGGACAGAGGAAGTGTATCTTCCTCTGAGGTAGGAGAAGAGGGTCTGGCGAGGGCAGGTCGCGAAGGCAGTGGAGCAGGACTAAAACTGATCTCTGGGAGGGAATCCTGAGCGAGATTAGAAGGTCCCACCCCTTGCTCAACAGCCCTGGAAGGTTCACTGGCTTTCCTCTGGGCTGCCTCGATCATCTCGCGCATCATCTTGTCTGAAAGCACCGAAAAAGAGGGTTAAAGATAAAATAAACAAGCAAGACAAACCAGGAAGGAGAAAAACTATACCGATCTCTTTGGTTAAAGGGGCTGTTTCTGACTCATTGTTGAAAAAATCCAAGACAGAGGGAAGGAGAAGATCAGTCATATGGAGATGATTCTCATTTAAGGTAGAAATGATTTTCTTTATACGGGAAGACCTGTTGGTTGAGGACAGGGGAGGATATGAAGGTAACCTTCAATAGGCTTAGGACTAAAACCCCAGTCCTCGCTACAATAAACAAAGAAGAATTTCTTTCTCCAATCCTTGTTGGAAGTAGGAAGTTTAGATAAAAAGTGAACTCCGGGTCGGGCCGTCAAATAAAAACAACCCGGAAAAGAGCTTTTCGCTTGGAAAAGCTGGAAGAAGGTATGAGCGGAAGGGTCCAAACCAGCGTAACGCATGGCCAGACTATAACAGACCATGATGCGAAAGGAATTAGGGGTAAATTGAAAAACGGTTATTTGATATATTTTGGCTATTTCCAGCATTAATGGATACACGGGAAGGTGTAGGCCTGCCTGAAACTGGTCCTGGTAAAAGGTTAACCATCCGGTTGGCGATTGGCAAGCCAATATACCTGCCGAAGGGCAGTAAGCATCAAAGGGATCGGAGATTCTGTGTTTGTGGCAGATTTCTTCTACCGTCCTTTTACTCAGGATGGAGGTAATTTTGGGGTGATCGGCGGCGGCCGGAGGGTATTCCAGGCCGCCGGAGGAGGAGGAAAGGGCAGCCACCACTGCGGCTGCCGAAGAAGAGATAGATAGAGAATCAGAGTCCCCCATGGGTGAGTCAGTTAGAAGAGGGGAAGGTAGTATCGCCGCCGTGGGAGTAGCCGGCGGCGAGGAGGCATTATGAGGAGGAGCACTAGAAGACGACGCCATTCTAAAGAAATTAAAATGAGATCAGGGGCTAAGAGAGGTACCTGGCCTGTAAAAGATTGCCGAAAAAGTCAAACTGAGAAGTTTTAATCGGAGAGGATCACCGGAAATTCTGAGAGAGAGAAGGGAGGCTTGAGAGATTTAGAGAAATTGAAAAATGCAAAGTGAGAGTTCAGCGGGAATAAAAGGAAATAAGATGAAATTCGAAAAACGAGAATCGATAAAAGCGGGATTTGGAAAGACCCTCACATTTAATGTTGTTAGATGAACAGTACTCTGGGCGGCGAGCTGGAACGCTAACCGCTCTAGGATAGGGCTAACGTGGCAGCACTGTAAAAGGCACGAAAATAAAGTAATGGCTTTGGGAAATGAACCGGCACCATTAGCGCCTGTGATTAGGCTCCAAGAGGATTTCTTGGGAACCGTGCAGAGCACGGGTAATAGACGTGTAGGTCCTCATTTCTGACGAACACCCCTGGGATACATCAGTTCTACCCCAAATACCCATGGGGGGAGGAGTTGATGGGGAAATAAGCTGGTCAGACCTGGATTCGGGGTAGATCTGATTTGGAAGATCTGGAATATTATGAAGAAAAACAAGAGCGGCTTGGCCTGAATGAGGGTCTGGCCAGACCTGTTGGGAAAATAGGACACCAGGGAAGATGGGAACAGCTCTCCTTTTTTCCTGAGCTGAAAGAAGCGCTCTACCAGAAAAGAAAGGAGGAAGACCTGTTTTCCTGACTCTTAATAAGGAGACAAGTGGGACCACTTATCAGAATTGGTTGCGTAACGGCCCGTGATTCGCGGCATGTGCTCCTGGGATCCCGGCTGGGGTCCCCACTAGGAAAAACTATAAATATCTCAGCCCTAAAGCTGAGAGAGGTATGTCATTCTCTAAAAACATTCCTTCTTATTTTCTGGAAAACACCTCAAACGCTTACTGACTTAAGCATCGGAGAGGTTTCCACCGAAAAACCACCGGTGGTCCTTTCTAATCTGTTTCGGTGGTGTAGGTTCAGGAAGCTCTTGGGCTTTCAAGTGTTATTCAGGTGATTCACTTTTTTGGCTGAAACAACGGTATTGTCGAAGCAAGTTACTGGGGTTTACCGTCATTCCTAAGAAAGCTCTTTGCATCATTGATAATGTCTTCGAGTGTTTCAAGACCATAATAAGTATGGGAAAAGACATGACATCTACTTGCAGATGACATATTGCGAAGACAACGTAGAATTTTGGGTATAGGAGGTAATTAGTCTTTAGTTTAATGAACTACTTTTTTTATAAATTTAAGATGTTCTTATTTTTTATGACATTTAATTATCTACTAATATAATTAACTTATATACTCAAATCTTGATAATTCTTTATTACTTTGTTCAGGTCTTCAACTAAGTGATGATATGTTGAAAAACTATACCCTGATTGAATTGAAAAAACTTCTCCAAAGTAATGGAAAATTGCTAAGGAATTTATGCAATATGCCTTTGCCCAGGACTCTTTGATGACCGACGAAAATAACAAAATTATCTAGCAAGAACTTAATTTTGATAGATGTCTTTTGGAAGTCGAACATCAGAAATTATGCTCATCACTAACAGATGAACAAATGACAATCTATTCAGAAATCCTAAATGCTGCGACAAATGACAAGGGTGGTATTTTCTTTGTATACGATAATGGGAGTACAGGCAAAACTTTCGTTTAGCGAACATTATCTGCGGCTTTACGCTCAAAAGGTGAAATAGTTCTCAATGTTGCTTCGAGTGGTGTTGCCGCACTTTTGCTTCCAACTGGTAGAACTGCACACTCCCGACTTGGAATACCTTGACCATAACCGAAGATTCAATGTGTACAATAACACCTGGAACAGAATTAGCTTCTCTTCTTGATCGGGCAAAACTAATCATTTGGGATGAAGCACCGATGATGAGTAGATTTTGTTTTGAAACTTTGCATAAAAGTTTGAAGCATATTGCACCTGAAGAAAGAAAGGAATTACCATTTGCCGGTAAGGTTATAGTTCTAGGTGGAGACTTTCGTCAGATTCTTTCTGTTGTGCCAAAGAATAGTCAGGAATATATTGTGTATGCCAGTATCTGTTCATCTAGATTATGGGAACATTGTAAGACTTCGATTGATGAAGAATATGAGGTTAACCGTCAGACAGTCAATGTCAAAATCTGTTGAACGTGAAATTCGCGATTTCTCCGACTGGATTCTCAAAATTGGTGATGGAAAAATCGGTACTAAAGTTGATGGTCAAACTTTAATTGATATACCTGACGATATACTTCTTCAAACTTCAGGCGATCATGTTGTTGCTATTGTTGAGAGCACTTATCTATCTCTTTTACAAAACTTTGGCCATCACTCATTCTTCGAAGAAAGAGCTATTCTTGCACCAACTAATAGTATTATTGAGACAGTGAATGAATACGTGATGTCAATTCTTCTAGGTGATGGACGAGTATATCTTAGCTCTGACACAATTTGCAAAATATATGTAAATGGAGAAGTTCAGCATCAAGTGTACTCGACAGATTTTCTAAACACGATAAAGTGCTCTAGAATCCTCAATCATATTATGAAGTTAAAAGTTAGAGTTCTGGTTATGTTGATTAGAAACATGGATCAAGTTTAAGGGCTGTGCAATGGTATTAGATTAGTTGTTACGCAACTTGGAGATCACATCATTGAAGCAAAGATTTTGTCAGGAACTAATGTTGGTATGAAGGTTTACATTCCACGAATGGCATTGACCCCTTCAGATAGTAGGGTCCCGTTCAAATTTCAAAGGAGACGGTTTCCCCTCATTGTTTGTTTCTCAATGACTATAAACAAGAGTAAGGGTCAAACTCTTTCTAATGTGGGTTTGTATTTGCCAAGACCAATTTCTAGCCACGGTCAACTCTACGTCGCAGTCTCTCGGGTCAAGAGTTGTAAAGGATTAAAAATCTTAAGTTGTGATGACGATGGTAATATTGCTATTAAGACTGCAAATGTTGTTTAAAATGAGGTTTTCCAGAATCTCAAGTGAACGATTTTAAAACGTTGTATTATTGAATATGATTTAATATTTATTTTTTTCCGTTCTTTTTAATATATTTTTGTTCGATATGCCCGCGTAAATGCGGGTTTCCGAACTAGTTCTTTTTACATTGATTAGTCATGTATGATATTTTTAAATTACACCAACAAAAATGGAATTAGAAATATTATATTAGACATCTACGTCAATTTCCCTTATATATGGTGGGATTTGGATAATGTCCTTCGCGAAAACCCCAACTACCTAAGCCATTAATAATATCTGGGCCGGCGCACAAAGAGCCCAAATAATGTTTCATCTGAAACAAAAGTTAAGCCGGTCCAGCCCGTTGACAGATATAACTACAAACATCAAAGCTTGAGAACCTCGATCTCTCCCACTTTTGGTCCTCAATCAATTTTCTAGGGTTTTGAAGAGTGATAAACCCATTTTTTCACTCTCTTTCGCCATGAGCAGATCAGGGCAACCTCCGGATCTCAAGAAGTAAGAATCTTAAACAAATACTATTTAAGATCAATCTTTTCTTTTTTCTACATAATTCTTACCGTGTGCTTCTCTCTGTATTCCTTTTTTTTTAATTAATGGCAGGTACATGGACAAGAAGCTGCAGAGTGAGTTCTCAGTTATTCATTTTTGTTGTTTTTCTTTCTGAACATTATGTGTTGTGTGCTGAGATTTTTACATATGTGTGTATTTGTAAAACATGTTTTGTCAGTTCAATTTGTGGATATTACACGGTACAGTGTTTCTGCTTTGGTTTAAAATTTAATGTTATTGCAGTATTTGAAAATAGCTAACTCTTGGTTGTGAATTCGAGGTGTGAATTTTGAAGCATGATTTTATTAGTTTCTTTTCGCATCATGTAATTCATAAGAAAGTAATTTATTCCTGCATGAATTTGAAAAGGATCTTAATATGTCGTATATATGCGACTTAAATTTGAAGCAACCAAGGTAGGAGTTAAAGGCATGATTTTGTGGTATTGTAGATTGGCCAAAGTAATGTGAATGTGATGTTATAATATAAAATAAAATCTTACTCTGGGGACCTATAGTAGTGAATACTTCATGAAATGGTCCCACAGATATTCTCACTCAAATATCTATGACTATTGTGGAGAAATATTTTGTGTCAAAATGGCAATACCTGGATAAACTTAAAACATAAATCGACAGCTGCAACACGTTTTTTGGATTTTAAAAAAATAAAAAAATTGGCAGCTTTCATGGTAAGAAAAGGTTTTTGTCCCTATACTACTATGTTGTGTAATTTGATTTTATGAAAAATAAGATTTTGATGTTAAATTAAATCGTACTAGATTCTTGTTAAAATATGTAAATAAACTCGATAAAAATTAAAGACATTGATCTAAGATACCAAAGGGAAATCTATAAATAAAATAATTTTATTATAGTTACAGCTCATAAAACTGTAAATGCTGAAAATTAATGAAGTGATAATGAGGCGAAGTGATTATGAGAACCATAAATAGTGTTGTAAAAATTAGTCTAGGTGCCCTTAGGTCGAGACGATTATGTCCAAATTGGTAGAAATATCACATTGTCCAAAAATTAGGCCTAGGTGCTTTCTTAGACAACCAATATATATATTATTGATAAAGTATAAAACATTCTCATAAACATGTAGTTGGTGGTATATTTGATTGTGGTGTGTGAGATTATTGGGCGAGACATTTGACATGCTTAGAGATCAGCCTGAAGGCCCGAAGAGCAAGAATGTTGCAATCAAATATTTGTAGGTGCATTACACACATCATCATTTAAATATCTTCGTACTCTAGTATCCCACACTTCACAATCAAATATTCTTCTCACCTCATATTTATGAGCCCCACTGCATTCACTTTTTATTTAAATATAATCATTTCCAATTTTATAAGTTGTGTTTATTAGTTAATTAACAATTGAAAAAAAAGGTAGCAGTGAGCTTTACGCCAACGCCCAAGATTGGACTTTGTTTTGTTTGTAGCATGGAATATCCCAATACAACTTTGTATACGGTTATTGATTTGTCGCAATATGTTTCTTCACAAAGGTCATAGATTTATGAGTGAATATTTGTGGAAATGTTTATGACAAATGCACCCCTTGGGGATCTCATGTCCTCCTTCAGTTTTGTATGAATAGGTCAGAAAGTTTCTTTCATAAATGTTTGTATGCGCATACAGTGCTGGGGTTTATTTGTATCTTTTAGTGGTATGTCTTGTGCAATTTACACCAATGCAATTTTGTTTTGAGAGCAAATTTCATAGTTATTTTCCCCCCTTTCTAACTATAATTGAATTGTTTCCATGAAAAGATGTTGGACTACCAAAAATATTTTTCAATGGCTGCATTTATTTCTGAAATAATTTATTAATTTAATGTAAAATCAAAATCAGTTTTGGCTCTCCGGTGCATCAATTATTGAACTGTGATGGGTGTGTTAAGGATTTTTACTATTCAAATGCAGCCAATATTTTTTTTACTGCAACTAGTTTCCTAATATTTGTTTAAATCTTGATTGATATGTTCATGTTGACCAGTTTGATTTTGAAAACTTACTAGTTTATCCATCTTTTAATGGTAGAATATGTAGGGAACAAAAATCTTTTAGTTTGGCACATGATTCCAAATGGTGTTTTCTTGTGTCATGAATTACGTTTTCATTAATAATTTGCTTGATATAAACTGCCACCTTCTAGTTCAAGTACTTCAAAATTTTGTTTTGGTTTGTCATTTTTGCCAACTTATCGATATCTATATATTAATAAAATCAATCCGAATATGTATTTCAGTAAAGCTCAATGCCAATCGTTTGGTGATTGGAACCCTCCGTGGCTTTGACCAGTTTATGAACCTGGTGATTGACAACACTGTCGAAGTGAATGGAAACGAGAAGACTGATATAGGCATGGTGGTGAGTTTATCTTAGTTTCATTTGAATTTCAGTGCATTAGTTTCGTATTTTTCGACAATTAAAGTTGAAATTTTACCCAACGTATTGTTATGTTTGCAGGTCATCAGGGGAAACAGTGTGGTTACTGTTGAAGCTCTTGAGCCAGTTGCTAGAGCACAATGATTGTTAAAAAAAAAAATCATGTGTTGATTTTCAGTCTGGTTTGTAGTGGCAGATTATGTTGATGTTGTAGTTTAACTGATTTTAACCGTCTGCTGTCACATTCCTAGGTTATTGACTTATTGATAAGTGTGTCTCAATTTTATTCAACAGGATGATTAGGTGTGAGGTGGCTTTTTGGATATTGGTAGTGCATTTAAGGTTGCGCTTGGATTCCATTTCATTTCATTTTGTCATGATTCTGTTGGAGCAATTTTTTTTTAACTCCTCAAAATTGTTTTTCTGTCAAAGTTTTCAAAAAAGACGCTATTTATTAACCCCCCAGTCAAATCCCTGTTCACTCTTAAGAAAAGAAAATTTACTCCAAAAGTTTTATTTATTTATTAATTCCTCAAAAAAGAACTAGTCAAATCAAATCAACACACTTGAGAAATAACTAATTATTACTAGTATTATACTATTCTAGCAAATTGTATATTTCAATTCTAACGTTTTTATCCCATAACATTAATCATTTCATTCAAAGTTCATTATTATTCTTTTAAGAATTCTTTCATCACTAATATCTAAGAGCACCAAAATTATAAATTTATAACGCATGAGCCTGCAATTTATATCGTTTTTTCCTTCTCCCTAATGATCATTTGGTGCTAATTGTATGCGGGTGAAATATATAATCTGGGTAATGGACAAGATTATTTGCATAAACTTAATAAATCTAAAATAGAACTCCCTCCCATACAAAATATAAGTCTTTTGACTCTCCAAAAATTATTCAAAATATATTGTTTTGTGTTTTCACCCTTTTTTTTTATTAATCTTTGTGAAAAAACCTTAAACTAAATTATATGTTGAATACGAGGGAGTATATATTTATTTGATCGTTATTGTCTTATTTCTTATGGATACTAATCATAGAAAAAGGAACACATATATGAATACATATTTCATTCCATTTGTTATTACATGTTAAAGCTCTCTTAAGGCATGTTTGGCCCACGGTTAGAAATACCAGATTCAGATACCGAATATTGAACGCTTGTTTATTTTAAAATTTAAAAATTAAATACTTAATAAATAATCTCTAATGCCTACCCGGTGCTATAGTGTATGTTTGGTAAATATAATAAGCTAGCTTATGTCTTATTTAGAGGATTTATAAGTTCTCTGGATTTTAATAAGTCTTGTTTGGTTGCATGGGCTTATTTGAAAAGTCTGAACTTATCTCAAATGCTATTATTACAAGCGTTTCAAATAGCTCATTGAGCTTTTTGATTTTATTCATATTTTAACCCTTTTATTTTTTTTAGAAAACTCCACTATTATTTCGTTAGGTATTATTTTTTATTTAAATTCACCACTTTATTAATTGTTAGATAAATATCAAAAAATTATTTTAGTATTGTGAGATTAATAATAATATTATTATTATTAATATCAATTAGATAAATATCTATAATTATTTTAGTATTGTGCATATATATATATATATATATATATATATAAAACGAAATTGGTAATAGAAACAATAATAATTAAATACAATCCTATTATTATATAAAAATAAATAAAAAATAGCATTAATACTATTATTTTAAACATATACTTTTGTGTAATTTTGTATTTTTGAGCCAGCTTATCAACTAAATTTGCCAAACGTTTTTATTTAGATCATCTAACTTTTCAGCTATCACTCTCAAATAACTTATCAGTCATCAGCTAGCTTATCAGTTTTGTCCGCCAAACATCGATTTTTCTATAGAACCAGATAGGGCTCCATTATGAAGCCCTATAAATGACATGGCATTCATCTCAGCCCTTAATCATTTTTTCTTTTTATTTTTCCTTCTTTTTTTTTTTATAAATGCACGGTGGGATGAATGCCATGTGTTATATAGGGCTTCGTAATTGAACCATATTTGGTTCTATAGAAAAATTCCGCCAAACATACCCATAGTAATCCTATTCACACTTGCCTACTTTATTTTATCAATATTTCTCTCTTTCCATTATATCTCTCACTTTAATTACAATTAAATATAATATAATATAATAATACAATATTATTTTTTTTCCAAACATTATTTGATATTTTCAGTAAAAAAGGTAAAGAATTTTAAATCCTACAATAAATAAAAATTCTTAATATTTAAGTATCCCAAAATTCTGAATACTAGTATTCAGAATTTCAGTGATTGTTAGTTCAAACATGTCCTTAAGGTGTTGCATCTCTTGTATTTTCAATGGCTAATTTTATATATATATATATATATATATATATATATATATAAAAAGAAAGGCTTAGGCTACAACTATTTAGGCAGTTATTGGATAAAAAAAAATCCTTCAACTAGCATAAAAAAGAAAGACAAATAATTGATTGTTTATGATTCATAATTTCCTCAGTAACATAAAATATAATTCGTTTTTTCTTCTAAATTTTTCCTCATTTCTCTCTTTTTGATTTCCTCACTCTGTTTTATCTCCACTATCATTAAATTATCGCACACACAAACATCTCCATGTGGGCCCATTTTGAAAAAAGTTTTACTAAATAATTTTATATCAATCACTTAACAAAAAATATACAAATTATATTCAATCACCCACAAAAAAAAATAAAAAAAATAGATCTCCTTAAAAAATAATTCTTAACTTCTCTAGTCAAATGAAATGAAAGAATATTCAATCGTCACCTTATGCATTCATTTTAGAAATTTTGGATATGATATCAAACTTATTTTTGAAAGAAATGATGAAATTTTGGAATTTTGGGATGAAAATGTAATATTGAATTTAACTTAATAAAAACAAGTAAAATAATGATTGAAAATACATAAAGTTAGTATTATGTGAACGGGAGAATATTAAAATTTATGTAAAATTGATTGTTGATTGACTTCTTTGTTTTAAAAAATGACTCAAGGTGATTGGGAAGAAAAATGGAGATTGAATTAAAAATATAACCATTTTAATATTTTCAAATAAATAAATTCATATTGACAAAATTAATACATAGGCAATGATAGTCTTCCTTGTGAGTTGTAACGCGGAAAATATATAAGTAATAGTGTAGATTGCAAATGCCGCCATTTTAGAGTTCAAAATTTGAACAGTGGCTCACTCATAACGGAAACATACATGCCCAAGAGCGTTGGTTTCTGTCTGCTCCTTTTTTCTGGCCATTGGAAAAAAATAAATAAATAAATTACCTTTTGCTTTTTATTTTTATTAATTCTTTTGTAGCTCTCTGTGTTTCGCGTTGTCCTTAGAGTCCGTTACAGTGCCCTTTTTTGGTACTTTTATCGGTACATTCTAATATCAAACACCTTTTTATGGTTTCTACCGGAAAAAAGGAGCAAAATTTGGAGAATTCGTGTTGTGGTCCTTAGATCATGTGCTAATAGATATTAATTAGTTGGATTATAATGTTATATGGGAAATACAAAATGATATGTTTTCATCTAGTATTAGAATCGGAGAAATTTACGAAAAAATTATTAGGGGCAGCCTTAGTTGAAATGGGGCCTATGGCAAAACAAAATTTATGGAACCCTCTTGTATTAATTTTTAAAAATAAATATATATTTAAAAGATTGACTCTTCATCATAATTAAAATATACAACTATGCATATAATGCATATAAGGATAAGAATGTCTACATGTCTTAAATTAATATATTCAAACCAACTAATATTATTTAAATAACACCCTTCTTGTACTCTTTGATAGAAAATCATCAATTATATCATCATAAAAAATATCCTTTAATATTTATTTTTCAATATATATGATATTGTTAACCATTCAATATCTCTCGACTCATAATTGTGATTCTGAAGTAAGACTTCAATAATTTTAACTTGCAAAAGTTTTTTTCCGTCGATATTATACACAAATGAATAGTCAATAAAATTTGGTAGATAACCATAATCATTTACAAAATTAGACGTGTTGATCGGTTATTAACCGTCGGTTAATTTAACCGCAATTTGTTTAATCGTAACCTAACCGACTGAGAACCGGTTTACGATTAAACCGGTTAACCTAACCGGGTGGTTAACCGGAAAACCGGCGGTTAACCGCCGGTTTTTATTTTTATTTTTTAAAAGCAGTCGATCAGGCAGTCGATCGACTGAATTTCTGTCGATCGACTGACACTTTGTCGATCGACAGGAAGTCAATCGACAGAAATGAAGCCGATCGACTGTTTTTTTTTCTTTTAAAATCGGTTAACCGGCGGTTAACCGCGCGGTTATGGTTAGACGGTCAGGTTAACCGTAACCTAACCGCCGGCCACCGGTTGACGGTTATGGTTATAACCGTGACCGCCGGTCAACGGTTAACCGTAACCGGTCAACCGGTTATTAACCGGCGGTTAACCGGTTAACCGTAACCGGATCAAAACCTATATACAAAATATCCAATCTCAACGTAAATTCTCAAATTTCAATGGATGTGCAAGCTTTGTTTGCGTCACATGCATCTGGAGGTAGCATTTCTTACTACTTTCGTAACTCGAGTCATGGATATCAATAGTGGAAACTCCATCTTTTGTTAGAGCGGATTCAAGATTTGCGCAACATTTTCTTAAATCTTTTTCATCTAATTCATTAATTATCCTCCGTCAAACAAAAATCTAAATATCAAAGTACTTAATTGCTCAAATCTACTCTGCAATTTTGAAATGGTAATATCAATCATAATATAATCGGTCCTAAAGTATTTCTCATTTGTTTTTGGATATTAAATAAGAAATTTTCGCATATATAGTAAAAAATTTCAGACATATAGTAAAAAATACGTACGTATAGTAAAAAAAATTTTTCCAATAAACATAAAAACTTTGGACATTAAATAAGAGACATATGTAGAAATGCAACTCAAAATTCCCCGAAGGCTCTATGGAATTGCCCAACTTTTAGGTGATATTTGTAGTGGTATTGCTTAATCTAATACATAGGGAACATGACATAATTCAAAAATCACATATTTGACTATTTCTTTGATTCTTCAAGTTTCAAACTTGCTTAATGCTCATGTTGTTTTGGCTTATTTTTATTTAGTACAAAAAAGTCGAGATTCATGATTTAAGCGTGCAACTTAGCAGAACACTGATTTTGCATTTGTACAATAATGCTTATTCGTAACTAGAATTGTCAAACTTATAATTTTTTACAATTTTATCGGGACATGTTAAAACCATGTACTCCGTATTAAAGAGTGAAAAACTACTCGTATCTTGATCCTTAACGATGCACGGATTATGCCAACTATCTATCTATCATCGTGGTATTGATCCCGATGTTTTAAAAGGTTCGTCTATATTTCTTCTACATCCATTTAGATTTGAGATTTCATTGGAACGTCTTATTTTTTGAAAAGCATAAAAAGATTTGAAACAACAGTCAAATTAGAGTTGATCAACTTGTATATATATCACATGTATTTCTTGTTATGTGTTAACAATATTTTGTATTTTATTCTTATTTTTGTTAAACTTAACTATTTTAATATATTTGTTTTGAATTCAATTATGGGAATTTGTTACCACATTAATAATATTAAGTAGTATCCTAGTTTTAAATATTTTAAAAACTATTTTTTCGTTAATAAATTAAAAAATATTACAAAAAGTCTTTACACGTTGTATTATTAATTACTTATTAATAAAAAATAATTAAATAATATAAAAAATGAAAACGTCTTTTGCTGCCAAAACTTCACTTAGGCGCACTCTTCTAAGACTTGAGGCTTGATCTCGCCGTCTCGAAACGTTTCATGTCTTTTGGAACCTTGCTTATTATTTGACTAATACAATATTCTCTTCATTCGAATTAGTTAACTTTTTAAATTTAAACTGCAAAACTAAGAATGAGATGTCTTTACAATCAATCATTGGTGGTAGAATAATAGGAGATCCTTTAGGATTTAGATAGGAAAAGCACTGGAAAAAATAGCGAAATATATCTAAAACTAGTTTAACACTCGTGTATTACACAGGATTTATATAAAAGATAAATATAAAAATTATTTTTGGTAATTCTTAAATTTAAAGTCCAGTAGCATATTACTCATCCAATTATGGCTGTTCCGGCGACTCATAACTTGCAGCAGCCTTCGATGATCTCACCGTTTTATCAGTCGCCTCTACAGCCGTCCGTCTTTTCTCATCAGATGTCCCATCTTCCTGTTTTTTACGATAAGGTTACATCCACCACGAGATTTTCGGCTCACTCTCACGCTCCACAAGATGTCGTTCTACCCCCCTACGTTCTTGCCCATGAACGTGTTTCCGACGAACAATTTCCCTGCGATGAACAGCAGAGGTTTTTCCACGACAATTGATCCTTCGTTGTTTTTTCAATCTGGGACATCGACTCCTTACCATTACGCGGTCCAACCTTTTAACCAGGCGCCGACATCCTTGCCTCTTCCGGTGATGGTTTCTTCTTCGACTGAATCTAACCCCGATCTTCTCGCATTTAGTACGTTGCCGGCGGTTCATGTTTTTCATTCTCTGCAGATTCCTCCGGCGAATCTGACCCCGACTGCTGCTGCTACGGATGTGCCACCTTTGTTGGCGATGAATTTCCCCACGATCCCGGTTGGAAACGCCTCTGTTCAGCCTTTGATTGCACAACAAGAAGATCATCGTGTAACGCCCACGAATTCTTCGGCGGTCAACCCTTCCTTTTCGGCTCCTTCTCTGACTGCGCACATGGGGAAATCCATTCCTACCCGGATCTTCTTTCACTCAACCATTTTCGATGGGTTATGGACCTTTTTCTACATATGTGATGGGCTCTAGCCCATTTCCTACGGCCCACTCTCATCTTGCTAATGGTAATACCCAAGTTGGCCCCTTCCCCTTGGTTGGGTCTCATCACGCTAAGGCCAACTTTCAAACTGCCCCCAAGTCGCCTCCCAGCAACCTGGGCCCACTTTCAATCGGCCCATTGAAAGTCCATAACCCGAACGCACAGCCTGACTCATATACAATTCCGACGGGCCCCTCCCCAAAGACCCCGACTCTTCCCATTAAAAAGGGGGAGTTTTATTCGCTCACGATCGACAAAAGTATTTACCAATCCCGGGTCTCGTTGTTCCGAAACTCTCTCATTGGTCGATTACTGCAATCGAAAGGTTTGAAACATATTACAATCATTGATATTAAAAATTTGTTGACTTCTGCTTGGCGCACCACCGGAGATTGGAATCTTGTTCCACTGGGCAAAGGATTCTTCAGCATCTCTTTCACTTTGGCCGAGGATAGAAACCGTTCATTTTCCAAGACGGAGTGGAAGCTGGGCTCTAATACTTTTCGACTTATTCCGTGGACCCCGGACTTCAATCCTTACAAGATATCTTCGGCGTCTTCTCAGGTTTGGATTCGCATCTACGAGCTGCCTATTGAATACTGGGAACGTTCGTTCATTATGAACATCGCTAAAGTTATTGGTACGCCTCTGCAAGTCGATGAGCGTTCTATTAATGGCTCTGTCGGCCACTTTGTTCGTGTGTTATTGGAGTTAAACCTTGATAATACCCTGCATGAGACGGTCATGATTGAACGATAGGGTTATTATGGGTATATTTCATTAGGTTATGAAAACTTGCCGGATCTCTGCTCATTTTGAAAATCGGTTGGGCACCTGGTTGGTTCTTGCCCTGATCATAAATCTCGTGGTGATCAAAAAGCTACTCGAGACGATTGATGGTTAACACCAGACGTTCTCGTCGACGTTCGGATTCTTGTGAGCACCAGATCCATAACTGTACGGATTCCCGCCCGACTCCTGAGCATTCTAATCCTTCTCTGATGACTTCTAACTCCTTCCAAGTGTTACAATCTGAAGCTTGCACGGGTCCTTCGGCACCTCGTACTTCGGAACCTTCTTTGGGATCCGAGCTGTTATCTCTTGTCCCCATAAACATGGCTCCTAAAGCCACCGATACTCTTGTTATTTCGTCCGGTTTGGAATGTAAGGATTACTGTATCGCTTCTAAGCCTCCAGTGGCTCAGACAATGGCGAGCAAATAACTGCGCAGGTTTGCAGGGAGAACCAGTCGACCGTTTGCAGATCGACTRAGATTGTTTGTGACACCTCTCGACAGCTTGTGCTTTATGAGGAACCTACTCCTTCGAGCAAGGGTTATGTTGATCAGGTGGATATGGGTTCTTCGGATAAGGCTTCTCCTTCGATGCAACATACTCCAACAGCCTATCTTACATGTGAAGAAGGCATTACAGTGGATGAATCGGACATTGGCAGTCAACATCGCACCCCTCTTTTTCGTAAACCTGCCACTGATCGAGAACTAATTGAAATAATTAAAAAACTACAACAGGAGTCTTCTACTCCTTTCATTGTTGACGATACAAAATCCTTTCCTGCCCTTCACCTTATGAGCATCGCTTCTACACAATCTTTGACGGATATTGCTGAAGATGAAGATTCTACTCCTATACGCAAAGTTTCAAAGAGTTCCCTTAAGCGGGGGTTCCTTGTGAAGCGTTAGTATCTTTATTTTCGGTTTTCACTGATTTGCTATGTATTTGAATTTTTTTCTCCTTTTTTAATAAAATCGCAATTTAATTAAAAGAAAATTTAAAATAAAATAAATATAAAAGAGTGTATTCTAACCATGCCTATAATCTATTTTTTTTTTGAAGTATTGTAATTATTAAATAATTTTTTATTTTAATGTGTTTAAATTCTTTAATAACTTTATGTACATAATTTAAAATCTTAAAAAATGGCACATTCTAAACATGTGTCTAATCTTTATTAATTAATTAGTAATTATTAAATTAATTTATATTTTAATATTTATATCTATATCATTAATAATTATTAGTTATATTCTTTGAAAACTCAAAAGATGACACACTCTCAACCCGTGTCGCATTGTACCGATAAATAATCAATATTAAATAAATAATAATTATTATTATACAATATTATTTTTTTATGTTTATGATGAATTCATTAATAATATCTAGTTAAATATTTATTATTGCAAATATCTTTTAATTTACCTATTATAAATTATAATGAATTTGTTGTAATAAGTAATAATTTCAAGATATAGAACTTCTAATATATTATAATAAGTATGTATGTAATAATTACTAAAATTATGAAAATTTTAATATATCATAATAAATTTATAATATAATAATTATTTCTAAAAATATGTAATTCCTAAAAATAGAACTTCAAATATATTATAATATTTATTTTCATATTAGAATTCCTATACACTTATAATTAGGATTAATTTTGGTAAGACTCCAAACCACTAAAATTCGCCAAGTAAGCGTTCGAACCATCAGAAAATTACAGTCATCCCAAAACTTTCTAGGCAGACACATAGGACACACACACACACTATAGTTTATCACCCGTTTATTACACGGGATTTATAAAACTAAATATAAAAAAAATTGTGAAAATTATGAAATTTTAAATTTAAAATAAAAATTTAAAAGGATGCGTTCTCAACCCATGCCCTATTCAATTTATTAATTATTAATTATTAATTAATATTATATAGTAATATTTAGACTAAATTTATTAATAATTATATTTACATACTTATAAAAGTTCAAAAGATATCATATTTTCAACCCATCTCTAATCTATATAATTAATTATTATTAAATTATTTTATATTTTTATGTTTAGATTAATTTTGTTAATAATTATAGTTACATACTTTGAAAAATTCAAAAGGTGTCATATCTCAAGCCTTCTCTAGCATTGTGCCATTGTCTCATAAATATTAATGAATTATTATATAATTTTATTTTTTTAATATTTAGATTGAATTCATAACTATTATTTAGTTACACACTCCAATTATTGCAAATATATCATAATTCACCTACACAAATATTTAAAATTTCAAAAATAAATTATTTTAACTTTTATTATAAATACAATTTATTAATTATTTTCATAAATAATTTTTTTAATTAAATTTATTTCATATGTACTTTGTCTTAATTAAATTAATTAACTTATATTTTTTTACTAATTATATATGACTTATTTATATATTTATATTAGGAGTACAAAAGAAAATTATTGAATTAAACAAAATATAATAAAAGAAAACTATTAACTTAGGCTAAATATAATAAAAATATTAAATTAGGCAAGATACAATAATAGGAAAATATTAAATTAGCTATATATTAGGCTCGAATGACACATAAACAACCGAAGCACCGAATTTCTTTATTAACCAAACGAAGCATACAAAACAGACACATAGATTAGGGGGATTTTGCATTAATATACACTTGTTTAACACCCGTGTATTATACGAGACAGGACTTATCAAAAGATAAATATATAAAATATTTGTGATAATACAAAATTTTAACTCTAAAATAAAAAAGTAAAATAATGTATTCTCAACTTGTGCCTTGCACATGTCTAATCTATCTATTAATTATTATAAATATTAAATAATTTTATATTTGATGTTAACTTAAATTCATTAATAATTTTAGTTACATACTTACAAAAACTCAAAAGGCGTCACATTCTAAACCCGTATCTAATATATATTTTACTTATTGTTATTATTAAATCATTTTATATATTAGTGTTTAGAATAAATTCGTTAATAATTATTAGTTACATAATTTGAGGTGTTAAAAATGTTGTTATACTCTCAACAATGTCGCATTGTACCGGTGTCTAATAAATATTTATTAATTATTAGTATATAATCTAATATATTTATGTTTAGATTGAATATATTACTAATATTCTTATATTATTATAAATAACTCATATTTTACCTATATATAATATTTTAAACTATAAATATAAAATTATTTTAAATTCTATCATCAATAAAACTTATTTAATTATTTTCATAATAAAGTTTTTTTTAATTAAAATGATTTCATATATAGTTTGTCTTTTAATTAAAATAACTAATTTAGATCTTATCTACTAATTATATATGACATACTTATATTTTTATATTAGGAGAATCAAAGGAAAGTATTGAATAATTAAAATATAATAAAGAATTAAATTAGGTAAGATACAATAAAAAGAAAAGTATTAAATTAGGTAATTATTATGCTCGGATTACACATAAGCAAACGAAGTACCGAATTTTTTTATTTGCCAAACGAAACATACGAAATAGATAGATAGATTAGGGGCATTTCGTATTAATATATAGGGGTGATATATATATATATATATATATATATATACACACACAAGCGCGCGCGCGCACGCATATTATTCGAGATTTGAAAAAGAGTAACACTTATTTAAAAATACTAAAAGAATATTATTGACAATGGTACACACAAGTCATAACATTAATTTTCTATTTACACAAAGATTATTCTTTACGATAAATATTTTTTACACACACATTGGAGAATTATTTATTCTAATTACAGTAAGACTGGTTTTCACAATAAAGGATTTTTAAGTATTTTACCCAGGAGTTATGAAATTAGTTGTAAGATATATAACAAAATACCCTAAACTTGAAAGAAAACCCGTTGAAAGTTGAGTTCGTAAAAATCTAAAACATAAACACACGCGTGTCACATGTGAATATGTGAAATAAAAATTTAAATTTTATAAGGCAATAATTTGTCTATTTAAAAAAAAAAAATCGATTATCTAATTTGTAGTATATGCAATATTATTTCGTGTTTCCTTTTTATTATTCTTTGTAAGACATTAATTTGTTCGTGAATATATATAATGTGGTTATCAATGCATTATATTGGAATCAGATAAGGAGATTTAGAATATATTTAATATTTATTTTCCTAGGTGTAATAATTTGTTCTCATTATTTTACTTCTCTCTCTCTCTCTCTCTCTCTCTCTCTCTCTCTGCGTAACAATAGTTTTTCATATACATTTTTTATGTTATTCTCAATGCATTATATTAGGATTAGATATTCAAATTTAGGTTTATATATTTTATATTTATTTTCCTTTTATAATAATTTTGTATAACTCGTATTTTGTTTAAATAGAATATTCAAAATTCTAAAAATTAATGTATATCAGATTTTATTATAAATAAAAATTGTTTCAATTTATATAGGTATTTTCTAATTAAATATGACTTTTTTTATTAGTAGAATAAAAGTAAGATATTGAATTAGGCAATATATGATAAAGAAAATATTAAATTAGGCAACATATAATAAGAGAAAATATTAAATTAGAAAAAATATAATAATAAAAAATATTGAATTAGGTAAAAATATATAAAAGGAAAATATAAAATTAGGTAGATATTAAGTTCGGTGACATCGAAGCACCCAAAAAAATTTCGAAGCTAAGAAAGTATGGGAAACAGACACATAGGATAAGAGTATTTTACATTAATATATAAGGGAGATGTTATTCTCAATTCATTAAATTAGGATTAGATATCCAAATTTAACTTTATATTTTTTTTGTATTTATTTCTCTTTTATAATAATTTTATATAACTCATATTTTCTTAAATAGAATATTTGAAATTTCAAAATAAAAATATTTCAATTTTTATTATTAATAAAAATTATTTCAAATTATATAGTTTTTCTCTAATTAAAGATAACTTATTTAATTCTTTATATAAAGTAAGATACTGAATTACACAAAATATGATAAAGAAAGCATTGAATTAGGTAACATATAATAAAAGGAAATATCAAATTAGGAAAAATATAATAATAGAAAATATTAAATTAAGTAAAAATATATTTAAAGAAAAATACTAAATTAGGTAGATATTAGGTTCGGTGACACCGAAACATCAGAACTTTTTTTGAAGCTAACAAAGTATCGGAAGCAAACACATAAGATAAGATAATTTTGTATTAATATATAGGGGAGATGACTTTAGTTAGAAAACAATTAACAAGCTAAAAGTTATTTAATTTGATAAGGAGGAAGTATTAAACACTTGAACATTGGATTACTCAATGATTTTCAAATTTTAAGTTTACATATTTATCCAAGTTATTTTTATTTAAATCTTATCTTTTGATAAATCTCATATAATATTCATGTGTTCAACTAGTAAATCGTAATCTTGGGTCACTGCTTAAATGACAAATGTGCCGGTAAAGAAGTGTGTTTACTGACAACTTCTTCTTTTTTCTTTTTTTATTAATGAATAACATGTGTATTCTAAAAGGGAAAAAACTTTTTGTCCCCCAATGTATGCGATGTTTTACACATTGCCCCCCAAAATATTTTTTGTTCCACTTTGCCCCCTGATG
This sequence comes from Phtheirospermum japonicum, assembly GCA_014905375.1. Lineage (NCBI taxonomy): Eukaryota > Viridiplantae > Streptophyta > Magnoliopsida > Lamiales > Orobanchaceae > Phtheirospermum > Phtheirospermum japonicum. The sequence continues at coordinate 212,429 of BMAC01001160.1, read as the reverse complement.
TACAATAATTTTCGACGTTGCCCCCTAAACTCTATTTTCGGAAGAATATTCTTTCTAGATTCCATCGACAGGCAGTTGTGGGGCAAAGTGCAAGAATCTTATAGTTTGGAGGGTAAAATATAAAAAATATAATATGTTTTACTTTTAATTGACTTTGTAATACTTTTATTTGAATCTGTGATACTTTAAAGTGAGTTTTTCATACTTTAAACTGAAGAAATTATTTAGTTATAACCGTATTTGTGATACATTTAGCTACTTTTACAATACTTTAAATTGGGGCAGATTCTGGTGTATTTTTTTCGGCGACTTTCTTTGTAAAATAAATTGAATCAGTGTTTTGTAAAGTATCACATACTTTTGATTACATATATATTCTTGTACAATATATAATTCAAGTATTACAAAATTTTGTTAAGTATCACAAAATATAATTAAAGTACCACAAGCCTATGATACTTGAATTTTGTTTTTACATCCACGCTTTTTTTTTTTTTTTTTTTGCAATAAAAAATTAAAGTATCACAGAAAGATATTAAAATATCACAAAAATATACCTAAAGTATCACAAAATTAGCTTAACATATCACAATATATACATAATGTATCACAATATATAGTATTACAAACTACTCTAAAAATATCATGAATACCGTTAAAAGTATCACAGCTTTAGGTAAATAAAGATCACTTTAAGTATTATAGTCGAATATAAAAGTATTTCAAATTGAATTAAAAGTATCATAATTTTAACTAAAAGTATTACAAATTTCTATCAAATATCACTTTAAAGTTATAGTTACGTATAATAGTATTATAAATAACTGTAAAAGTATTACAAATACGGTTAAAAGTATCATAATTTTGGATTATATATAACCACTACAAAAATATTACGAATGAAATTAAAAATATCACAACTTGATCTAAAAATATCACAATTACAGGTGAAACTATCATTTAAAGGTATTATAATTCTGCATAAAAGCATTACATATTAATACTTTTTTTTTGAACAAAAAGATTTTTGTGCCACACATCTCCGTGTGACAGAATAAATATCTATTAGACTTCATAAATACGGCCATGAGCAGATAAAAAAAAGACTATAAATATTTATCCCTAAACATGGTAACCCCACGAGGTGGTAATTCTTTGTACAAACAAGTAAAAGGCAAAACAGTTTTAATCGGGCATCGTCAAACAAAAAGAGAATGATCACATCCTTCATCTCCTTGAGAGCTGTTGGTTACACTTGAAAAAAGGGGTCAGCCTCCATCTTGTACATTTCATCAAGTAGTATTCAAGCATTCTTTTCGGCACTTCATCGCATGAAAGGAACCAAGTATCTTATCTCTGTTCCATTTCCGTTGGACAAGAAGAAAATCTTCTTCCAGTTTTCCTCGGTGAATGCATCTCATCATACAAGTCTTTGATAGGATTATTGAATATTATATGAAGCACAAGTATTTTTGGGGCAATAGAAAAATGTCATTTAACACATTTATCTGAGATAGTAGTGGCAAGCAGTATTAGCTTCATCGAAACTGTAACGAGGAAAACGGATTCGAGCATCATTAGGAACATCAGGCAATTCTTGGCGTAATTAAGCTACTGCGGTTGAATGGGGAAATGCACCCACCATCATGTCCTTCTGCATCATTGACCTAAATACATTGACTTGCAAAATATACGTGACAATAATAACATTCATCATCTAAGATAAAAAATATATATATATGTTAGTGCTAAGAATCGAGCTATGTCTTTTAAGCCAAAAATACCACAACAAAAATAATAATCAATTTCATCCAAACATGATAGGAATTATGGTTAAGCTCACAACAATTGCATATGTATATATGTAATTTTTCCCCTTGTATGAATTATTGTAAGAAATTACCCGTAAAGCTGATGAGCAATTGTAAGAGCTGTAGTTGTTTTAACTGTACCAGAGGCCAATAAACAACATAGACACTAAATTCAATAAAAAAAGAATAGAGAGAATAAAAACACTAGATGAGAAATTAAAAATAAATAAAATTTAGGAATATTACATTTATCGTCTCGAGTGTTGGTGAGCACCTGAGCGACCTAGTCTTTGTTGATTCGTACGTATTTATTATGGATTTGTATATATTTTGATTCATGTTTGAGTCTTTTAGCTATCTTTTGGGGGTTAAGATTAGGCTATTTTGCATATTTTTGCATTCTATGGATTTTTACTTAACTTTCCGACTTATCGATCGATAATTGATCCTTTTGAGATGATTTTTGTATTTTCTCATACAACTAAGCGTTTGGTGAGCCCGGGAGACAAAGGCGAGGAAGTCAACGCCCTAAAGTAACCAAAAGGACACTTATCCGGTCGGATGGATCTAACATCCGACCGGATTGATCGTCAAAACTCGCATCGATCAGATGACCTGCCGGATAGAGCTACTGGACTAACATCCGGTCGGATGTATCTAACATCCGAACGGATTAGCTGACAGAAACTTCCATCCGGTAGGATACTTCTGACCATCCGACCGGACGCAGGCGTTACAAATTCAGATTTTAGAATATTTTCAGTTACGCTGGGTATTGATGGGGGAGGGGATTAGAAAAAGACGAGAGGATCGATCCTCTCAAGATTATCTCGGACTTGCAACTCCAACTCACCTTTGGAAGAGAGATCTGACACATCTCTCTAGCATAGAGCCCTTACGGAAAATTTTATAGACGTTCGATCGACTGCGTAGTGATCTTTCATCACGAGAATTGGGAGTTCGTGACAAGCTTCCAGATTCATTGCGTGAAGTTCTTCTCTCCGGAATCGCTGGAGATAGCATAGCTTTCATCATTCTAGTTAGGGGTGGCAATTTCTGACACGACACGAACCGAACTCGAATTAAGCATGTACAGGTATGACCCTTCGTGGATTCGCGTGTTATTCGTGTCGGACACGAATAACACGCGAAATAAATAGGTCAGGTCGGGTTGACCCGCATGTCAACCCGATTGATCTATTTAACCCATATAAATTTAATGGTATAATAGTAATTTAATAAACTATCTCTTGTAAATTTTTAATATATTTCAAATTTCTCATTTGACCTATTTAACCCATTTGATTTTCTAGTTTGATTCGTAATTTATGGCCCGGCTTTCACTTGAAGGATTAATTTTGATTTCTACTTCGGTGTGTAATTTGATTTGGTGCTCGGACTGCTTTCGAACAAAAGAAGACAATGATCGTGTTATTTCCATGTTATCTTTTTTTTTTTTTAATATTTTCTTATCAAGTAGCTATCGGATTTTTTTTCTTATATAGGTTTTTCGTGTCGTCTCGGGTTACCTGTATAATAAACCTGTTCGTGTTCATGTCGTGTATTTTGACACGAATAATTATTCGTGTCGTGTTCGTGTTCGTGTCAACCGTGTTATACCTATGTCTCAACACGACCCGCGAACACGAAACACGACACGATTGACACCCTTAATTCCAGTGATCGTATTTTCGTCCCAATTCAGTATTATCTAAACTCATTTCTATTTCGTAGTTGTGAATCTTTTGGTTGTTATTTATTATTTTGACACTTCATTTGGAATGATAAGTTTATTTTGGAGAATGAAATCGTTTGATTAGCTCTACGCTTGTTTTCCGTTGGTTAACTAGTTGATATTGATCTTGTTTTGTTTGGCCATTTGTTTGGTTATTAATCTTGTTAGAATTTGTTTTAATTAATAAGTTTTGAATCTTATGTTGGCACATCTTGTTTGGAAAATTAGTATTGGGTCTTGAGATTGAATGCTTATGAATGATTTATTTTATATGCGAACTTTGTGTTGGGTAATTTAGTTGATTTCGATTATTATAATTTAGAGGTTTGTTTGGTGATTTAGAATCGTAGTTCGCTAATGCCTTTCATGTGCTCGATGAAATGCTTGAATGACAATTTTTGGTTTAAATCCTTGTGTTAAGATTTTAATTAGCATATAAATTAGTTGTCTAAATTCGTTATTAAATTCTTACGTTGAGGTTGACACCCTTTTTGTAAGATTAGTCAGTTGCTTCAATGAATCAAACCCAAAAACTCCTTTGATCGTGTGTTTAGTATTAGAATTTGTAATTTTAGTTATAATAAAACTTCGTTAATTCCGAATCTCCACTCCTTGAGAGAATCGACTCGAGTTAATTTTCCGGTCTAAAGTGACCCCGTTCTCTTGCGGGCGAATTTAAACATTTCCAAAGTAGACGTGCATTGTTTAACTAGATTTTAATTTTGAAAAGACAAAAAGTTCGGACCATTTGTGAGCAACGTCCTTCACTTACCTCAATCGACTGTACACAAAATTAATAAATAGATAGTTGTACAAAAAAGGAAATGGAGAAAATCGTGAAAAAGTGATTTGGTGTGTGAGGGGAAAAGAGATATAGTAGCCAATTTACTATTTGTCGACCCATGGCTGAGAGCTTTGAAACACTAGTGCCATTGCTGCGAGGTGAATCGAGATTTTTCCTTCAGAAAATGGCTTTTTTCCCACTGAAAAATCTCAAAGGCCTGATAAACAACAATCGTATAATTCTCCATTTTTGCAGCATCAAGGTCCCATCTGTGTAAAATTAGAATTAAAATTGATGATAAAACCATACAGTTGAAACAAAATATTATCAATAGAAACTAATGCTTGAATCAAGTATTCCCATATCAATGACTCAAAAAACTGGTGGAAAAATAGTTTGAAGCTTTGTTTACGATTAGTGTTGCTACACCTCTCGAGCATGGCATTGAATATTGGGCGCAATTATGAAAGGCTGGTGGAAGACTGTGATGGTGGCAATGGGAAGCACATCTTGATTGAGTATGTCTGTGAGATAGAAATGAGGACAGAGACATGGTTCTTTTTTATATAACAAAAACAGGTCGGGTAATTGAATTTGGGTAAAAAGTTGTCTGATAATATGAGACCAGTCTAAAAAACAACCTAATATTATAATCTTCAATTTATTTGTGTAAGGTTATTCTTGTCACATTACTTATATTGATTTTAACTTATATTTAATGAGATAGATTTAGTAATATATGGTAAAATAGCTGCACTCATATTTTAAATATGAATTAGAGCACGGTCCAGTTCAGTTCGAGGATTTGGAAATTTTCAAAACCGTATCATTATTTTTTGGGTACGGTTCCTTTTGGAGAAAAGTCAAATTCAAGGTTCTTTTTTAGGTTCTAGTACAGTTACTTCGATTTTCGGATAAATCTTCATTTTACGTCTAAATTATAATCACAGTTAAAATTACTAGATTGTTGTGAATTTTAACTTTTATTTTGTTGATGATTAAATAAGATACAAAACTAATAAAAATAGTAATTTACGTATTAACTATCGAATACAACGAGATTTATAGCTAGTTTAATACAATTATAAATTGGGTCTAGTATCGGTTCTCGGTTCTGTACAAAGATTTTAAGGGGATTAAAAAAGCTGCAGATCCGTCCCGTAAAATAAAATTAGTACAGTTCAGTTCAGAAATAGGTCAATGATCAATGGAGGAGTTTCAATTATGATACGATTCAATTTGAAATTCGGTTGATTCACGTATTTTCAAGTCTCGTACTCAACAATGTGAATAACCCATCCATTTATCAAAGTTAGAACATTTTCAAGATACTTTTTAAATTTATAGAGCATATCATGAAAAATAAAAAGTTTAAATTTCAAGATTTCATAACTTTCAACATACAATATTCGACTCTATTCTCTCTTTTGATACATTAATCAAGAAGTTGTTATTACTATTCTAAAGGACCATTAAAAGTGCAAGAATGATGAATGAATATTGGAATGAATTATTGAGTATTACTCTCCAAATCTGGAGTGTGAAAATAGTTTTTTTTTTTCTTGAGATAATTATTAGTCGATATGCTCTTAAACATGAAAATCAATTTTCAATTAAAGAGTCTTTGAAGATACATTTATTTGGACAATATTTTTGTTAGACCGTACTAACGGATCAATCGTTAGGCCAAAATCTCGTATAAATACTTTATATTGTAAAAATAAATACATCATAATAAAAAACTAATACATCATACTACAAATACGTTACAGTACAAAAATCAATACATCATAACACGGGTCAAAGATTTATAAAAAACTAATACTTTACAGTATAAAAATCAATACATCACAGTACAAAATTAATAAATTATAATATCGGGTCAGATAACCTATCGGGTCATGACCCGTTAATTTGGCCTCACAAGTGTTTGCCCATTTATTTAGATACGAGTTAATTTTCAGTCATCATACCAACAATATATATAATCGATCAAAAATAGTAATAAACTTATAAAAGACAACACAAAAAACGGAAGAAATGGGCGTCCTTTCAAGCTAAGCTAACCCGAATTGTTTATTATTTGTACTATAATTGGGTTTGATCCTAATTATAACTCTAACCCGCTAAGCATCAATTTTAAATCAATTACTTAACTTTGTCACACAAAAATATAGCAAGCTATTATTTTGGGTGCATATATCATGTAGACTTGTTACTGCATGCAAAGTGTAATTAATATTTCATTTTCATGTATACGTTACGTCTATTTAATTATTTTGAAATCACTCTGCTCCATCACTTATTTAAATTAACTTTCAATGAGGGCGAATAAGCAATGCATAAACAACTGATTAGATATATGAACATAAATAAAAAGTTATAGTATATTAGCTAGATTAACTAATACTTTTCTCAATTTGTGAATAACAATAAATCTATAGGGACGAGTAAAGTACAACTTATTATTGTTTTCTTAAAATTTTGCATTGTCCTCGTCGTCTCCCTCACACACACACACTATACGAGTAAATACGATAAAACAAAGTTCATGTAGTAATATTGAACCACCTGATGAATTTTTGTGTTAAGTATTTGTATTCAAAATAATGAATTTTTGTGTTCAAATTGATAAACCTAAAGGTACACCAATTTAATTAACACACAAATATTTTTGTGCCTTCTCAAATTATTTATCATTTTAGAAAGTTTCACATTGATTATGAAATACCATAAAAGACTAACCCTTATTTATATATATATATTTTTATCATTATCTTTCTTATAATCCTAGAAACCATCAATTTTATTCTACTAATTTTGTGCCTTTATTATTCAATTTTGCGAATCATTTTATATTATTTTTACCTATTAATCATTTACTTAAGGACTTTAAATATGGGAAAAGTCATATCTTGATTTCTATTACTACAAACAAAATTTACAGGTTAAAAGGACAAATAATTTTGGATAAATTGAGTATCCATATTGGCTAACATATCGCTCTTAAATTCTTGATACATACCAATTTAAACACAAAAATATCGTTTTGGAGCGGTGTAATAATTTACCCATTCTCATTATAGCACAGTGTCAATTCTCTAATTATTACTACTACTACTGCATTCTTGATGGCTCCTACCATCTCTTGGTCCATGCCAAAAGCAAGTCCACCTCTCAAAAGAGCAAATATATATGTACGTTACAGTAGCCAATCAGCAAAGCAGACATAAAGCAACCAAACAAAAACAAATAAATAAATATTCATAAATGATGTCCAAGTCCCAACTTCCCACAAACCCTTTACTTGAATCCAACTCTACTCAACTACTAAATAACTCCAAAACATTCATCTTCTCAAGAACCCACTAAATATACACACACACACTGCCATTTTTGATTTGTTTTCCCAAAAAAAAGAAAGAAAATGACAGATATATTTCAGTTGCCTTCACCTTCAAGCTCCACTAACTCTGCAACACCACCTAAAAACAATGATGCTTTGAGCCAACAAACTTGTTTCCTCAATCATGGGTCTTTTATTAACAGTAACTCTTTAGATTTGTACAGTAGAAATAATAATTGTAATACAAGTAGACAAATACAAGGAGTGGGAGCAGAGGAGGAGGAGGTGTCTGTTTTGGAGGTTTTGGCTACTGTTTTGAGGAAATATTCTGTGGTGGTGGGGTGTAATAGTAAGAGTGGTGATAATTGTGGGGCTAAAGAGCAATTAATGGAAATCGGGGTGCCTACGAATGTTAGGCATGTTGCTCATGTTACATTTGATAGGTTCAATGGGTTTCTGGGATTGCCTGTTGAGTTTGAACCTGAAGTTCCCAGGAGGCCTCCTAGTGCCAGGTACTCTTTAGTGTGTGTGTGTGTGTTTTATTTATATATATAATGTTTTTTGAGTTATATTCTTGAGATTCTTGGTGACCAGAKTTAATCAAAAATTTTGGTGAAGTGGCTAATTCTGTTGTTGCCTTATGTATTTTTCCTTTTCATTTTATTATTATCATTTTGTAAAATGCTGCAAATATACAGCATGGTAATGGTAATTTGTAAGGAAAAATAAAATATATAATTGGTATCGAAAAGGTTTATAGTCTTAAGAAAAAGTATACCAAGTATTTTCAATTGTAGTTTTGCTGCAACAAACAGTCAAAAATACTATCCGTTAGCAGCTTTACAGTCTTAACTCCTAATTAACTTTTTAGCTGCTCATTTCAAGTTGTTACAATTATATCTGTTGGATTTTCTTTTATTTTATTTTTTGGTGACAAATTGTACTTACTAGTCCTTCCTATATTTATTACATCACAGTGACCTCAAAATGTATTTATTTATTTTTAAATTGGGCCAAAATTGATTTATTTCCAGCACAAGAGTTTTTGGAGTTTCAACAGAGTCTATGCAACTTTCGATCGATGCCAGAGGTAATTGCGTACCGACTATACTACTGATGATGCAAAGAAGCTTGTATGAACAAGGTGGACTGCAGGTACAATGACCTCATATTTTACTTCTTTTTCTTAGTATATTTTTCTATTTATTTAAGTGCTAATTCGAAAAACTAATTTCGATTATTAGTCTGAAGGAATTTTCAGAATTAATCCAGAGAATGGGCAGGAGGAGCATGTAAGGGAACAACTAAATAATGGAGTGATCCCAGAGAACATTGATGTCCATTGTTTAGCAGGCCTAATTAAGGTGCTTTATATTTATAATTATTCCAACTTCTGATTCTGCATAATTTAATCAAAATCTAAAAGTAGGGAAAGTGGTGCTTTATATTTATGATTTTTTTCTACTTTGACTTTCACATACAAATAGACCAACTTATTCAACTTCTAGCTTTTCTTAACAACTTTTTTTTTTTTTTTTTTAAATTTTTAAGGCTTGGTTTAGAGAACTACCCAATGGGATATTGGATTCTCTGCCTCCGGAGCAGGTGATGGAGGCCCAATCGGAAGACGAATGTGCTCGTCTTGTGAAGCTTCTCCCTCCAACAGAAGGTGCACTGTTAGATTGGGCCATTAATCTAATGGCCGACGTTGCTCAGTTCGAGCATTTCAACAAGATGAACGCGCGTAACATAGCCATGGTTTTTGCTCCGAATATGACTCAGGTTAGCAGAAAAATAAAATAAAAAATCGAGCATGTTCCAATTTCATAATATAGAAACCAGGAATTGGAAATTTTCCTATAGTGTCTTTATTGATTTGGTTAATTATTACTAAAAATAATACCTTTGAAGTTTAGCCTAATTACGAACAAAACTCCAATCACGCTGATAAAGTATTTGATTCTTACAAATAGTCCAAAGGACAAAAAAAAAATAGTCAATTTCAATTGAGTAGTCTTTGACACCTTTTTGTTTGACTCGTTTTAATTTCTATTTGAGTTCTTTAGCCTGATCTAGCTAGTGAGACTATCCGAGACAATTAATTAATTATGCAAAATCTTAGAGGTATTTTTTTGTAATTAACCCTTTAAAATTTTAAAGATCATTGCATGCTAGCTAGTCTTAGGTACAAAGATTGATTGTTTAATTTTTATTTTTATTTGGTACTTCAGATGTCAGATCCTTTAACAGCATTGATGTTTGCTGTCCAAGTGATGAATTTTCTCAAGACACTCATAGAGAAAGTGTTGAGAGAAAGAGAGGATTGCTTAATTGAAGCCGGTCCAATGCTCCCATTCGAGCCCTCAAATGAAGATGGCCATCATAGCACTTTACAACCAATAACTCTCGAGGCCAATGATAAAAGTACCGAGGAAGATGAAATTAACGTGGACAAAGAACCACTGTCCAATCAAATTAGTAGCTATAAATCTCATTCTGAATCAAGTACAGACGAAAATATTAATGTCGATAATACCCCTGCCGATGATCCGAATTCTCTTGGCACGGCGAAGGATGAGGTTGATCAAAGTGGAAACAATTCCGTTGGAATTGGCAAAACTCAGCCAAGGAGACGTAGGGCTAAAAACGGACTGCCTAATAATAACCGGAACGACGCTAAGAGGAAAGGATCGAGAAAACATATTGCACCACGAAGTGGTGAGGGTGATGAGCATGCAGATATGAAAAAGAAGGAATCGAACATTGTTAGGCGCGTAAATTCACATGCGGAGAGGGTGGAGACATGGAGATGATGTTCATGGAAGTATATGCATCTGGTTGATGATTTGAGTTTTTTTTTTTTTTTTTTTGTAGTTAACCCTATTATGTTGTGGTTTGCTATGTAATTTTTATTTTACCTTTTTGTGTGTATGAATACAAATTTTTGTTGCGTGCTTGAATTTGGAGTTGTATAACTAAATGGATGAAGTTTTCAGTCAGTCAAGATCTTATGTTTATGTTTCAAACAGTATAGCATCTCTTATTTCAATAATATCAATATACATTGGCTATGTTGAATAGTCTCTGTGTTATAATTTTTTTTATTAATTTTGGAATATAAATAGATAAAAGTGAAAAACATGCTGATTCCAAGCAGTTAAAACATGATTTTAAGATCAAACAGTTTATATAAAAAACAGTCAATATCTAATTTTTTTATTTCAAACATGATGTTAAATAGAGTGTTAAAACACCAATACTAACATCAAACAGTTTATATAAAAATAAGCAGCGGAATAATCAAAATAATTTGAACACAGCAAATTAAATTTCGTTTGTAAGCAAACGTGCTTACGAACTAAATATACAAACCCGAAAACTATATTACTTAAACTTGTTCAAGATCAAATACAAAGATACAAAGTAATATATGAAAAACACTAGTATCAACACTTGATACTAAAATACTTGTGGCGATACTTGTTATAATCTTCTCCGTTGGTTACGCAACTTCGAAGATGTATGTGTTTTGAATTGTTGCCTCAAGTCTTCTACGTGTTCGTATTCTTCTTGCTCTTGCGTCCTTGCTGCGTCTTCGTTCTTCTCGTCCAAGTCATGTCTTCTATGCGTCTTCTTCTTGTCTTATATAGACAAGACTGCTATTCTTGGTAAACAAGTAAAACAAGTTCTAAATATAATTTAGGAAACTAAATAAAATCCTTGACACAACCTAGGAAACAAATATAGAGTCATAATTTATTTTGAGTTCAAGAAAGGCAAATAACTAAAAAAGAAAAGTTGTCAAGAATAAAATTCTCAACAATATCCCCCTTTTGCCTTTGTGGACAAAATAACTACGACGCACCAAAATGTTCAAACTCCCCCTAAATGAAACCTCCTCTTAACAAATACATATTGTTCAAAAAATGAAACAGGCCATAATTAAAAATCATTGTTTCAAAACACAAACAAATATAAGGAATTAACGGGTACGAGTCCTCTTCGACCGACGAGAAGTAGTCCCGTCATTCCTAACCTTTCTCTTTTTCAACTTCTTATTCTTCGACTTTCTCTTTCTCATGTCCGTAGCCACAACCTTATCAGCATCGCCTTCCTCAGCCACACCTGCATTGTCTTCATTGCCATCACCAGCAACCGCATCACCAACATCGTCACTCGCAGCGTCGTTGTCATTCGCTCCACTATCTCCCCCTTTTTAGTCAGAAAGCAAAAGGGCTTCCACAAACGAGTCTCGAAGAGCCTGGAGTTGCCCAACTTGAGCTTGGAGCTGATCAATCTGCTGATTAAGCAACACCACTTGCGCACGCACCACCGGAGGAGAAAACTGGACGATGTTAGTACTGGTGTTACCAACACCAGAACCAACACCAGTAGCACCATCAGACCTAGCTGGCGCCTGCCACGGAAGATCAACCACCCATGCTCCAGTAGTGTGCTGACCACGCAGAGAAAGCCACTCTGCCTCTCCAGTGAACACATCATCCTCAGTAGGCTTACAACCTTGATTTTTCAGAAGGCTAAAAATGAGGGATGGAAAACAAAAGGAGGAGGTTGCTCTAGTTTTAGCAAACCGAGTGATTGCATCAAAAACATGTTGGCCAAAATTGAACTTGATACCACGTCCCAAATTTAACATAAACAAGGCCTGAGGAAGTGTGACAACGGTAGAATTCTTGATCGAAACCCAGTTGTATATCGCCATCTTATGCAGGACAGAATATATAGAAGACAACCGGTGCTGGGCAGTTTCTCACGCCACTCCCTAGTCAAACCACCAAACAAAAAATCGACCACCTCATTCATGTAATCAACCGTCCCCATGATAGTCCTCCGTCCTAAACAACTCGTTAATTAAAGCAGGAGTAAAAGAGTAAACACTTCCACGCACAAACACTTTACCATACTTTACAGACTTTGTGCTCAAACAAGCAATCAGGTTGTGCCGTTTGAAGATATCGACTGGGACTCGGCGCTCATCTAACATACCGTAGAGATGGTAGCCAGAAAATAGCTTCTTAGCCTCGTTGGTCAAAAACACGGTTGAAACCGGGACCATGTCCTCAATCTCAATGGCCTGAACAGCAATGTCAGCGGAATCACCAGAAGCCTGTTCTGATGCAGCAGAGGGGGACGGTGCACGTTCACGAGCAATAACAACAAAATCAGATCTAGATGAGGAGACTGGAGTAGCGGCAGGTGATGTCAGGTTTAGTGACACATCACCTGAACCATCACCCTATGACTGAGCAACTTTAGGTGGTGTTGGAGTCGGTGACACATCACCAGACGCATCACCCATCTTCTTAGCAGCTTTGGCCTTCTTCTTGTTGGACTTAATGGTAGACAGAATCTCAGAGAAAAAAAACACATCATCAGAGAGACAAAACACATCATCAGAATCAGACGAGTAATCATACTCAGGCTCAGGCTGAGCCATGTTGAAAGGAGTCAAGGGCAGATCAGCAACTAACAGGGTGGTGAGCTTGCAACCTCGCCCGTGAAAAAATCGATAATCTCATACGGGGGATCAGAATAGCTGGTTTCAGTAGAGGCCGACGAGACTTTAATTGAAGCTGGCGGATTTTTCTTGTCAGCTAAGCGCACGGTTTGCTTCCGGCAAGGAGGAGTAGACTTTGATAACCGTGGGGTGGACGTAATCGGTGGTGCGGCAACAGTCTCAGATGACACGTAATCATCATCATCTGAGTTCGTCATGACCGTAACGTCCTCAGCCAAGTTCATGTGCTCTATGGGCACACGACGTCGCTCCTTTGCTTGACTTTTTGGAATGGCTGTCGGAATATTCTGGGGGAATATTTTGAAGCCTCCGTTCAAGGTTGGGTTCCCAAATGGACCAATGACCTGTGAAATAAACGGAAGGTTTGGAGGGTTGTCCACATTAATCTTGTTACCCTATTGGCCATGAAAAACTTCAAACCCCGGAATAGCGTCGGAGGCTGCCGTGATAGAGACCAGGTCTTGAGGATTGATCGGAGGAGGGTTTGCAGCGGCGGTGTCAGTTGGTGACTGGTTTGGTGGTATAACACCACCAATTTCCTCGTGGATGTCCATGGCTGCGAATCTTGGTAGATTCACTGGAACCTGTTCACCTGGGCGGCGCACACCATCCGGTAGCTCTAGAATTTTGCTCGGAGATGAGGGGTTCGACATTCTGCAAGGATTTTGAAGCAAATACAGAGACAATCAAAATTTTGACGGAGAGAAATAATAGCCGTTAGAGAATTGAGTGTAATTGGCAGGAAAATCAAGTGAGAAGAGGGAAGACGGTAAAAATCGCTAACTTTTATAAACAAGCAAAAGTGGCCGTTGCAGGGAGAGAGAAAGTAAAAAAAAAAAGTGAATAGAATAACCCCTCTACTATCACAGCTCCTGACTTTATACCCCAAAAAGATTTTTCTTCCTAACATAAATACCCACTCCTCCTTAAAATAGGACACACGATCTTAACCCAACTAAACAAGTATCTCAACTTTGGAAAATAGAATTCACAAAGCTCAACTACAAATTAATACGAGATAGAGCTAGATTTTTATAAACCATCACTATAGTTGAACAAATTCTTTGCAAAGCAATTTTTCAATCGTCAAATTAACCCCTTATTACATGTCTAATCCTATGATTATAACACCACTGAAACACTTGGTTAGCAAGACTCACAACAAGATCAAGAGAATTCAGAGAAAGACACAAGCACATAGGAGTGTTGATCTGTTCAAACAGAATCGAACCGAAGTTTCGGTTAACCGAAACCGAAGTTTGGCAATATTAAAAACCGAAAACTGAACCGTAATACATGGTTCGGTTTGGTTCAAACCGAATTAAATTTCAGTTTATTCGGTTCGGTTTTCGGTGAACCAAAATTTATTCAAAAAAAATTATTCAAAAATTTAAAAACAAATGAAAACACCTACCTGATAAATTTATTACGTTATTGATGATATATTGTTGCCCGTATACATAGTACTGATAAATCTCCTCTTTGTTGTGCTTATTATTATTTATTATTTATTTCAAATCGTACTTTCATTTAAAAAAATTGGTTCCTTTTGAATTAAATGAAGAATTTCTGGATTTATTTTAACATGCAGGAACTTGAGTTCTAATTCTTTGGAAGACAATTTACCATCAGGGTTAGGCCAAAAGTCTCTTGTGAAGTTGTAAGATCACATACTTATACGTACCAGTTTTTTAATTATATTTACAAGTCATAGTGTTTATTTAGCCCAAATTTGAACATTGCATTTTTTTTTTAAATTAAAAGCTTAAATTATAGAAAGTTGTATGTGTATGGTTCATTTTTATGATGACTAAAGTTTCTGGAAAAACAATTGAGTGAGGCTGTATAAAGTTTCATGACAACGGCTTTGATTTTTCTTTTTATTTTATTTTTGAGGTTCTGTTAATGCAGGGATTTGTCGAAGAACAAGTTTACTGGATATATACCAGACATAAATGCTTTACCTAAGATCATTTATTATATTTATTTGAAAAATATAAAAAAAATTAAATTTGGTTTTCGGTTCGGTTAACCGAACCCCAAAACCGAAACCGAACCGAAAATTAATTTTTTCCAAAAACCGAAAACCGAACCAAAATCTTCAATTCGGTTTCGGTTTGAACTAGAACTTTTGTTCGGTTCGGTCGGTTAACCGAACTGTGCACACCCCTACAAGCACAAGCAACAGAACACAAAGCAAAAAGACCTCCTCACAAAGTATTAATGTCCTAATTAATGGCTAAAAATCATGACCTAAAAAAATAAAAATACAACAATTGATTTAGGTGACATGATCAGTGTTGCTTTTTATGTGATGACATTATAACTAACATTGCTCCACGTGAAGTCAATGAAAATAGATCCCTTAACTCAAGTTAATGACTACGTCAAAATCACTCAAGAGGGTGAAAATTAAAACTTTATCCTGATATTTATTATCTTTTCAGTAACTTGAGAAAGAAACTTACTTATCTCTAGCAATTGCTAGAAAAATTTAACACCCCTTGTTTTTGGACCTGGGAGAAAACCAGTTTTTGTGGGAATGTTCCACAAGTACCAAAACAAAGAGGTTAGTCTTTTTGCCATCACTTTTTATTCTGCACCCAATGCATTCAGTATATGTATGAAAAAGAAAATAAAAAATGCATGCAAAATTTATAGATGTCACGACTGATGACAGCTTATGTATCATGACATCAAAACTAACATTGACTCAAACAATGCACATTCCGAGATCTCTTCTCAAACGAGAGAAGGTCTCTATATCTAATGCCTTTGTGAATATGTCAGCAACCTGATTTTCTGTTCCTATATGCTCAACACTAACTATCTTCCTCTCAACCAAGTCACGAATAAAGTGGTACCTTATGTCAATGTGTTTGATTCGTGAGTGCTGGATTGGATTTTTCGAGATATCAATGGCACTGAAATTATCACAAAGCACGGCCAATATTCTACAATGTAGACCGTAGTCCTCTATCATCTGGTTCATCCAAAGCAACTGTGTACTAGCACTTCCAACTGAAATATACTCGGCTTCAGCTATAGAAAGAGAAATGCAATTTTGCTTTTTACTATACCATGAGATAAGGTTATTACCCAAGAAAAAACAAAACCCTGTAGTACTTTTTCTATCCACAACATCCCCAACCCAATCCGAGTCCGTATATCCCACAAGTTCAGTACTAGTTTCATTAGTATACCAAACACCTAAATCACTTGTACCAACCACATACATAAGGATTCGTTTGACAACTTTTAAATGTGATTCTTTAGGATTTGCTTGGTACCCATCACACAAAAACACACTATACATAATATCAGGCCTGCTAGCCGTCAAGACTCTCTATCATGCTCCTGTACAAGGTGTTATCAACACGAATACTAACATCATCTCTAGACAGTTTCATGGTTTTACCCAACGGTGTTTTCTTATGTGTCTCATTTTCCAACCCAAATTTCTTAACAAGGTTCTTAGCATATTTGGACTGAGAGAGAAAAATATCGTCATCCAATTGTTTAATTTACAAACTAAGAAAGTAAGAGAGATTACCTTCCATGCTCATTTCGAATGAATTAGACATTCTCGTAATAAACTCACTCACCATCTGCTCTTTAGTTGATCCAAAAATTATATCATCTACATAAATTTGGACAATTAAATTGTGCTTGTTTGATTTAAGGAAAAAAAAGGTTTTATCAACTTCCCCACGTCTAAAATTTAGGAAAAGCAAGTGTTGAGTCAACCTTTCATACCAAGCTCTGGGAGCTTGTTTTAAACCAACAAAGCCTTTTTCAATTTTAAAACACAATCAGGTTTGTGAGGGTCAACAAACCCTTTAGGTTGCTCAACATATACTTCTTCACTTAAAACCCCATTAAGAAAAGCAATTTTTATGTCCATTTGATGTAGAGACATTTTCACGTGACATGCAACAGCAAGTAGGAGTCTTACCGATTCAATGCAAGCAACTGGAGCAAATGTCTCATCAAAATCAATACCTTCAATTTATGTGCACCCTTGTGCAACCAATCGTGCCTTGTTCCTCATAATATTTCCAGCCTCGTCTGTTTTATTCTTAAAGACCCACTTTGTTCCCGTAACATGTGAGTTTTCGGGACGAGGTACTAAGTGCCGTACATCATTCTTGGCGAATTAGTCCAACTATTCTTGCATGGCTTTTATCCAAATTTCATCCTTCAGAGCATCCTCTACACGCTTTGGCTCTGTCTTGGAAAGAAACAAAGATTCTCGAATTTGAGAGCAATTAGTAGACAAACAAACATACCTTACCATTTCTTTGAAGTCTCATCGAGATCTCCAACGATTTGGTCTGTAGGATGGTTCCTCTAAATTCTCGAGGGAATGTCCCTCTGATGTAAGTCAATCTATTCATTTAGATCTTCCTCGTCTGATTCTGGAGCAGCCTGTGTTGGTGTCAAGTTTGGTGTCATGTCACCAGAACTGTCACCACCTGCATCTTCATTTTCAACACCTGCAGTTTCATCTACACCAACCGTGATATTATCTTGAGGATTCTGATCATAAACCAAATCATTATCCTCGATAGGTTTAACACCACCAATTATATCATCAAAATCGACATTAACTGACTCAGTCACGCAACGCGTCCTAAGATTAAACATTCTATATGCATGGCTATTTTGAGACTATCCCATGAAAATACATTTATCACTTTTTGAGTCAAGTTTTGCAAGATGATTCCTATCATTAAGCACATAGCACATAGCACATACACCCAAAAATATGAAAGTAGCTCAAGTTCGTTTTTTTTGCCCAACAACAGTTCATAGGGAGTAACACAAGACCCTGGTCTAAAATACACCCTATTAATTATGTGACAAGCAATATTCATAACTTCAGCCAAAAACATTTTGCAATGCCATTAGAAATGAGCATAGTCCTAGTCATCTCTGCAAGAGATCTATTCTTACGTTCGACTATCCCATTTTGTTGGGGGGTGATAGTTGAAAAAAATTCATGACTTATACCAACTTTGGAACAATATTTTGAAAAAGATGCATTCTCAAATTCTTTCCCATGATCAGACCTAATTCTACCAATACTCACACCAAAACGAACACACAATTTTTTCGCAAGTCTTTTAAAAGCTTCGAAAGCCTCTGACTTTTCTTTTAAAAATTCTACCCATGTAAAGCGAGAAAGTCATATACAATCACTAGTACATACCTCTTACCACCAAGGCTTTCTACTTCAAGTGGACCCATAAGATCCATATGAAGAAGTTCAAAACAGTTTGATGTAGTGAGACTTTGCACATTTGGATGAGATACCCTGACCTGCTTCCCTTTTTGGCATACTTCGCACACTGGGATGATCTTTGTGTTGAGATTAGGTAGTCCATTCATGGCTTTCTTCTTGGTCAACCTCTCCAGCATCTTGTAATTGACATGACCAAGCTTTTGGTGCCATACCTTGGCATCACTAAGTTGAGACAATTTTTAAAACACATCACCGTAGATTTGGTAGCAGTTGTCTGAAGTCCTCTGACCATTGAGGATACAAGCATCGTCCTTGTCATAAACTTTGCACTTTTCATGGGTGAACTTGACACTGAAACCACCATCGCACAGTTGGCTTATGCTTATCAAGTTCGCTGTTAAATCTTCAACTAGCAACACATTCTCATATTTTGCAATACCAGGAACATGAAACGTTTCTTGGCCAATGATTTGGCCAGTTTCACCTCCACCTTTCCTCCATGAAATTTTACAATGTTTGAGAGAAGATCTTCGGAGCCGGTCATGTGTTTAGAGCATCAACTATCAATTTACCAAGCTCCATAAATGTAAAATCTCAGAGATGAGTTGCATTTGATCTCATTCTTTTTTACCTAAACCTGTTTGATTCTGGTGTCAGTTTTGGTGTTAACAACACGGAAATCGTCATGGAACTCAGCAGACAGCTTCGACCTTTTAAACTTATTTTGTTTGCCAATAATCTTCCATCAGAAAGGTCGTATATGACCTCATTCACCACAGTGATGACACACATATTACCTTCTTCTCCTCTTGTGGCGTTTGGTCATCTCCACCTTTTGACATGATTTTGATTTTTGATGAACAAGCTTGTATCCAATCCCATATTTCGAAGAATTCGGGATACTCAGTTCCAGTGTTCTAAAACTCGCTAGGGGGCTGCTAGGCGCCTAGGCGGGGCCTAGAATTTGAGAATAAATATCCTGATTTACGACATTACATTCAACCATTTAATAGTTCAACATACTACCTGTTACACAATAAAGTTTATGACAATCCAAAATTAAATCACTAGTTAAAATTCACAAGTTTAAAACTATCGTTCACTTCAAAGTTCAAAACAACATAGACCCACAAGTTCATTAGTCAAATAACAATACCATAGCATACATTACAAAATCAAAATAATCAAAAAATAGGTCCAAAAATGACGTCGTTTTGGGCCAAAAAAATTTTAAAATAAAATAAGATATCACATGGTGAGGGCGCACAGGCGGCGCCGAGGGCACACAACGATTTCTTTGGATGATTTTTGAAAATCGTACACGGGTTGGTGGCGTCGAGCGCCTAGGCGGTACCTAGGTGCCCGCCTAGGCCGATTTTTAGAACAGAGCCCAGTTCCATAATTTCATCAAGCTTAGCCTTGCCCTTGTTGAGGTTCGTGAGGGTTTCTTGGACCTTCTTCAAATTTGTCTTCACACGTTCTAGTTCAGCATCCTTTTTGGTGAGTGACGACTCCAATCGGACAATTATATTCATTTGATCATCCTTTTCGTGAGTCAGTTTGTCCACCTTGATCATAAGAGACTTGATTTTAAGCACCTGATTACCCCAGTTGCCAAATAATTCGTCATATTTGATTTTCCAGCTTCTCATATTGGTCTAATGTTTCTTCAACTTCTGCATTCTGACACAAGGTGTTGGTTTTGGTGTTACCAACACGAATGTCGTCATCATAAACAACGTTGGCAAACAAGGCTGGAACAGATTTAGATGAGTCAGAATCACCATCATCTTCAGTGAACTCTTTTGCGATCAAGTTCTTCTTTCTTATAGTATTTGCACATTCATTCTTGTAATATCCCCAAACTTTACACTCATGACATTGAACTTCATTAAGAGGCTTTGGGGAACTGGGAGTCTTGGATTCCGAAGATGAAAATTGGAACCTGGTAAGTGTGCGCCCTGATGATTTTGGTGTTGGTGTCTCCGGCTTGAATTTTTAACTAGATCCTCCAATATATTTTTTCTTCTTTAAGTACTTGTTAAACCTCTGAGACACGAGAGACACGTCTTCTTCTCTAAGTGTGGTAGCATCAACCTTATCTAGTAGCTCTCTCCAATCAATATCTTCATCGTCATCGGAGTTAACATTGGAAGTGATAACAAAATTTTACTCTTTCGAGTTGGAACCAAGATGTTCCATCTCAAACGTCTTGAAGTAGCCTACTAAAGCATCGAAGTCTAAATTGTCTGTGTCCTTTGATTCTTCAATGGCTACCACTTTGATGCTGAATTTTTTCGAGATGGATCTTAGTAACTTTCCCACAAGACATGAGTTAGTCATAGCTTCACCAAGTTCTCCACACTCGTTTGCAATATCAGAGAGTCTCATGGCATAGTCTATGATGGATTCTTTCTCGTCCATTCTAGTTGACTCAAAAGTAGCAGTCAGCATCCTCAGTCTTGATTTCTTGACACTTTGAGTTCCTTCACACACTCTCTGCAATGCATCTAGTACTGTCAAACGGGCCAGCCCGCCGCAGGCTGCCCCAAAACGGGGGGGCGCGGGCCAGCCCGTTTTTTCGCGGGACTGGAAAACTAAAGTCCGCGGTCCGCCCGCGGGCCAACGGGCCGGACCGCGGGCTAGCCCGTGTATTTTTTTTTAATAAAATATTATTTTTATTTTAAAAATTATAAAAAATAAAATTAAAATTTTAAAAAAGTTATTATAATATTTAAAGTATTATAACGGGCTCATAGAAAATAAAAGAATACAAATATGCCTTCAAATTTAACCAATATAAATTATAATTATAATAAAATATAAAATATAAAAATCTAAAATTTAAAAAAGAAAAAAAAAAGGCCAGCCCGCCCCGGCCCGCGGTCTTCACGGGGCGGGCCAAAAAAGCCCGCGATCAAATGGGCCGCGAGAAGGGCAGCCCAAGCCCGTTCGTTTGTGCGGGCTAACGGGCCAGCCCGCGGGCTTCGGCCCGTTTTGACAGTGCTAAATGCATCCAATGCATCTTTTGCCGACTCGCACTTTTTGATCACCTTATAGTAGCTTGCATCGACATAGCAATAAAGAGTGTTGATGGTCTTGGAGTTCCAATTTGACAAGGCCATTTCGTCAGCCGTCTATTCTTCTTCTTTCTTGATGATGGTATCACCATCAGCATTAGTGATGCGTGGTTTTTCCCATTCAACCAGTATGGTTCTCCACGCACGTTCATAAATGTTCTTGATATGCCACCTCATTCTAAATTTCCAGAGAGAATAGTTCTCTCCAGTAAGAATCGAAGGTCGCGAGTTTCCTTAAGCATCCACAGCACCTAAAAATAAGGATCAATATACTTAGTTCGTCAAGTAACCTGCTCTAGATGACAATTGTAAATTCGTAGGTCTATGGATGTTTAAATAAGTATCAGTAAAATGATGTTAAGTTCAGTGTTAAAATATCAAATCTAACATCAAACAATTTATATAAAAGTAAGCAGTGGAATAATAAAAATAATTTAAACACAGCAAATTAAATTTTGTTCGTAAGCAAACGTGCTTACAAACTGGGTATACAAACCCGAAAACTATATTACTTTAACTTGTTGAAGATCAAATACAAAGATACAAAGTAATATATGAAAAACACTAGTATCAACACTTAATACTAAAATACTTGTGGCGATGCTTGTTATAATCTTCTCCGTTGGTTACATAACTTCGAAGATGTATGTGTTTTGAATCGTTGGCTCAAATCTTCTACTTGTTCGTGTTCTTCTTTCTCTTGCGTCCTTGCTGCGTCTTCGTTCTTCTCGTCCAAGTCGTGTCTTCTATGCGTCTTCTTCTTGTCTTAAATATACAAGACTCCTATTCTTGGTAAATAAGTAAAACAAGTCCTAAACATAATTTAGGAAACTAAATAAAATCCTTGACACAACTCCCACATCCCCACAAAGAGAAATTAAGTCCAAGTTGCCAACATCCTCACTCGGAATCTCCAACGGCAACACCTCTACACCATCACCCAAAACTTCATATTCAATCGCAAAAAGAGGCGATCCCAACCAAATCCTCAGTCTCCATCTCCTTACACACCTATCCTAAACAAGAATTCAAGCTTGAATCACCAACATCCAATATGGGCTCCGCCACATCAAGAATCGGCAGCTCTTCAATGGTAAGCTGCTCCCCCTCAACACGGGTAATTGAGTAAGGATCATTGTCGAGTGGAGTATCGGAATGATTGTAGGTTTGTTGGCTTTCCCTCTCTTCCAAAGAAGCCATCATTTGACCCAACATCGTCTCCATATTGTTCATGAGTTGCTCAGTCGATTGCGCCAAAATCTGATTCGATTGCGCAAGTTTGTCCCAATGACAATCGATCTCAATTTCTTGATCTTGCTTTTGTGCCAAAAATTAATCATCGGGTATGTATTCTCCATAGCTCGGATGGTTCGGAATCAAGTCGGGATGGGCATAAGAGTAGTAGCTCGGATAGGAAGAATTAAATTCGGATGGAGCATACGAGTCATATTCCATGTAATAAGAAGGTGAGGCGGAGGGAGCGTATGAAGATTCAAAACTCGGATCATAAGAATTTTCATCAAGGATCGGGCGATAGGAACTATGTGGTGGGGTGTGAAGTTCAAAACTCAGATTGTATTGGTTGGGTGAAGCATGTGGATCATTAAGGCTCACGTTGTAAGGATTTGGAGGTGGAACCCATTCATATGAGCAAAACGACTCCATGAACCAATCGTGCACATCCTCCCATGTTCCCGAGGAATCAGGCTCTGAATGTATAAATAATTTTCTTGCCCGTCCCTTCAATGTGTAGAGGAAGAGTCGCACCTTCACTTCATCCCTCGTAAGGCCTAAAAGTGGGAAGGTTCTTGTTATGGCGTCGTACTCCTGGATGAAGTCGAACGGATYCTCACTCGGGAGACCATGAAATACCGGGAGTTGTTCATAGTAGAACTCATCCGGATCATAGTCTCTCATCGCTTGACTCCATCGAGTGGCTGGATTCCCTTTGGTGGAAGGAAATAGTTGTCTCGGTCTTGTCACTTTCTCGATGCTATTGATGGAATGGGTTGATTCTCCTCTAAGACTTTGTCGACCTTGCATCATCAATAAACAAATCACCGCATCGAGAGGCAAACCAAAAACATTATACAATTATCGACATGAAAGCATTAACACGAATAAACATCATTATCACCTTTGCCATTCCCCGGCAACGGCGCCAAATTTTGAGCCGAACTTTTAGGTTCCTTTCAAAATTAAATTCCGGTTAACAAATACGCGTCTACTTTTGAAAGGGTTTTAGTTCGCCGCAAGAGAATGGGGTCACTTGTAGACTGATGAGTCAACTCGGGTCGATCTCTCGAAGAATGGGAATCGGATTTAATGATGTTTATTATACTAGTATCACAATTCTATCTAAAACACACGAACACATAGGGTTTTGGAAATGATTCGATCTCAATAACTTTAAAAAGCGGACTCTTCTTATCTCGAGGGTGTCAACCTCTCGACAAGTTATAATACAAGCGGATAATGTAATTCAAATGCAAACTACTAGACATCATTCTAACGATTGTAAACAATGATAACTACTATCAATCAAATGCCTCTAACAACTAAAGATCAACATCAATTCTAAATACTAGATGCTTCAACCAATATAAACTACACATTTCACAGCTCCATTCTCAATCCAAAAGCAATAGTTCATCCAACAACGATAAGTCCCAAAATGCAATTGTATGAATCCAATATCACCAAAACTTTAACAATCTACTAATAAAACATTATCTAACATACCAACAACTGTTCATGTCTAATATCAAACCAAGTTACTATGAAAACATCATATCAAAAGACGAGTTTAGAGATTACTAATCGTTGAACTATTTTCAACGAGCGAAGATGACGAATGAAAGCACTCCGAGTTGCGTGGAATCTCAGGTCTTTGTCACGAACCTAGAATCCTAGCGAAGAACGACGGCTGCTGCGAATCCAACCTTGATACGGCGTTGCACGGATTTATACTAGAGGTATGAGAGATGTGTCAAATATCTCAACCTTTGTGGTGTTCTAAGGTGCCTCCAGCCTCCCAAAAGTCCCCAAGGCGGAATTATCCAAACCCTAGCTGCTTCTGCCGTTTTTAAACAAGTCTAAGCCATTTCGTAACAGCCGAATCCCGAAAATATGCATGCGTAACGTACTTGTCCGGTCGGACAGAGGTCTTGTCCAATCGGACGGAAGTGTCTGTCCTCTAGTCCGATCGGACACTGGTCTTGTCCGATCGGACGGAAGTGTCTGCCAGATTTTCTAACACTGGGTAACCCAGTGTGGATGACATACCCAGTGTCAGTTGTAATATACCAAATCAGGGCCTAATTGCTTTGAAACTCCACTCGCGGGTCCACGTTCGTCCACTTTAACACCGAAAGACTTCAAAATACCTAAAATAAACATAAAATGTGGTAAAATAAGCCGGAGATACATAAATACGAAAATATGCTCAATCAATCCAACTTATACCCAAAATTAACAACAAATCTAACTAAAACACTAGCCAAATATACAAAAAATCATGACAAAATACGTGCGAGTCACATATTCCTGCAAATTCAGTAGATGTTGTTCATTCATCATTCAGGGATTAATGGCGCAATTGCAAGAGGTGTACCCAAACAACTTTATATAAATTGGCTTTCTTCTATATCATCCTCATCCAAATAGTCAGCCCAGCACTTACAAACCGCTGTCGTCGTCTTTATAGAAGCATAACCAGGATTCAAATAAATTGTATAGTTATGAACAAAATGAGTGTCATATGTAGAATCTCGAGAATCGTGTAAGACCAAGGCCAATTTTCATTTCAGCCTACAAATCAATATCCAAATCATCCAAAGTAGATATTGAGGCCACAATAACACTCTTATCACCTTGATTTGATGTAATAATGGCAGTCGCATATCGAAGAATTACCAAGTGAAATAGTAGCCTGATCATGATTAGTCATAGGCTTTGTAGAAAGCACCTCCAACAAAGTAGAATCGGATTACTTATGTCCTTTGTTAGATTTTGGGACTTACAAATGTTGTGCTCTTGTGCAACTCGACTCAGCAAAGTCCGAATTCAAACGTACAGCGCATTCGAGGTATTTAAAGGGTTATTATGATTTGAGTTCAAAATGTTACCTTTCGGATTAACGTTCGATTTCAATTAATATTCCTGTTTTTGTTGCATACGTTCTCGTCGGTCATTTGTGTAAGATTAAAATATGTGCTCGTGTGCACTATACGAGCAATAAACATAGTAGTTGTACATACAAATAGTGCATAATATGTTATTGTTCAAACAATAAAAACTAAATGACTCGTAAATATAAACTTTTACGAGTAAAGAATCCCTCTTTTATTGAAATATAATGTTTCTTCCTGCAATATACAAGTTGAATCAATGACTCCCTCTTAAGAAAAATAACCTTGTATCACCTATCTCAAATACTTGTTAGGCAATCTTCCATCGACTTGATGAGCACTTTCGACTCCCTCTAGTTTCTCATCGATGACCTCCTATCACCTCTATGTCCAACACGTTGAACTCCCTTCAAGTGTTGATCACAAGGTCTCGTCGACTACATAAAAATTGTGTGAGTTGTTATTCTCTCCTTGGGTGGATCGAGCCCATTGTAATTACTCGTCGGAGAGACTCAAACAAAATATAATATAAAGGGACTCGGATTATCCATATATTTTTCTCTCCAAAAGTATATCTAAGCAATACAAAAATGAAGACTATTTAAAGGTCTTCAAAGATGATGTCTTTTCAAGGAAAGAATCTCCAAAGATCTTTACTTAACATGGATGATCTTAGGCTAAGAGGACTGATGTATTTTTAAGGAAAGAATCTCCAAAGATCTTTTCTTATCTTGAATAAAACGCAGGCTAAGAGACTTGATGCTTTATCAAGAAAGTATCTTCAAACATCTTTCCTTAACTTGACTTGATCTTCTTTCCAAACTCACTTGATTGATTTTGCTTCCTTCAATAAATACACCTTCTTTCCCAAATATCTCTCCAACATGATATTTCTATTAAAGCAGTTAATATCAACCATCCTGATATATAATCAAATCAAGCTAACATAATCCTAATGGACTTGGGTTC
The DNA here is from genome assembly GCA_014905375.1 of Phtheirospermum japonicum. Classification (NCBI taxonomy): domain Eukaryota; kingdom Viridiplantae; phylum Streptophyta; class Magnoliopsida; order Lamiales; family Orobanchaceae; genus Phtheirospermum; species Phtheirospermum japonicum. Next base: position 185,790 of record BMAC01001160.1, on the reverse strand, counting down.
AATTAGTCAATAAAGAAAGTTAGTTGTTGGAACAACGAGTCTGGACACTATCAACAAAACATGCTTGTGATATCTGATTTCCTGTAATAATCAATCAACCAAGAAACACAATATTAGTTAATTGAGTTGTTAGTCCAACAAGTTCATATAAGGAAAGCAAGCTTTCAAACCAACTGGTTCAATGCATCAAGACATGAACACAATCCCAGCAAATTAGTTTGTTCAACCAAGATATATACAATACAATCCTAATAAATTAGTTTGTTCAACTAGACAAGTCATAAAAGGACTGCGATGCATTAAGAAATAATCACTAATATATTGTAAACAATTTGTAGATTCACACATAATCAGAATCTCCCCCTTTGTCTTTTGGTTCACAAATCTACAAAGGTGAGTTAGTTGATTGTTCAAACACTACCTAACCTGCAGTTAGCCTACACTAATGTGAATGTGAAGTCAAAGACACAAAATCTCCACCTGAGATCACTCTCTACCTGAACAGAGATTCCCCCCGAGTTCATGGATCTCTTCCACTGAATAGAAACTCCCCTGAGTATAATGCTCACAAACTTTCCTTTATCCTTTAAGACACAACTTTTCTCCCCCTTTTTATGAACAAGAAGCCAATGGATGAATGCATGTATCAACAACAACTATCAAGATATACCAGCTCAACAATGATTCGTACGAGCGGTATGAATAAAAAACACATTTATCAAAAGAGGAAGCAATGAGCAACATAGTAGTCTCCTCATCTGGTGGAACAATAGGCTAAGTTTCGCCAACAGCTGTTCAAATATTCTTCTGAGCAACGCTGTGAAGATGAGGCTTAAGACAAAGAATATCATTGCTCTTGGGACTTAGATGTAAGACTTGATCATGAATATGTACCCAAACCAGAGAAGGGCATGGAAACAATCACATCATATCTTAACTCTTCGAAGAACGAGTAGAAAATATGACAGACAATTCGACTTGTTCAAGAACAATCGATAAGGAAACATAACCTGTTGAGTGAACTAGTCATCCCATTCTTGTGAAGAAGGTTGAAGTCCAGAGTCCGTAGTGCAGGGTTTAATCGGGATTTTGAAGGGCCAATCAGAGAGCTTGCCTCTTATAAGAACAATGGCCTCCTCAAACAAATACTCCTCAATATCAGTTAGCCCAAAATATTTAATGATCACATCAGAAAAAATATCAAAAACACAATTATGACCAAATGAGTGAACCAAATACTTTGATAGGAACAGTAAGGTAAAAAGAACACCAGTGATTATGCAAACAAGACATTTCAATGTCAAGATCTTCTTATTCTGATAATTATGGATTTCAGACAGTCTCAAAAATATTACCAGCCTTTTGAGAATAAAAGTAAGGATAAACAACATTACCGATATAATAAGACTTAGTATCACCCTCATTTTTATCAACAAGATGAAATCCCATAGACGAACTGGGTCTAAGGATTTAGACTCTGGAGTTGGAACAGTAGATTCAGTCTAGGACCCAAAAACTACTTCCCAAATTATAGGTCCATTAAGCAATGATGGACAATGACTCTATCATTGGTATAACAACGAGTGGAGAGATGCGAACAGTAGCAGCACAGTTGAGAGTTGAACTCCAAAGAGAGCATCCCTCATCATATCAACATTTATTAGAATAGAGGCAACATTGTTCAATTCATTATCAAATGAATACCCCTTAATAACATCAAAGAAAAATGTTAATCGCATCAGGGGGGAAATCATATATCCAATTTCCCCCAAAAAAACAAAAACTTACCATAACGTTCAAACCCAAACTTCCATAAAAATAGCGAAAGAGTTTGCATGAGATTCAAGTTCAATAAGAAATATCTGGCACTATGAGAACAAACCCATGGTGAATGAAATTTATGCATCTAAGTAGAAATATTAGAAAGATATAACTAAACAAAAGTACACAAGCCCTAAGAAGCGTGAGAATTTAAACCAGTTATAAGCTTTAGTGAAGAATAAGGATGTGTGTGACCCTTCAAAAAGAAAAAAAAACTTCCATGAAAAATTCTCCAAAAAAAACTTCCTACATTCCTTATGCCAGCGAAAGCATCGATAACCATCCAATATGGATAATATAAAGAAGAATGAGTTATTTATGCCCAATACAAATTTTTTTTTTACCAAGAATCATTGATATTTCTTCCCATAATAAGTCAACTTAACAAATAAATCTCCTTGAGAATTTCGTATGCAATAGGCCTAATAAGATAAAAGCAAATAATACTAAAAATGAATGACTTACTATCTAAGTGTAAATGTAAAAAAAAAAATTTATAGTTCAACAAGTGTAACCACAAGCCATGTAATATAGACTGTTCCACCAAGTATAGTTAAACTTTAATTTTGCTTTAAGTAGTAACCAAGGTAGGTTACCAACAAAAATACACTCTATACCTCCATTTGCAAGTATCACATATTGTCATTATGTACCAAACAAACACTGTTGAGAGGCAACCCTCTGACTTAATCTTATTATGATAGTTCGAACATTCATACCATTTTTTATCATTATGTGCATATCCGCTATGAAGCCGAAAAGCTACCATCTGATTAGTTGTGCCAAAATTACACATCGAGTTTCATTAGGTGCATATTCAACGAAAGGCTACCCTGTGACAATATGATGTGATTAAAACAATTTAAAAGATCTTGAAACATAGTTTCATTAGGTGTGCAACTATAGTAGTGTTGGAAGACAACCCTGTGACAATGTGGAATATTGATCAAAAATAAATCTTCCCAAATAGTTTTATTAGGTGCACAACCATCTTAGATGGAGAACTACCTTGTGACAAAAAGATGTTCAAATTTGAGAATCAAAATAAAATTTTGACAATCAAGCCAATAGGCATCCTTATCTCGTTTGAAGGTATTGTTCGAACAAAGCATTTCAGTTGCTTTCACACATTTCGTATTTTGTATTTGCATGTAGATATTATCATAATGACAAATAATATTTTGAAATGGTTGCTCTTCTCTGAAAGAAAATGCAATTTTGTGGTATATTGTCACTAGAAATATCCAAACACATAGTTTAACCAATCAAACAGCCAAATGCAAGAGGGAGAAGTAAAAACACAAAATAAAAGGCATGCCTAATGTGAAACTTATATGGGTTGATAGTTTATAAGATGCAATACCCTAATAATTTTCTCATGAAAATAAATCGTTTAACATCAAGAGGTTTGGTGAAAATATCAACAATCTGATGTTCATTTTGAGCATCTTCAATAATAACAAACTCTTCCTCAACTAAATCCCTAATGAAGTGATATTGAATGTCAATATTTCTGGTTTTAGATAGTTGGATAGGATTTCTAGACATATTGATGTTACTCATTTTTTCACAAAATAGTAGTGCAGTTCGAATATCAATGTTGTAGTCAGCCATTATCTAAAGAAATTGAGAAAATTTACCTATTCTAATGTATTCAGCTTCGCATATGAACAAGGAGACTAATTTGTGTTTTGCTAAGCCACAACATCAGATTATTCCCTATGTAAAAGAAACCTTCGGATGATATTTTTGGATCATCACTATCCCCAAACCATTTACAAAATTCTGCAAGATTTAGAATACGTCTCACTAGTAGTCAAGATTTGAAATCTGTTGTTCCACCAACACATTGAATGATCCTCTTGGCAGCCTCAAGATGAGATTCTTTAAGATCTGCTTGGAACCTAACACACATCCCAACTCTATAACAGAGGTTAGTTTTACTCGCATTTAAGTATAATAACCTATCAATCCAACTTCGAGGTAGACTCGGGTCTATTGGTGGACCAGTATCATCTCGAGATGAATGAACACCTTTACCCAAGAGAGGGTCATAGAGATGTGGAACGAAAGACGGTATCATCAACATAGAATTATGCAATGATGAAGAATCTCTTCAAGTATTCTCTTATTGATCCTTCTCAGTTCGAACTACTGAGATATCTTCACTTTCTGGTCTAAAGAGGCCAGATGAGCCATCATCATCAATTTGTTTAGCGCATGTACATGTACGAACAGTGAAATCATAAAAAACAAGATACTATACGAACAATAATAGAATAATTGTAACTAAAAATAGTTCACGGTGTGTTATTGTTCAAACAATAGAGACAGAACAATAAAAATTAAATGACTAAAAAATATAAACTTTTAAGAGGAAATAATCCATCTTTCCTCTCGAACCTCTTTCATCGAAATATGGTGTTTACTCCTGCAATATGCAAGTCGAAATATGACTTCGTCTTAAGTAAAACAACCTTGTATCACCTATCTCAACTACTTGTTAGGAGATCTTCCATCGACTTGATGAGCACCTTTGACTTTCTCTATTTTCTCACTGATGACCTCCTGTCACCGCTATATCCAACACGTTAAACTCCCTTCAAGTGCTGATCACGACATCTCGTTGGTTATAAAAACATCGTGCGACTTGCTGTTCAAATAATGTCGCTCCTTGGCTGGATCAAGCTCGTTGTAAATTACTCTTCGAAGAGACTCAAACAAAATATAATACAAAGGGAGTCGAATTCTCCCTATGTCTTCCTCTCTAAAAGCATATCTAAAAAACAAGAATGAAGACAATTTAAAGGTCTTGAGAGCTAATGTCTTTTCAAGGAAAGATTCTCTAAAAATCTTTCTTAACATGGATGACCTCGGGCTAAGAGGGCTGATGTATTTCTAAGATTATAATCACCAAAGATTTTTCCTTTTCTTAAATAAAACGCAGGCTAAGAGACTTGATGCTTTGTAAAGAAAGTATCTTCAAATATCTATCCTTAACTTGCGTTGATATTATTTCTAAACTAACTTGAATGATTGCTTCCTCTAATAAAGAAATCTTCTTTCCCAAAGATCTCTCAAACATGATATCTCTATTAAATAAACTAGTGCGATGCACGGAGCAAATTGAAATGGATGGTGTAAATTCATTCGATGTAAGTGTAATATTTTTAATGAAATATAATAATTTAAAATACTCAAGTCACGATTTGGTCAACACGAGCAAATTTAAAACAAAGGGCGTGGATATACTCACCTCGTTTTATTTATTAGTTCACCCTAATAAATATGTAATCACAAAAATGTCAATATTATCATTAAACCCTACACCCCAAATACTACATCTCCTTCAACTCTCCACCACCACTCCATCCGTCGCCCATCACCGCCGCCACTGCCATGGTCGTCGTCTATTGAAGAATATAAACAAAACATGCACACAGAAATACGCTGCCGCCGCGGTGCCATTGAAGAAAGAAATATATGTAAAAAAATCGATTCGAACACAAAATACAACTACGAAAAATTGACTCGTACACAAAACACATGTTCAAAAAATTGATCTGAACGACCCCTTTAAGGCTTGTTCGATTTTTTTTCCGAACAAAGTTGTATTGTTCGATCAAAAAGTTCAAACACATGAAATATGCTCGAGGAACCAGAGACAAACACCTCTATTTGCATATGTTTCTTACCCTTTGTCGCCCAAATCCATCACTTACTTTTCACCACCCATCACGTTTTTTCTTCTTCCTGTTCGACGGTGGCGGCGATGGTGTAATGGGCAATGATAACGGCAGAGTTGTAGTGGTGGTGAAGGGCTAGAGAAGATGATGTGTATGGGGGTGTAGTATTTTGTGGGTTTGTTGATTTTTTCTTATTGGGGTGAACTCATGAATAGATGGGGTGCCTATATCCGTGTCCTTAAATAAATTAAAGGTAAATAACTCCACATTTATATATTATGAAACAACTTTTTGCATACTACATTATACATCAAATTATAGTTTAACTCACATGACAATAGTTTCAAGCTCTCCCATTTAGTTAGTCGCGAAACAATCATATCAGTCACTTTTATTACAAATCATTGAGTCCATCTTCTTGTTTAGTCTTTGTATCAAAGATAAAGTGAAGATCTTATTAAAATTTTAGGATTTTCTAATTATCGGTATCCGTTGTACTTGTTTGTCAAAATGTACACGAAAGTTTATCATTAGATTTTGTCATAATTCAATCACATCAATTTGTTTGAGTACAACTAAATAATCTAGTTGTACTTTAGTCGTACTTTGTTGTACGTTTTATTTAGATATAATTTATATCAACATAGTTATACAATTATTAAATAAACCTTTAACCAATAAAAATATAATACTTGTAATATAAATTTGAAACAAAAAATTATAAAATAATTAAATACAAAAATTATATTTAGATTATATGTATATATATTAATTAAATTAAAAAACTCACAAAATCATATATATTATAAATAATATAAAAGAAATCCTAAACCATTTTAAAATTGAATTAAAATATTATGAATTCAAAATAATTATTTAATAATAAAAAAATCAAAGAAACGTTATAAAATAATAAAATAAATCATAAAAGAATATGAAATATGTTAAATATATATATAAGAAATATATTTTATATACAAATACTTATCAAATAATTTAAAATAATTATGAAGATAGTAATAGTTTAAATAATATAAAATAAATCTTATTTCACAATAATTCTATAGAATAAAATAAAAATAATTTAAATCCTAAATAATCATTTACTAAATCCTAAAAGTAACAAAAAACACTTCAAATGCTATAAATAATAAAATAATCAGAAAAATATAAATTTAGTTAAATAAATATAACATGTATGTTTTAATTATAAATGGTTCTTAATAATTTCTAAAATGAAATAAAATATAAATATAAATATTATAATACAATATAATATAATAATATAAATATGAGATTATTTTGAAATCAGATAAAAATTTAATAAAACTATCATTAATTTATAAATATTTATATTAAAGACATTGAAAGAATAAATTGGCGATAGTGATAAAGTAAATTAAATAAATATATAATAGTTAATTTTAAATAGTTTTTTTATCTATTGAAAGTTGATAATAAAACAATAACAAAGATCAAGACGTTATAAAATATAATAAAATAAATCTTAAAATGTTTAAAAACAGAAAGTAATATACTTAATTAATGTTATATTATAAAAATCATCTCCTAATCTAGAAAATGAAATAAACATAAAAATTGTAAAAATATAAAAAATGCTACAAAATGAAAAAAGAAATAAATAAATGAGACATCGTATTAAAACTTTAATTGAGTGCCTTTGTGTTCTATTTTACTATAGTTATTGTTTTAAATCAGCCCGCTAATTGACTCGAGATAGCCATTGAGTAATTAACCACCAAGTCATCGAGTTAGTTGATGAACCCGATATTAAATTAAAATTTATATATAAATTCCAGTTTATACGAAAGTAATTATATAACCAAGAGTAATAAATTATTTATGTGTGGATTTGTAACGTTAAATACTTAAAGTCGTAGTAATTAGTCACAAATTATTAATATACAAACTTTCATAAATAATTATTTAGTTAAATTTTTTAAAATAATGTAATGAATATTTTGTATTATGCGATTATATAATAAAAAAATTTTCTGCCCACATATAATTTTGATTTCAAATTTTAATCAAATAATTGTATAAATTTATTTACCTTTCACTTATGTTCATAATATAGTTTTTTCCTTTTTTGTAGGAAAACAAAAAACAAAAAAAAAAAGGAAAAAAAAGTGTCACTGTCAAGTTTGTGACAAGTTTAAGGTCAAAATTTGGGTTATTCGAGTTTCACTCGAGTCACATATAGAAATTAAAAGACATGACGCTATTAGGTTTGTTCTCGTATCACCTGGTCAGGTCAACAAATAAAATTATGGTAGAAAAGACAAGTTCTTATTACCGATTATAATTTTTTTTTTTTGTATTCCTTGCATTAATTCTCTAGTTGTACTCATACTATCTTTTTTTTAGTTAATAAACTTATTAAATAGTTTTTAAAATTAAATTATAAATTTTGTAATTTTGTTATTCATTTTATTTTTTTTCCCAATTTTGTTTTCATTATATTATATTTCTTGTGATTTTTGATTGTTTTCTATTTTTATATTTAGATAATAATTTTATATAATTTAATGGTACTTTTTTTTGTAGCTATGAATTCATATTCAATTTTATAATATTAGCAACTTTTTGTTTTGTTTTTTCTATTTTTTTATTTATTAAATAAATATTTGTAATTTATAATATTATCAACTTTTTCGGGTTTTGAAGATTTATTAACTAATTATTTAGATTTATTTATATATTATATATTATATATTTATATTTTGTGTTTCAGATTTCTTATACACACACACACTTAATATTTTTGTAGTTGCTATTATTGTTTTTTATTTTATTTTACATTTTCATCGATTCTTTTATTTTTATATTTATTTAATAATTTTATAAAATTTAATTATAATTTTTTTTGAGTTAATATTTAACTTATTTTATAAATTTTCTCTTTAGTTTTATTTAATTGTTGAATTTTCGGTTTTGTTTCATATTTATGAAATAAATATTCATAGTTTATTTATATATTTTTATATTTTTATCTATGTGATTTTATTAATATTTTCAATTTTATTTAATGCATTTGAAAAAATATTTATATTTTACTTTTTCTTTTTTGGGTTATTCAAATATTAACTAATATTTACATATATTCATATATTTATTTTAAATAATTTTTTATATTTTATATTTTATTCAAAAAGATTTATATTATTTTTATTTTTTTCGGACTTTCTTTGTTATTATACATAATTCTTCTATATATTTAATATTTTCTTTAAATAAATCATAATTTCAAAAAGAATATTTACATAAATTATTATACAAATAATAAATATGTATATTACTCCCTCCGTCCCAATTTGATGGTCCTGCGGTTGATTTCACACAAATTAAGAAATTGGTAGTTTATATAGTTAAGTCATTAATTTAGTTAGTGTTTTTCAATTATACTCTTCTTGAATTTATTAATGTCAATTAATACTCATAAAAATCAGGTTTGGAATTAGTGTATTTGTTATTGGAATAGTAAGATTATGCATTGTAATGAAAAAGTAATGATATGTTAAATATGGTAACCGGACTATCTTTGTGAACGGACGAAAATGGGATAGTGGACTATCTTTTTGGGACGGAGGGAGTATAAATAGTAAGTAAAATGGGCGGAAAAAATTTAAAAAATATTTTTAGAAACACTAGCCTTTTTATATATATATAGATTAGTATCAACCATCCTTAAATACAATCAAATCAAGCCAACATAATCCCAATGGACTTGCCATGTTAATTCAATTAGGTCCGTCAAATGAATGATGGCCAGGACCACCAACCATTAAATTCTACTAAGAACATATTTAGTCACCTCCTCATTTTCAATTCCCATCTTGTCATATCATCAAAATTCTCATTTCCTCCACTCCACTCCACTCCCCTCCCATATCTCTTTTATCTTATTTATCCACCATATTTTAAACCTACTTTTATGGTTCCACATGTTCCCCATTTTTTTTTTTTATATTTCAGTACTACTTATATTTATCTATTAAAACTATTTTTTATATATATATATATATATATTCTTGATTTTCTCAATTATAATATTAATTTATGATTATTTTAAAATAATAATAAAAAATTACAACAATGAGGTAATTAAAAAATACGACATATTACAAAAGAAAAAAAAAACAACAAACGAGAAAAAAAGTAAAAATGCGACACACAAAATGTGATTCTTTGAGATTTTATTTTATGTTGAGATTTAGGATAATAATAAAGTTTTAATATTTTGGGATAAGATGTTATATTTTATTTTATTATATATTCTTATTTTTTTTTAATTGTTTACACACATCATCCCCACACACGTACATGTTGAATAAAAAAAAAGCAAAAACAAGGAAAGAATGATAGAAAAAGTGGTATTGACCATATGATCCATTAAGTAAGAATTTTTATCCCCACACTCTATCCAAATTCACGCTTCCCACATGCTCAAATTGGCCTTGTACGCAGACGCCTGCACTCTCTTTCTCTCACTATTTATTATGTATCTGATTTTATTCCATAAACCGCTTCCTAGATTGTCGTTCGCACTGTTAGAGCATCTTCAACGCATATTATGAATTGGGGATGATGTGGCAAATAAATAAATAGTCATGAATTGAATAGACGGTACAATCCAAGAGTAACTCTCCAATGGGACTTTCTATAATTTTATTAATGCTAATTACATGGCATTTATCTTATTTAGATTAAATAATAATATAATTAACCTACTCATGAATATAATTACAAATATGAAGGTACGACAAAAATTTTGGAGAAAAAAAAGGAACTGTTGAGTCATACTGTCTCACAGAGCCTCTACATGTAGAAAGAGCACCCCACATCTTCTATTTTTTTTAATGCCACGTTAGCTTAATATGATACTTCACATAATGCATTTGAGCAGTATTTTTACTGGACATTATCTATTTGATGATGTGTCATTTTTTTTTTCCCAATTCATGATATACATTGGAGATGCTTTAAAGAGGGAATAATTCAAGCAATAATTCTATACTACATCACAAATTAACAAATACATGATTTTCATGGCTGCATAAGCAAAATAAAAATACAATAGAAAGTTATATATTTTTAAAATAAAAGGGAAAGTAGGTGAAAGTGAGTGTGTGTCTATATATTAATGGAGAGGTAAGGAAAAATGATGTCTTTTGACGTTAGTTTAGATTATATAAATTTCATGATGCTAATTTAATTCCATACTAGTTACTTAACTTGGATTCTATACTAGTTTACCGTGTAAGGTAGTATTTAATTTGTGATGAACTCTACGCAGAATTTTGATTTATATTTGTTCAGATTGATGCGGGATTATGTCGTAGAGTATATACGTGCTTTTCAATGTATTTGTTCAAATAGATGAGGGATTTGAATTCACATGTAATTAATATTTATAAGATGGAATTATTATACACCATCGGATTCAGAGCAGCGTAGTCAATTTAAGACATGTTTTTATAAGTATATTGTAAATATTTAATCTAATGGGAAGGAAAACAATTGGTGAATTATATGACAATTAGTAGTAAGACGAGCAAACGTAGGTAGGTAAAGATAGCGGCCATTACGATACAACTTCGGAAAGTAACGACAATGACGAACAAATGAAGACGAGGCTCCTCCACTATCCACATAACGTAGGTAAGTAAGATAAATATAAGAACCACGTGCATTTTAATTCCTCTACGAGGAAACGTAGGTAAGGTAATTATAATATTAAAGTTAAATTTAATTTTAATTTCTAATATTAGAATTAAAATCAAGTCTTTTTTTTAAACTTGTTTTGTTTCAAAATAAAATAAATCGAAATACGTGGACCTTGATTCCTTTATAAGTAGGCAAGTTAATTTTAATATTAAAAATTAAATTTTTTAATTTTATTTCTAATATTAGAATTAAAATCAAGTCCTTTTAAAAAATATATTTTTTTAAAACTTCTTACTTCAGAAATTCAATTATTCAAATTTTATTTAAGTTCTCACATATTATCTCATTCTAATTCCGTTTTTTAAGTTTCTCATTTATCTCAATTATTCAAGTTTTAATTAAGTTTTTATATTTAAATTAAAAGAAATATGCAATTAACCGCCGATTTTCGGTTAACCGCCGGTTCGATTTACCCGATTTTAACTGTAACCTCAATCGGTTCACCGCCGATTCGGTTACGGTTAAGGTTCGACCGATTAATTTAACCTCCGGTTAATTAACCGACCGATTTTAACCGAATCAACCCCTCTAGGTGCCCTCCTGCCCAGGCACAACCCAAAATCTTTGGGCCAGTTTGAAACCAATATATATATATAATATATATATATATATATATATATATATATATATATATATATAATATATATATATATATATATATATTATATATATATATATGTATTACGGATAATTTAAAAATTATATTTGCGCTAAAATTAAATAAACTAGGGCTAGGAGCAGTAGATTGGGCTGGCTACGCCCTGTTCGTTAGCAAGAAATACAAAAAAAAAAGGGAAAATTCTCATATAATAAAAATACATTATCCTAATTTACCATTTAATCCATTGACTCTTTTTATTCCCATATAGTCCAAATACTTCTCATTTAATCAAAACTTACATTTTTATCAATACTACTCTTACATCATAAATACCCCAATTAACTTATATAATTATGCACACACTCTCTTTTCATTTCATTTTCATCCGTCCCCAACTTTATCTCTCTCTAATTCATATGGGAATTTTCCCTTCATTATATATATTGTCATTTATTGATTCCAATTTTAGTTATTTTCATATGGGTGCGAATCATGTGATTTTTTCTTATTATAAATAGATTTACGTATACTCTATCAAGGTATCATGGGACAAATGATATCTTTTCTCCATGATTATATTTTTGTTTTTATTTGTTCTTGTAGAAAATGGAGAGTACAAAAAATACTATAAATTATAAAGGAAAATAAACGTCAGTAATACGAGATCTAATGACAATATCTACATCATTATTAATCTTGTGGCAAGGAATTTTGTCTGCTATAATAATAGCTTTCGTTATTTTTACTAATGTTAGGAATTGTATCATAGTTATCAATATTTGAGAATTACTAAAATAATTATACTATACTAGTGTGTAATTATGCAAATTAGTATGTAATTTCCCAAAAACTATGCGAAGTAGTGTGTAATTTTCCAAAATTTACATGAGTAGTTCTGAATTTACACGAGTAGTTTTGAGATTTACACGAGTAGTTCTGAATTTACACGAGTAGTTCTAAATTTTTGAAGAATAGTTTGAAATTTACACGAGTAGTTCTGAATTTACATGAGTAGTTCCGAAATTTACACGAGTAGTTTTGAAAGTTACACGAGTAGTTCTGAATTTACACAAGTAGTTCTGAATTTAAACGAGTAGTTCTGAATTTACGTAAGTAGTTCTGAATTTACACGAGTAGCTCTAAATTYTTGAARAACAARATAAAATAGTTAAAAAGGGTAATTTAGTACTCTTATATGAACAAAGTAGTTTGTAATTTTAACAAAGTAGTACGTAGTTCGCAATCTGAACAAAGTAGTTTGTGATTTTAACAGAGTAGTTCGTAATTACTCATGTAATAGCATTTCATATAATTTAGATTATGGAAAGATGATGTGTGGAACCCATAGATACCTAGTTGTCTTTTTTCCCTACATTTTTTTGCAAATCTGCAATTACCTTATTTATCATCTTTTACTTTATTGGTTAGACTTCAAGTTTGGAAAGATTGAAATTGCATTAAATGAGTTTTAATAGTAGTCATAATTTGCCTGTTTCAACTGCTCCTATTGAGAAAAATCTATTAAGGGTGGTTTAATATATTGTTATAGTAATTGAATTATTAGAGAATTTTTATATTTAATGGGGTTTTAGGGCAATTGATTTTATGTTTTGGAGTAAATATTTCCATAAAAAATAACAATAAATTAAAGAATTACAATACATTTTATAACATTTATTTATAGAAACATATAAAAACAATAATTTTGAGTTTTTATTTGGTTTGCTGACCGAATTGAAAAATGAATTTGAAACGTGGTGTAGGATAATGCAGTAGGCCGCGATGCACAGGAACGCACAACAGCCATGATAAGATATTCAAAGTACAAACAGATAATATATCAGATAAAAATTCTTGCTCCAAGTACTAGCTCTCGCTACTAGCTCCGATGGAGTCCTCTGCACAATTCTCGACCGTTGCTTCCCGCCATTTCCCTCCTTCATCTTCATCACTTCAAATCCCCAAACTGCCCCTCCCAAATTCCAGATTCCCCAAGAGCTCCTCTTCCCGGAGTTTCTCCTCTCAGTCCCTCTCATTCTCCTCCGGAAATTCGTTCACCGTGAGCCCGCTACTCTATCAATTTGCCGCCTGAAATTATTATCTGTGATTTCATTTTTTTTACTGTCGTTTTTGATTTGATGCAGCGTGAGGTATGGGGAGTGATAAACTCGAAGAGTAGCGTAATTCAAAGAAGAGAAAAGCGAGGCGTTGTGCGAGCGGAGATGTTTGGGCAGCTGACCAGTGGACTCGAAGCCGCTTGGAACAAGCTCAAAGGAGAAGGTTTATTTTATTTATTTATTTTTGGAGTTCTTTTCGTTCTTCCTTCGTGCAAAAATCTAAACTCGAAGTCTAATCTTCGTATTGACAATACGAATTGTAATGGATGTATGATCATCTGATTGATTATACAATATGAGTTGCGTAAGGGACTGAATCAATCTCATAGTTTGAGGATTTGAATCATCAGGCAAAAAATAGACAGTAACTTTAAGTTGCAAGTGGTTGGCATATTGCGGCATGAAAGAAAATGTTAAATTCCACTTTACCCAGTTAATTCCTTTTTTTTTAACGCGATTCAGAGGTTTTGACCAAGGAAAACATTGTGGAACCAATGAGAGACATCAGGAGAGCTCTTCTGGAAGCAGATGTAAGTATCATTATTTTCTAACAATTTGTAAAACGAACTCTATAATTTTGTGTCTCACATATGTTTCATTTTTCCTATTGGCAGGTTAGTCTGCCAGTTGTTAGAAGATTTGTTCAGTCTGTAAGTGATCAAGCGGTTGGGACTGGATTGATCCGAGGAGTAAGACCAGATCAGCAATTAGTAAAGGTAAGCTTAGCAATGCCTTACCTCTACCAGACAATATGGATTTGGCAATACTCATATGATCTTTTTAATTTATGCCTTTTCAAACCTTGGCATAAATGTAACATAGTTTGTGTTTGGGATCATGTCGTATTCCAATGAGCATGACTGTTAAGATCCAGAATCAAATTGCTTTGCCTTGAATCGTGCTTGGCATAGTCAAAGTTAAATATGCCTAAAAGCGGTATGGGGTTGATAGCTAATCCATTGGATTTTTTGTTGATGTGCCATAAGGGGGCGATTTATTGATGCTAGTAATATTTGGCCGATATAGTTGAACTTTATACGGATGGGCAATTACCTTACCTTCTTTAATTCACACAGATTGTGAATGATGAGCTAGTAAAACTAATGGGAGGAGAAGTTTCCGAGCTGGTTTATGCAAAATCTAATCCAACTGTCATTTTGTTGGCTGGGTTGCAAGGTGTTGGGAAAACAACTGTCAGCGCTAAGCTAGCTTTATATCTAAAAAAGCAGGTTCTTCATTCTTTAATTTGTATTCTTTAACAATATCTATCTCTATTCCTCCAGATTTTTAGCCCAATATTATGTTAACATGACACACTCAAGCTAAACGATATAACTAACAGGGGAAAAGTTGCATGCTAATTGCTGGGGATGTTTACAGACCTGCTGCAATTGACCAGTTGGTTATTTTAGGTGAACAGGTAACTCTCTGGCAAAGGCCTCTCTCTCAGTCAAGCATATGCATATGTCAATAGTAAAGTCATGTCATAGGTCTTTGTAATTAATTATTATGTTATCATCATCTTTTGCTTAGATATGGTAGATCCTTGGCCGGTTGAATAATGTGGGTCCTTTTTGTGTATCTTGAGAGTGGGACTCTTAGCCAATATCAATTTCTCCCTAAAATGTCACATTCAATGTTCTTTATGATTTTCTAAGAGCACTCTTCAAGGTGTTTATGAATTCACAGCTAGCAGGCGTGAGGATATTTGGCAGTCTAAAACCAGTATTTAATTTGTAAGAAGATGACTTCATGCAATATTTTGAACTATTTTAGCAATTAGATTGGCATCCCGGTGGCTATTGGAGAATTTTTTTATTGGTTTATATGTGGGCCAAGAAGCTATTTTAGGAAATTATTTAATCATTAAAAAGGTGAGTATGAAGTAGTGGTTGAGTTTATCGAGCGAGTTCTCACTCACAGGTCCCACCTCCACGGTACTATGGTGTGATTGAGTCTTTCTTCTTTTGATGATTCCCATTAGTGCCGCTGTTAGTGAATCTCTTGAGTAGACAAATGGTAAGATGTCACCAATAATAATTAATGGCCTCACATTGATTTGCGCTCTCTTATCTTTATATAATGTTCTTGACCTTGTTCATTTCTCACTTACAAGCTTTAAGCAGGTCGGGGTACCTGTTTATGCAGCTGGAACTGAGATTAAACCTGCAGAAATAGCAAAGCAAGGGTTGCAAGAGGCCAGGAAAAAAAATGTTGACGTGGTCATAATGGATACTGCTGGGAGACTTCAGGTGAGATAACTTGGCCACGAGAACTTGAGCATACAACCATTAAAAAAAATATCAATACAAACTAAGAAAATGATTTCTTTTTCTTCTTATCAGATAGATAAATCTATGATGGATGAACTAAAAGATGTCAAAAGGGTGTTAAACCCAACAGAAGTTTTGCTTGTTGTGGATGCAATGACTGGTCAAGAAGCTGCTGGTATATATATGCTTCACATAATCTGTGTTTCATCAGTGTCATATCGATAATACTTGAGAATCATGTTCAACACTTATCTATGCTGCTAAAAAACTAAAGCATATTTACTTGTGATAACCTTTGATGATATTTATTTTAGCATTGGTCACAACATTCAATGTTGAGATTGGAATTACTGGTGCCATTTTAACAAAGCTAGATGGGGATTCTAGAGGTGGTGCAGCGTTGAGTGTTAGAGAGGTCAGGCATCTGTATCTCCTTGAGATTCTTTCTATGTACAGAATGAGTAATATGTGTTAAGCAGTGTTAAATGCATTTGGTGATTCAGAAGAACAGAAAACCAACTGGTTCTTTTTTACTGAAACTATATCAACTGGTTCTTTTTAAATGCATTTAGGCATTTGGGTGGAATTTGATAAATGTATTTATATCTGTAACTATATATTTCAATTACAACTACAATTTAAAACTTCTAGCTAGTGTTATCTACAGATGCACTCAGCTAATTTATTTTTGAGTATTGTTGACTAAATTTAAACTACTATTTGGAGAAATTTAATT
Organism: Phtheirospermum japonicum; assembly: GCA_014905375.1. NCBI lineage: Eukaryota > Viridiplantae > Streptophyta > Magnoliopsida > Lamiales > Orobanchaceae > Phtheirospermum > Phtheirospermum japonicum. Next base: position 168,808 of record BMAC01001160.1, on the reverse strand, counting down.
GGTTGAAAGGTTTAAATGGCGATTAAAATTTGGGCCGGTCACAGGTTTCAGGGAAGCCAATCAAGCTTGTAGGAAGAGGAGAACGTATGGAAGACCTTGAACCTTTCTATCCAGATCGCATGGCCGGACGTATCCTAGGAATGGGTGATGTTTTATCATTTGTTGAGAAAGCTCAAGAAGTTGTGAGCACCAAACTTCCCATCAGTTGAATTTAAATATATATGTATTTATATTATTGGCCATAAGTTGAAAGTATGTGTATACATATTATGTTATGTGACTTCTTATAAATTGAGTAGATGCGCCAAGAAGATGCTGAAGAATTGCAGAAAAAGATCATGAGTGCGAAATTTGACTTCAACGACTTCTTAAAGCAAACTCGCGCAGTTGCACGGATGGGCTCAATGTCTCGTGTTATTGGAATGATTCCAGGAATGGGAAAGGTACAAAACGTGGTCCTTACCCGGTTATATGCTTATGACTATTCTCTCAAAGCCTTATGACTATTCTCTCAAAGCAACATTTTTCTCCTGACCACATTATCTTTTGAAAGCTCTAATTGTATATTTCATGCATTTATTGAAAAGAAAAGGCATTCGTTCCTCTTACTCTACACTAATCTGATGATGGTGCATTCAGAAAAGCTTTTATCACCTTCCATCTTTACCTGGTTAATGAATTGTTATTGAAATGGCAACTCTGAAGTCATGATTCTTGTGAGACTACTTATATGAAATTATGAGATAATACCATAAGTGGATCGCACGAGTTAATGCATTCCCATCTAATGCTTAATTATGGCAAAAGGTGATTTAGGTGTCCAGGAGATTTCGTTCGGAATCATAATGAATTACTAAATTGTTGTATGCAATCAGGTTACACCTGCACAAATTCGAGAGGCAGAAAAGAATTTGCAAGTAATGGAGTCTATGATCGAAGCAATGACCCCAGGTTATTTCTTCTCTTTGTTGTCCAACAACCAGCAATTTTTGGGAAGGCACCTGTACCTGCATTTTAATTTCCTTATTTGATATTGTTGACCTTTATGCTTATAATATTCCCTTTTAGCTTCTTCAAATTCTCTCATATGTTTTCGGGTGCACAAGTGATGATAAATATTAATGTAGTATCTCGGAAGCATCTTATATATTTGGTTGTCTAATTGCCTTACTTACTAGACTTTGTGGCTGAGTCATGTTACTTTTTGAGAATCTTAAATTGCCAGTACATTTACTAATGCTTTTGAGATCTATGTCTTACTGCATTCCTCTTGCTACAGCTGAATTCCAACCTTTATCAAGGGATAATTACAACAACAAAAAAAACTGACAGAGATCGATTTTTATATTTAATTTAATTATGTTTTAATTATGCTTATTTAAATAATTAGTGGGTTTTAGGCCCGTAGGGTTAGGGTTGTATATCTATTTAAGTAATAGGGTTGCAAGCTTTTTTAGGTATCGAGAGATCATTAGACAGAATTCGGCTTTAAGCTTGGAAAATATCCCTTGACTCTATAAATTGATAGAGCCAAGGGCCAAAGATTTATAAATTGCAGAAAAGAACAAAAAGAACAGAAAAGGAACAAGAACTTCACTAATTATTTAAATAAGCATTTAATTAAATTCAGTATAATAAATCGATCTCTATCAAAAAACTACCCTTGAGTTTTGGCCTAATTACGAAAGAAACCCCTTTATCTTTCATAGTTACAAGTACCTAAATACACCCCCATATATCAAGGGGCATTTGTAGTTTTGAAATAGCTAAGGAACTGAGGTTTTTATTTATTTAATGTTCTCTCAACTGGACTTAAACCTCAAGGTTATTTTTTGTAATTAGCCCATTTACCAAAATTTACTAGTTGTCGACAATAAATTTGTGTGGTTCTGTTGTGTGTTGCATTTTCTCTTCGGAGGACCCACCCATCTGATATACTCATCTGTACGCAGAGGAAAGGGAAAAACCAGAGTTGTTGGCAGAATCACCTGAGAGGAGAAAACGAGTTGCTAAAGATTCCGGAAAAACAGAGGAGCAGGTAATTTTTGAGGGACAGTTGGTGGTATCCGGAAATGGAACAACTGTTTTTGTTTTTGTTTTTATTTTTATTTTTCTCTTAAAAGCATAACTCGATGGCAAGATGCATCATTTCTTAGGTGAGTCAAGTTGTTGCTCAACTTTTCCAAATGCGTGTACGCATGAAGAACTTAATGGGTGTTATGGAGGGCGGATCAATTCCCACATTGAGCAATCTTGAGGAGGCCATGAAGGCAGAACAAAAGGTTCTCTTGCTTTTATTATATTCTTAATTTATTGAGTTACACAAACTCTTGAATGAAAAATCATGGACATTTAGGAGTTTTAAGTTTAGGGAGTGTGTGCCAAAACTTCTGCTTTTAGAGGACCTCGTTAATTGTAGTAGGATCGAGAAGTTGTCAGAATCAGAGCCGATGAATTTGCATGTTGAAGCTAAATAGGTGAATAAGTTGTAAAAGAGAGTCAAACAAGTAGAATACACGAATTTCTTCCTCTTATTCTTTGAGTTCCCAAAATTTATTTTTTGCCTCTTCAGTTTGAGGAATATATATAATGTTCGTTTATTTATTTGAACTGTTTTTCTATATTTGCTTTTCTTAGAGTTTGGTTAATAATTTTGGCAATAAAATGGATATTTTCTTTAATGTCCAGGTTCCTCCTGGTACAGCAAGGAGAAAGAGAAGATCTCAATCAAGAAGGCAATTTGTAGACTCATCTTCGAGGCCTAGTGCTCGTGGCTTTGGGGCCAAAAATTAAGCAAACTGTTGATTTCAAATTTCAACCAGAGATCGCTGCTACTAATCGAGATGCACTATTTTCATTTTATCGATAAATGAAAATGCTCTCAATGGCTGTTGCTGGAGGTGATAGATTTTGAAAGTATGCTAAAAACCTTGTTATGTATTATCCATGTAAAGCCAATTTATTTAAACCTCTTTTAGTATCTCTCTTTTTGCATTCTCTTTCAGTGGAAAAGGAACTTTATTTTCAAGGGCTTTTTGTGAATTGAAACGCCAATTTCTGTAATGTTTCTAGAAAATTAAGTCGAGCATGTTAACTAGTCTGTTGGTGGCTACACAAACTTGCATTGATTTATCGTTCCAAAGTACTAATCAGGACGTTCGACATTAATACGATTGTGTTATTGGAATTGATGTCTAATGAACATCTTTCTGAAACATGATATGTTGTGAAAAAAGATTAGTAAATTGTCAATATTTTACTTGGATGACGGGTGATGGGATCTACGTTTCAAGAGCTTCATAATTAGGCAAAATTTCAAGTTTATATGTGGGCATTTGGTCATTTATCCTTAGTTACTTGACTGACAGTTTTCCTAAATACTGGAAAGTAGTTAAGATCCTCATTAGTGGCTGCATTGTTGGTCTTACTGACATGTGTTGGTTGAACCTTTCTATACATAACTAACTACTTAGGCATTGTTGTTATTCTCCTGCCAACTAACATAAACCAAAGACCACAAAACACTTGGAAAGAGACAAAAGAAGGGGAAATAATAGCTACAAATTATAGAAAACATGGCTAGCTCCGGGAGCTTTCCAGCTGTTGATGCTGAAAAAGAGTTGAATCCAGGCTTCAACAAGGATTTTCAGGTCGACCCTGTTTCTTCGAACGTTGCGACCACTAAACAAATTGAGGTAAAATTGTTATGCAGACACTGGTCAAATTTCTAAGAAGACTTAAGGTTTGTATTATGCTAATATATATCCGCTGCAGGACCAAATTAAGGCTATAAAATTGGAAGAACGCGAAAAGAAGGATGACCTGCAGAGTTTTAAAACGACCCTCATAGTTTCAGGAATCGTTGTGGCTGTGGCCGGTGCGGTTTTTGCCATTACCAAAAAACTTAGAGAGAAATGAGGCTAAATGTGGACAGATAAATGCTGTGCTAATTGGTCGTAATCTTGCTGACAATGTCACTTCCAGATGATTTTTGGTGGAAGTATGATGATGCTGATGATCTGTACTTTTGAAAATGTTTTTGAAATTAGAATTCCAATTTCACACCCTTATTTTCCCCTTCATACAATACTAGGTAGGCATGTCTAATGGCGATTCTTTGTGTTAAGTATTGTTACCAGCCTCATAACATATGAAACCTCTTTTGTCTAGTCTCTCACGGGCGGATCTATGTACATTGGGTTGGGGGCACATGCCCCCCAATGCCCAATATTTTTCAAATTATATATATTTTTAACTAAAGTGCCTCAAAATAACGATTCTAATCATAATCATATACTTCTTTCCAAAGTAATTGTTGTTTTAGAAAATCTCACCAAATTAAAAGGTTTATAAAATAACTTATCTACCTACTATAATATAAAGATATTTAATGTATTTTATATTTCCAATACTCAATTTGAAAATAAGAAACAACAAATAAAGACAATATTATTGGACAAAAAAGGAAGGCTAACAAAATAGCGATTAATTTTGTGGTGCCTCCGATCAACCTTCATCATGGAATAAACATGTCTTTGCTAGTGCAAATTAGCTATGAAACAATGTATACTCCCTCCGTTTCATAATATAAGTAATTTTGGAAAAAAGTACACTTATTAAGAAATTTATATAAATGAGTAAATAATTAGTTTAACAATATAAGTGGTTTTGAAAAAATGTACACTTATTAAAAAAACCTATATAAATGAGTAAATAATTAATTCTTTATTTTCGTAAACTATTCACTTTCCTTTTATCTTACTCTCTTTTCTCATATTTGTACTCTCTCTTCTCAAATTCTCAATTTCCAATTCACTTTTTACTTTTTTTCTTTCTCTCTCTTCTCCTAAATTTATGTGAAAAACGACTTATATTGCGAAAAAGAATTTTACTCTTAAGCGACTTATATTGTGAAACAGATGGAGTATTTGTTGAAACAAAAACTATGAGATATAATATCACAAAAATTTGCGTGAGAATCACATGACGAGACAATGATATTTTTTGAATAAAAAATTAACATTATTTTTTAGTAAAAAATTATCAAGTAATATTTAGAGCAATAAAACTATAAGGCATTCATACATAATACTATTATTGACTTCTTGTTGCAATGAAACCAATACATAACCAATAAATAAACCTTCACTTCGACGGGGTTGAGAAAGGACAAGATTCTTTGTTTCTAAATGGCGTTCAAATTGTCATATAAAACATCACAATATAGGTTTGAAGATCACATTACAGAGAAACAATGTTTTATTAAATGAGTATTTCTGATACGACATCAAATATTCAAATTGGCATGCATGTGGATTTAGGTGTATAATGCAGTCTCTCCTATTGGAGGGTCAATCTCTTAAATAAGAATTACGAGCTCTCATATGAGAGTGACGAGCTCTTATATAGGAGTGGCGAGCTCTTATGGGGAAAATTATATTATAATAGCAAAAGTATTGAGAGTATTGAGAGCTCTATATGGTTAACAGGATTTTGAGCCATAGTGGGCTGATTTAGATTGTATGGTATGGGGCCCCGACGAATTAAGGGAATGATATGGTTATAGGCCCATGAAAAATTATGGTAACTTATCAAAATATGAGAGTTTTAATATTTATGGTAACTAAGCATATAAGATGAATCTTAATTCCAAGTCAGTGGTTAAATATGGTATTGTGGTACGAATACGAGATGAGAACCCTAAATTGGGAACACGTCCCTTGTTTATATAAAGAAGACTCAGGATTATTTTAAGTTGATTTTATCCTATTTTGAGATCTAGTTCATTCATTACTAAAAAGAGAATTGACTTAAGCATCATAGAGCCTGCACCGGGGCTATCCGACTTGAGTTTTGTATTGTAGTTTGATCAGGTCATTGAGAATTCAATCAGGTCAGAAGGAGCGATTCGAAGTTAACAACTCTATTCTTTATGATCCAATATTTTTGGTCGCATCAAGTGGCGTCGTCTGTGGGAATATAAGGGATATCGAGTCCTTGAGCAAAAGACGTGAGAATCTCATAAGCAGACATGAAAGGAAGAGATATCATACCTCAAACTCTGGATCTCAGCTCTGACGCGAGCAAGACTAAATATATATGGTCAAGGAGAAGCAGGTTGCAGAGGAACAAACACCGCAGGGAAAGGTAGCGGAGTAAACGACTATGAAAACAACACCACCATCAAAGAAGAAAAAGGCAGAAAGTTTAAGAAAAGAGAATAAGAATAATTCTCTAGAGATAGTTAGGCAAATGACGGTCAATATTGGGATCAATGAGTGAGATGAGTTACTAAGAGTAAGAACTTGTCACGTTGACAATGGACTCCTTGAAAAACTAATGGAATCAATGCCTCTGGGAAAGTTGAAGAAAATCTTGGCGGACAAAGATGATAGTGATGAGTAGATCGTTAGGAGGAAAGATGAGGAATACAGGCCGAAACCACTGACTCCGGCTCAGAAGAAAAGTAGAAGAAGGAGCCATGGGTGCCAGATCCTGAGTTGATTCAAACCACAAAGAAAAGGCGACCTTAGATGAGATACCCATCATCGTCTGAGGGAGAGGAGGAGGAAAACGATGTATAATTTTTGGCGAGCAGGTCGGAAAGGAGAGCTTATTAGGATCATACCAGGCGCGACATGGAGGAGGAGGAAGAGGTGTTACCGACATCCCGCGCAATGAGGGATATGTAAGAAGAGGTTCGAGCATTACAGAGACAGGTCGAAGGGGTAGAAGGACAAGAGTCGAGAAGCCGCCCATTTTCAAATGGGATATTGAGAGCAGCCTTACCTCGAAGGTATAAGGGGCTGGATTTTTACTATGAGGGATTGTCAGACCCCACTCACCATGTGTAAAGTTTTGAGAACAAATCGATTTTATGGTAATATACGGATGCGGTGGCCTGTAGGGTATTCTTATCTAACCTGAAGGGGCTCCCGCAGGATTGGTTTCATCAATTAGCTCCAGGGAGAATTACTAGCTTTCAGGTAGTGAAGACGGCCTTCCTAAAACACTTCGCTATTGCCAAGTTACATACAAAAATGGAGCAGTCTCTTTTCTCAATGGTGTAGCGACCTGGAGAGACCTTTAAGAACTATGTCTCTAGGTTTAACAGAGCTACTCTAGAGGTACTCGCGGCCACAGATGATATGAAGGCAGGAGATTTACACCAAAGATTGCGGATGGAAGGCCTGAGGACATCGTTGGCTAAGCGACCTACGCACACTTTTGAAGAGAGGAGGACAGGATACATTTTGGAAGGAAGATCGGAGAACCAAAAAGAGTTACAACTAAGAGGTCGGAGCCTAGGAGGGAGACGAGGTGACCTGCATGGTCACTCCTGGCTCCAGGAGCAGACACGAGGGAGATGGCAAGGAATGAAGGAAGAGTATGGAAGGAGGATGCAGAATTCACACCCTTAGCGATGCCGAGAGCAAGGGTATTTACAATTATGGGGAGCCAAGTACCTGAAGCCATCAGGTGGTCGGAGGACTGTGCAGAAACACCTACTAACCCGAGATCTTAGTTCTTTTGTAGGTTTCACAATAATTATGGGCATTCTACGAAGCAATGCTGACACTTAAAGTATGAGATTGATCAAAGCTAGGCAATAAGCTCGGTGCTAATCACGGAAGAGGCTGGTGTTCAAAAGCATATCTACTTCATCAGCAGGATGCTGAGAGGAGTTGAGCTGAATTATTCATAACTGAAGAAGGGCGAATTTCTGATTTACACAAAAAAGAAGTTGTGACCTTACTTTTTGGGTCATAGGGTCAAGGTGCGGACAAACTTAACACTCAAGCAGATATTGAGTAATCCAAATATGTCAGGGAGATTGGTAAAATAGGCAGTCGAGCTCAGTGAGTATGATGTGGTATATGAACCAAGAACAGCAATCAAAGCACAAGTGTTGACAGACTTTTTACAAGAGATGGTGCATTCTGTGGAGAAGGAAACTGAATAAAAAACATGGTTATTACATGTACACGGGTCGACCATGACAACTTGCGCAGGCTAGGAGTTGTTTTAACTAGTTCGGAGGGGGAAAACTTCTATTTTACAATAAAGATGGGGTTTGAAGCCTTCAACAATGAAGCTGAATATGAGGCATTATTACAGGGGATCAAGATGGTAGGCGAGCTAGGAGTAAAACGGTTGAAGGCATACACGGACTCTTAGCTGGTAGTTCACCAGTATGATGGGTCTTTTGAAGCATGAGAGGAACGCATGCTGGAGTATTTGAGAAAGCTTAAGGAGGGAGTAACTCAGTTTGAGGAATTTAGATTAGAGCATATACTGTGAGTTTAAAATACATGAGTGGATCAGCTCGCCAAGATAGGAGGGGCATTAGGTACTTGCAACACGAGGACTGTCATTTTAATGGAGTTGGATCACAATATTTTGGAAAAGGGAAAAGAGGTGATGAAAATAGAAGGAGGAGATTGGCGAGCACCGATTCGAGAGGTTCTCAACAAGGTGACAACAGGAAATATAAAATTGTCTACCAAGGAGGCCAGATAGCGGCGCGGGCACCTATACAAGAGGTCGCACTTTGGACCATACTTGAAGTGCTTGTCGCGAGAAGAAGGGTTATAAGTATTGCGGGAGATACACGAAGGGTATTGCGGGGATTGTGCGAAGTAGAGTATTAGTCGGAATGGCCTTACGATCTAGTTTCTTTTGGCCAGGAATGAAGGGGATGGATGGCGAGCTCGTGATGACTTCTAAGAATTATCAAAAGCACGCACCAATAATCCATGTGCCGATGGAAGACATGATGGTGATGAGCTTGCCTTGCCCATTTGCACAATGGGGAATTGACATAGCAGGGCCGTTGCCAAGGACGTCCTAAGAAAAGCTTGCAAAAAGCTTTACATGGTGGTTGTGGTGGATTACTTTACGAAGTGGGTGGAGGCTAAGGTTGTAACCATCATAGATGAGTAAACAATAATTAGCTTTATCTTTAATTGTATTTTTTGCAAGTATGGCGTGCTGCGAGTATTAGTCTTGGACAATGGTGCACATGATGCAGGATTGGTGCAAAATAATGGGGATGAAACAACGATTTACTTCAGTATAACATCCCCAGGTTAATGGGCAGGTGGAAGTTATTAACAGGATTATTGTGTAGGGAATAATGTTGAGGCTAGAAAAAATAGGGGAGCTATGGCTTGAGGAGCTACCTCAGTTTTGTGGGCTTATCAAACAACCCCGCGAACTACCATAAGAGAATCACCCTTCAGATTAGTTTATGGCATGTAAGTTGTCATTACTACTGAGATAGTAGAGGGATCACATCGCATGGAAACTTTAAATTCAGAGGAAAATGAGCGATTCGCCAAGGGAGATTTAGAAATAATTGAGGAAATAAGAGATAAGTCATCAGTACGTGTAGAAGAATACAAGTAAAGGATTCAAGAGGCATACAATCAAAAAGTTAAGAGGTGATTTCAGGTCGGCGATTTGGTATGGAGGCGTGCCGATGCGATATATACCACAAGAAAGTTGGATCCTGACTGGATGTGATCATTCAAGGTGCTCAAAGTACTAAAAGAAGGAGCATATGTGTTGGAAGATGAGGAAGGAAAGGCGCTACCAAAAGGCTGAAGTATTCTCCATCTGAAGAAGTACTATGCCTAACTGCTTGGGCGATGGATTATGATTTCTTATGGTTTTTATAATTATAAGCCGATGCTTGTTTAGGTTGGCGATGGATTATGGTAGTTTTGTATGGGCTGACACTTGTTTAGGTCGATGGATAATGGATTACGATTATAGTCTTTATAGTTCTTTTGAATATGGTTTTTATGGTTTTATGGTTATGGGCTGACGCTTTTATAGGTCGGCGATGGGTATGCTTTTATTGTTATGGGCTGACACTTTTATAGATCGGCAATGGTTATGCTCTTATGGTTATAGGCTGACACTATTATAGGTCGATGAGGGGTATGATCTTATGGTTATGGGCCGACGCTTTATAGGTCGATGAGGGGTATGTTTTATGGTTATGGGTTGACGCTTTTATAGGTCGGCGATGGATATTGTTTTATGGTTATGGGCTGATGCTTTTATAGGTCAGCGATGGATATAGTTTTTATGGTTATAGGCCGATGCTTTCACTAGGCCGGCAAATGGTTATGATTATAGGTTTTTATGGTTTCTTATGGGTAGAGGTTCACTTGATTAAGTCTGCAAAAGGTTTATAATTTTGGATATGAGGGATTCATTGTCTATGTGGTCTAGATAGCACGAGATGAATATGTTACTTGATTTTGTGTTTATTTGGATACGTTGGTTGGGTTCTTTAGTCTGGTACGATCTAATTGGTTAATTTCGCCTAATTTATTTAAACATGGGGGACTGGTTGGTTCTTATGGTCCTACATGGGTTATTTGATGGGTACAAATGGTTTACATGGTTTTTTGAAGTTTAATTAGCTTGTATGGTTATGATGTAGCGACCTTATATAGTAATATATGGTTGGCAGGCTTTATGGTTAACTTGATAGTGTTCGAGGTTGGAGGATATGAGGTATAAGTTTTCATAAACGATGATACGACTTATTTATGGAAAGCTAATATTACTTGTGCAGGAAAGATAAAGTTTCATTATAAAGGGATGGTGGTTGTACAATAATATTTTGATACAAAATAAAATTAAGGAGCAACTGGAGCATTGCGGGGAACGAGCTTGTCTAGGGGAACATCAAGCTCGGCTCTAAGACCAGCATTGACAACTGCCTGGGTTGTGCACTTGTTCCACCAGACAACCTTTTTGTCCTGACCAAGACCGCCCTTCCAAAATTCAAAAGGATGTAGGCCTGTCTCCAGTTTTTTCTTTTCTAGTTAGAAGGTGAGGCCAGCCTCTTGGATTTGTTGTTTTGCTCGCTCGATGGTGGTCCAGAGATATAGCTTTTCCCCCTTTCCAACCTTTTGGAGGAAGGCCATGGTTCGGAGGTAGATCATCATCAAGCTTGTCCTATATGCTGTGATAAATCGCTGACCCACCTCACTTCTGAAAAAGGTGCGGCGACCTTCCTCCACTCCACGATCATGAGCTGTGTGGATCACCCTTTCTTTTCCTGCAGCTCGGTGTGAAGATCGTCTAGCTCCGCTTGGAGATCTCGTCTATAGCCTCAAATCTGGCCTTTTCGAGCTTGTGCTGAAGGGTGTTCAATTCCTCCTCACGAGCTGTTATCTACCAGCGATACTCGTCTAGTTCGCCTTGAGTCAGCAATAATTGCTCCGTTTTCCTATTCGCATGTGCTACTAGCTCGCTGTCTGCCTTTTTCCATTTGTCCAGTGACTCCTCCTCGGCATTGACAACCAATAGATGGCTGGATAGGGAGGCTATGATCGGTTGTAGTTGTGTTAACAAAAACAACAAAAACAAGTTACAGGTTAGAATTATGTTGCATTGTGAATTAGAAGGTTGAGGTTTTGAGGGAAAGTTACATAAGCAAAGTGCAGTGACGTCAGAACTACTTGATCATCTATGTTGAGGGTCACCGGATATCTTTTTATCTAGAGTCAACACTTGACCCTGGAGGAAGAGCTGGAACTTACTGAAACCACTACTGTTTAAGAGGTCATCCGTCAATATTGGTGAGCTTGATTTAGATGCCCCTTGGGTGCGTCAGCGTTGGGTCAAAGCAATGAAGATCAAGCTCAGGACTTGCCACACTCAACATTCTTCTTTTTACACTTGCCTATCGAAGTGTGCAGAGGCAGCTGGTCATCGGATGTATTGCCGACCTTGACCGATTGATCCCTTGATGCAAGAGTGATCTCTATTTCCTTCTCGGTGTTTACGGTCGGGGCCGAGGAGGTGACGGTGGGAGTAGGGTCCGATTGAGCTACTGTCACGTCCTTCGTGATGGACGAGCTAGTGAGCATGAATTGTTCTGTGGAAAAGAGGATGGTTAATATTCATCATAATATGAAATAAAAGGGTAAGGGGTCTAAGGAGTATCAACATACCGTATTCGGACTCTGTCATCCTCAGAGGTTGGTGGCTGAGGCCAACAAAAGAGTATACCATTTCGGACTCGGTAAGCTTTACCACGTCGCAAGGGAATTTATTCCACTCATCAATTAAGTCTTTATGCTTTTATGGAGGGAGGAGGGTTTTCTCTTCACGATAACTTTCTCTTGAGGAGGGTTCGCCTCTTACCATTCTGTGGGGAAAGACGAATACTCGTAGGGGTGTAGAAGAAAGAATTCTGATCGCCATTCTTGATTTTTGGAGGAAGGGTGAACAAGAAAATGTGCCTTTTGGCGGGAAGAAAGGTAAAAGGTACCTTTCTCATTTTTTACTCAGTAGCTAAAGAAAAATAAATCTACGTTTGGCTCTACATTATAAATTCTACATATTATTATATAACCGATGATAAATCTAACGGAGTTGGGGGACTCCATATATTTTGGCCACGGCGACCATGAAGGGGTGCATCGGAAACCTAATTTTTGCCCATATATGGTCTTCAAAAATGGTAATGTGATTGGCGGGGGGTTGTTTGGGTCGTTCATGCCTGCCTCAGGCTTGAAAAATTGCATAGTGTCTGGGAGATAGAGGCTCTCAATGGATGCTGGGAGTAAACTGCGGTCGGGAAGGACCCAGGGGTTCTCTATGGTAACCCTGGTACCTCGAGGGAGAATGGGTAGATCGACCTGAGTAGATGGTGGCACAACAGTTACTAGGTTAGGCAGGAAGAAGTCTGGGTCAGTTGGAGGGGGAGCTCGTGATTGGGTTAAAGGGATGGCTTCAGGGATTTCCTCAGTTAGAACCCTGGTTTGGGCTTCTAGCTCTGCCCAAGTAGGGCTCCCCGCCGGTTCGTCTATGAGGCCGATTCTAGGTTAATTAGTACTTTTCCTACTATTTTTCTATTAAGGGGAATCTCTACAAATTCTGTTTCAGAGGAGATATCTCGAATAGGGGTTGAATCCATAGGTGAATTAGGATTCTGGGAATCGGAGTCAAAGGATGCTAAATTAACATGTAGAAACAACAACAACAAAAAATGGGGAAGGGGGAGGAAAAAGATATGTTCAGAGTGCAGAAATTTGAAATTAAAATGAAAAAAATCAGTGAAGAGTAGTAAATTAAATTAATGGAAATGGGGGGACTTACCCATGATAGAATAGATTGGAAGGATTCTCCAAGCTAAATTTCTTGATCGGAGAATAGCAGGTGTTCTTTCTGGAAATATTCTGGAGGTTTTTACAATGGCGTAAAGTGAAATGGTGATGGTGTAATGTTTCTTTTATTTAAAGGGGGGGTGTGAAGGTGAAAAGACGGCTGAATTGGGAGTGGTGCCTAAAGTAAGTAGGGTTAATCGTGGGCTTTTCATTTTCTGGCCCATGAGAATATTTTATTACGAGGAAATGGACACGCGACATGTGTCCGACACAATGACAGTGCGAATTTAATGTTCTGGAGACTGATGTGTTTTTGAAGGTTTGCTCTTTTTTCAAGGGGCGTGTGTGATTGACCTTTGAGATACTTGTGTTTACATTCAACTTGACCTCCTACCTCAATCAAGTAGAATGTGGGAGGCTAGCTGATACGACATCCAATATTTAGGTTGACATGCACGTGGATTTAGGTCTATAACGCGACCTCTCCTATAGGAGGGGCGAGCTCTTATATGACAGTGGCGAGCTCTTATATGGGAACGAAAAGCTCTTATGGGGTAATGGTATTATAATAGCTCGATATTGTGAGTTCGACTATATGGTTAATAGGATTCTGGGCACTAGTGGGCTGATATAGATTGTATGGTATGGGGCCCCGGCGAACTAAGTGAATGATATGGCTATTGGCCCATGGATATTATGGTAACTTAGTAAATTACGAGAGTTCTAATATTTATGATAACTTAACATATAGGAGGAATCCTAATTCTAAGTTGGTGGTCAAATATAGTATTGTGTTACAAATAGTAGACGGGAACCCTAGATTGGGAATACGTCTCTCGTCTATATAAAGAGAACTCAGGCCTCACTTTTATTTTAAGTTGATTTTATCATACTTTGAGCTCTCGTTCATTCATTACTAAAAGAGAACTGACTTAAGTATCGGAGGGCCTACGCCAGGGCTGTCCGGCTTGGGTTTTATTTTGTATGTTGATCAGGTCGCCAAGAAGTCAATCAAATTGGAAGGAGCGATTTGAAGTCAACAACTCTATTCTTGGTGAGCCAATCTTTTTGGCCGCATCAATTCCCTCAATAAAGGCTCAAATTCCTTCGATATTCAATTTACCGAGAAACATACTAAGGAAATAAATCTCTAAACAAAACCTTCCTCAGTATCGAGGGAAATAGTATCCCTCAATACCACTCCAGAGGGATTTACTGAGAAATCTTTCCTCTATAGATCCTTCGTCACTCGAATTAGTAATCCTTTGGTAATACCGAGTGATTGTGATCCCTCGGTCATTCCGAGGGAATTCTAATCCCTCGACTTCGATAGTTTTTACCGAGGAATTTTATTCCCTCTTTATTTTTTTAAATTTATAATTTTTATATCATTATAATACTTGTTTCTATCTAAAATATCCGAAATAACAAAAAAAGGAGTAAAATACTCGAATGGAAATAAACATGTTTTGAAATATAAAAGCGGAAACAAATTACGAATTAAAAATATATCTCAAGTTTACTAAAATCCGTCATAACTTATAAAATGTCAAGATATGTCTCAAGTTTACAAAACATGTCAGGGGAGTAATAAGTTAGGGGAGGCTGTTGGGACTTCTTATAAGCTGCCATTATTTCGGCGAGTTTCTCATTCATCCAAGCATCCATCTGACTCCTGAGTCCCGCCTCAAAATCCTACTGTTGCTATGCACGCTCTAGCTCGAATCGATTGTACTTCTCCTCAATCTCTTGTCCCGTGGCCTTGAGTTCCTCCTGTTACGCCCGTAGCTGCATCTGGAGTTTCGTAACCTGAATTCTATCGTACTAGGAGAAGTGCCACTTAAACCCTTCGAGAAGCCACTAACTTCCTGAAGTAGTGTCATAATGTCGTCCCTTATTCGACCTGACGATGTCAATATATACAAGGTTCTTATCAACCTCGTTATCTGGATCGTGTGATTAAGCATGTGCCTTATCGAGACATCTGTGAAAACCCTCAAAAAATACAAATCGTTCATAAATTTCACATCTATATCAAAATCATAAAACAAGCTAATCTTTAAGTATTGAACATATTTTTAAGTATTAATCATGAAAGATACTTACATCGGTAGTCGTTGATCTATGATCAACAAACGTGCTATCAGGCTTCCTGTGCATACGTACAAAAAGATCATAGTAGTGGTAAGTCGACCCTTCTTTCGATCCCGTATTCGAAGAAATCATTGAATAATTAACATTAAATAAATAAATAATTTATGACGATGTAAAGTTACTTACAATATCAAATGAATGATCAATTGCATATCTAGAACCCCCCCAATGTGCTTCGACATCCCTGTACCCAAACCAGCAGGCTTGCTCCGCCTATTTGTGTTGTACTAGTCGGACTTGGATTTGTTTTCAAACTTATCCCACTTTGTGCCCCATGATCTAATTGGGATGCATGATAGATAATACATTATTAATCATTTTTATTACTTACTAAAAAGGAAAAAAAATCATTTTCCTCTTAACATCTTCATCAATGTAGGCTGGCGTCGTACCAGTGCTCGCATAGGTCTACTTATACTCGTTCAGCCACTTACTGTGCTTTTCCCCCATCCCTTTGAAAACGCCGCCTTCACTTTAACTCCCTGTATAGATCCACGTCTCAACAACAACGAATATACCAAATAAGATTTTATAAGTAATATATGTAAAGATTTTCAACAAATATTAATGAGTTATACATGCATAAATTATTTACCTAAAACATGGTCAACCACGACTCATGCATAGACTTAGTGACTGTCTTAAACTTCCTTCTGGAAATATGAAATTCCTTCTCCATGATCTCTCGATAAAATCGATGAAAATTTAACCGACCTACTATGCAATCTATAATTGTGCTTATGGTGATATTATTTAATAATAATGATTTGAAAATTATAATTATTAATTTATTCACTTATCGTTAATGAAACAAATCAGGTATCGCCCATATGATACAGTCGATGCTTGCATCGATGCACCGGCATTATACGACGTGGATGTAGTCATATTTGGTGGAGTCGCTGCTGGAGCTAAACCAAGCCCCACATATTCATCATCATAATCCGTTAAGAGAGGTGTCGAAGAAGATGACACCAAATCACTGGATAAGACTGATGATCAAACGAGACCGCGTCCATGACACCTCGTCATTTGATTTATATATATATATATATATATATATATATATATATATATATATATATATATATAATACGAGCCTTAAAAAAATATAAGTATATCAACAAGTTAAAATAAGAACATTTAATAATACGACTAGTTTAAAAGATCAAAAGACAAATTAATTAGTTAAAATAGGAGTATTTTATAATACGAGCATTTTATACATATGCAACTACATCATCTTTCCTTTTAAATTATTCCTTTGAACCGACACTTTCACTATTAAAATTATCATCAAACTCATATTCGTCCGCTTCATGATCGATATATATTGATTAATCAATATATTTATTTATGAGAATTTACATTTCGCCTTTTAGTAGTCATTTTCATAATTCATGTTAATTATATTCTGAGTGTGTAAAATAAAATTATAATAAGTATAATATAATCGATTGAATCACACATACCATTAATGTCACACGACTTACCAATCAACAAAAATACATTCGATGAGAATTATATATTAAGATCATGTTAATTACATTTTAAGTATGTAAAATGACATTATATAAGTTATATAATATTATCAAAATTCCCTCGATTATACTAAGAGAATTTTGTAATCTCTCATTTTTTTACCAAGGGAAATAGAATTCCCTCGTTTATTTATTATAAATAAATAAAAATAAAAACATGGAAAACATATGAATTCCCCCGTTCATTAGTTATTTTTTATGATTCTAAAACATGGAAAACAACCATGTTATATCCTTAAAAATGAGATTGCATTAATTACATATGAATTGAATAATTCGATCGATATATATAGTCTAACATAATATCGATCGTATCATACATACTATTATTTACTTGAAACAAAATATATTAAAATCATGTTAAATATATTGTAAAATGACATTATGATTTATTTTAATGTTGTTTTATTTTTTATTTCTCATATTTTCTTAAAACATCGAAACCTAGTAAATCAAAATTCTCTCGATTTTTACCGAGGGAAATTGAATTCCCTCAATTTATTATTTATTATTATTTTTTTATAAAATAATTACCTATCAATTAATATTGTGATTCTAAAACATGGAAAGCGGCCATGTGATATATTTAAAAATAATAATGAGATCGCATTAATGACATATGCAACTGATAATTCGATCAGTCTATATAGTATAATCTAAGATCGATCGTATCGTACATACTATTAATATTACATGATATAAGTTATATACAAATACATTCAATGGTAATAATATAAATTAACATGTTAATTACATTTTAAGTGTGTAAAATGACATTTTATGAAATATTTAAATATTATTACAAATTTTTTCTAATATTTTCAAAATTTCCAAAAACCAAGGATTGAATTCCCCACGATTTCTTATTTCTTAAAATCTCTTTTTTTAAAAATATAATTATTGATAGTATATTTTGTGATTCTAAAACATTGAAAGCAACCATGTGATATCTTTAAGAAAAATAATGAGATTTCATTAATTGAATATGCAGTTGAATAATTCGATCAATCTGTATAATATAACATAAGATCGATAGTATCATACATACTATGAATATTACAAGATATAAGTCAATAAAAATACAGTCGATGATATTTATATATTGAACATGTTAAATACATTTAAGTGTGTAAAATGACATTATATGAGTTATTTTAATATTATTAAGTTTTCTTTTTCTAATTTATTTTTAATTTTCCAAAAAACTGAGGGAATTTCGCTCTCCCTCGATTTTTACCCAGGGGAATTGAATTCCCTTGGTTTTTAGTTTTTTTAATAAAAAAATATATAATTACCGAACAAGTAGTATGTTTTGTGATTTTAAAACATGAAAAGCATCTGTGTGATTTCTTTAAATAAATAATAATATTGCATTAATTACATATGCAATTAAATAATTCGATCGATCTATATAGTATAACATAAGATGGATCGAATCATATATACTATTTATATTTCACGATATAAAGTCAATAAAAATATACTTGATGATATTTATATATTAAAATCATGTTAATTATATTTTAAGTGTGTAAAATGACATTATATAAGTTATTTAATGTTATTGCTTTTTTTCTAAGTTTTTTAAAACTTCCAAAATTTAGGGAATTTTGTTTTCCCTTGATTCTTATCGTGGGAAGTTGAATTCCCTCATTTTTTATTTTTTATTTTTTAAAAATATTTTTTAAAAAATATAATTAACGATCAATTAGAATATTTTGTGATTCTAAAATATGGAAAACAACCATGTCATGTCTTTTAGAAAATAATGAGATTGCATTAATTATATATGCAATTAAATAATTTGATCGATCTATATAGTATAATAGAAGATCGAATCATACATACGGTTAATATTACATGATATAAGTCAATAAAAATATAGTCGATGATAATTATATTAAAATCATTTCAATTATATTTTAAGTATGTAAAATGATATTATATGAGTTATTTAATGTTATTGTACTTTTTAATAATGTTTTTTTATTTTAAAAACACCAAATATTTTTATTCCCTCGGTTTAACATAGGGTAACAAAATTTTCTCGTTTCTTATTTTTTTTTTTAAATATATGTATGCCGATCAATTAGTATATCTTGTAATTCTAAAACATGGAAATAACTACGTGACATCTTCAAAAAATAATGAGATTGCATTAATTACATATGCAATTGAATAATTCGATTGATCTATTTTGCATAATATAATATCGATCGTAGCATACATACTACTAATATTACACGATATGAGTCAATTAAATATAGTCGATGAAATTATATATTAAATCATGTTAATAGATTTTAAGTGTGTAAAATGACATCATATGAGTTATTTTAATGTTATTGCATTTTTTTTAAATTTTTTTTCTAATTTCTTTAAATTTTCAAAAACAAAATAGAGGGGAATTGAATTCCATCTTTTTTTTTAATTAAAATAAATATATAATTACCGATCAATTAGTATGTTTT
This sequence comes from Phtheirospermum japonicum, assembly GCA_014905375.1. Classification (NCBI taxonomy): domain Eukaryota; kingdom Viridiplantae; phylum Streptophyta; class Magnoliopsida; order Lamiales; family Orobanchaceae; genus Phtheirospermum; species Phtheirospermum japonicum. The sequence goes on along the minus strand of BMAC01001160.1, from coordinate 149,506 downwards.
GTGATTCTAAAACATGGAAAGCAACCGCGTGACATCTTTAAAAAAATAATGAGATTGCATTAATTACATATGCAACTGAATTACTTGATCGATCTATATAGTATAACATATGATCGATTATCATACATACTATTAACATTACACGATATAAGGCAACATAAATATAATCGATAATAATTATATATTAAAATCATGTTAATTACATTTTAAGTGTGTAAATTAACATTATATGAGTTATTTTTAATGTTATTGGTTTTTAAAATTTCCAGAAAAATCGAGGGAAATTGAATTCCCTCGTTTTTTTTAAACAAAAGCTTAAATATATTTAAAAAAATGTAATTACCATCAATTAGTATGTTTGTGATTCTAAAACATGGAAAGTAATCACGTGATATCTTTAAAAAAAAGCTAATGAGATTGTATTGCATCAATTAGTATTTTACATTTTTTTAATTTCCCAACAACCAATGAAAAATGAATTTCCTCGTCTTTCTTTTTCAATTTTTCACTTAAATCTTTATTATACCAAGGGAAATATTTGCTCGGTTTATATCCCTCATAGTTTCTTTCGAAAATATTGGCGGCAAGCATTGACGTCGATATAACGAGAGATTCACTGAATAAACAATTATCGATAAATAAATACCTCGTTATTTCCCTTGGTAGTGCAAACTTTCACCATTCCCTTCTACAGATACTTCAGAAATCTGTTAGTTTTTTTAACTGATTATTGTATTTTTTATATACGTGGCTATTTTCTCACAATTTCCCAATTTTCTATTAAATTTTGGTATATAAATGAAAACATATTTGAATTAGTTTATTTTTATATAATTAGTTTATCGTATTATTTTGCATGAAACTTTGCAAACAACTAAGCGTTTGAATAATCTTATAAAAACTTTTATAACTTCTAATTATTTTAAAAATAAACTCTCAATCTTATAATCACTATGATAAAAATTAAATAGTTACATGATATTTTATCTCAACCTTTTCTTGTTCTTTCTTTAATGTTAAACTAGTGTGACTATCGTGGTTTACACTGATTTGCAAAAACACTACTACGCGATATAAACATATTAAATGTATTCTTATTGTGTATTAATGATACTTAAAAATACAAGAGTAAACTCATTGGTGAGTAAAACATGTGAACTAATGCAATAAAAGCAACACTTAATAGTTCATATGTGGTGGTTCCTACAGCTCAAATTTAAATCTTCATTTCAACATCACTAGTTGGTTTCTCTTGTTGTTTCTTTCTTTCTTCTTTTTCTTTGCATGTTGGTGCATGTGTAATGGTGGAAAATATTCATTTTTGATCCAATATCTTGGCCACTTTTTTCAAAAGGTACGTGATGTTGGCAAGCATCAAATCATGTCTTCTAAGTTAACAAATTCATCAAATAAGGTACATCTTTATCAAGTCCGGACTCAAATGCTGATGTGGCATGATTATTGAATTTCTTATAATTTTTTATTTAATTTTAAATAATAAGTGGGAGATAAAAACCACTTTTGGTCCTCCCTTTTAGGTTCTTTCCCTTCCTTCCTTTCTCTCTCTCCCCCCATTTTTCTTCATTCTGTAAAATCATAATTCCTCCTGTGGCTTTATCTTCACAGCACGTGCCCGATCTGCCACCACGAGCTGCCGAGCGATGATGATCAAGCGTCGGATGGGGTTTCGGTGCTATTGATTTGGATTTTTCCCGACGGTAGTATTGCGGTGAGGAGGCTTGCCGGGGAAGGGGATGGGGAGATGTCGATTGTGTATTTTCCAGTGGATGAGATTATTTGGGTTTTGACAATGGCGGGTCGGGAATTGAGTTGGGGCCGCCGATCGGGCGGTGGAGGGGCGGTGGCTTTCAGGGGTTTTGAGGTTCAGTTTTTAGGTGGTTGGGGCCTTCTGAAGGAGGAGTGGGAATCTTTTTTCCTATCGGGGGCAAATTGGTGGGAAGGAATAATTAAGAGCTGAGGAGGATAGTTTGGTTAATTAACTTGGTGGGCAATGCTGCGAGATGTCGGCGGGGTATGTGCAGATTCTAGTCGGGATAGCTGGGTCGCTGTTGATGATTGGATGCGAGTACTCGGTGTCGATGGCAACGATGGAGCGGTGCTTAGTGGCGAGCACGAACAGGGGCTGCTCCGGTGATGAGGTTCAGGGTTGGTTTTGGTTCGGCGCAGACTACAATTTATTTTGGTAAAAGTTGAATTAGTATGATAAGCAGATTTCATGTTTGTTTAAATGCCTCTTAGATTGTAGTTTGTCATTCTAAGATAACTTATACCCATTTTGAATAAGTTATGAGTCAATAAGATTTCTGTGTCTGATTTTAATTTGACGATTAAAAGTGTGCTGGTACTTTTCACCATCTATCTTCGCTTGATCCAATGGTGGTGAATGAATCTGGTGTGTTCCCAGAACTTCACATTGTGCATTGTCATCCGAAGACAATGTTCCACCCTGAAAGTTACACCCGGAACACCTGCTCCTTCTCTGAGAATATCCGGACCTGTCTTCACAAAAACACGTTAGAAAGGACCACCGAGGGTTCTCCGGTGGAAACCTCTCTGATGCTTAAGCCAGTTAAGCGTTTTAGATCGGAATAAGCAAAATCAGAAGAAGAATGCCTAGAATGTCATACCTCTCTCAACCTTAGGGCTGAGATATTTATAATTTTGGCCAAGCGGGACCTTTTTGAAATCCCGAAAATAGAAACAAGTGAATCTTGGGTCGTTATTCAAGACGACCTGACCTGGAAGCTTCCTTCCAGGAACAGATCAATTTTGTCGCTAGGCTCTCAAATTCCTGACCTGATCTCTCAAGACCTTATCCAAGGCTTTGAATCAGGTTGGGACGATACCCGTCAAGCTGTAGGTTTGTCCTACGCCTCATCTTTCTTTTCTTAAGGATTTTGGCCAGCTCACCCCCACCAGGTCTACTAGGGCAAACCGCCGTGCAGGATGGTTGATTAGATCATCCTGTTTAGGGCAAGTGGAGGCATGACCTCACCATTTTAGCCCTTCTTTCCTTACCTGAGCAGGATAGATTCCTTTTTTGGGTCATAAGCCCATATCAGGATCAATCTTCATTCTATTTTCTTTCGGGGTCAGAGTAGCAACTCAGGTCATCCAAACCAGATCTTATTCTCCAGGTCAGGTATATTTGGGTCGTACCAA
>BMAC01001160.1:134070-146218 GCA_014905375.1 Phtheirospermum japonicum | reverse complement strand
GTTGGGATGAGTTATGAAACCTAGGGTTTCACTCCAGGCGGTTGAGATTTTCAACACGTCTTTCCAAGTTCCTCACTGTTATGCACGGATCCACTGAATTCGCTTTTCGAATCAGGTCGTATCCTTAAGGATGATCTGTAATGTCTGATATCCCACTTTTCATGGTTGAGATCCCCAACACACCTTTTCGGGTACTGTACCTCTGACGCGCATTAAATTCACGAATCCCATCGAATCCCTTTTCAATAATCATTTTCAAAATTTATCCTTTTCTCTTCTCCCGCTATTCATTTTTCACTTTTACTCTTCTTCGCCAAGCGTTTAATTCTCTCTCTCTCTCTCTCTCTCTCTAACTCGCAGTTCTGCCTTCTCCGAGCATTTTCCGACCACCTCCAAAACCAGGTACCTTTTTAATCTCTATCTTTTCAAATTCCCGTTATGTCTGCTCAATCATTTCTTCCTCTTCTACTCACTGGCACCCGACTCCTTCTCCACCGGTGACATCTCCTTCTTCCCCGAATATTTTCGACGAATGGCTTTTCCTCATCCCGGGACACCCTAATAGTATTATCTCCATCCTCAGTGACAAAATAGTGGAGGGACTGAGATCGAGATTTCAAATCTCTGAAGAATTCTCGTTAGTTAATCCCGGCATAGGCGAGAGAGCTTATCAACCACGGACCGGCCACCTGACTTTTTTCATTGATCAATTTCAGGCGGGGTTGCGTCTCCCCGTTAACCCCCTTATACTAAAAATCACTCAAATGTATAGAATCCCAGTGCACCAATTTGTTCCAAGTTCTTTTAGGATAATTATAATTTACAATTTAGCCATGCGATATGCCGGATTGACTCCCACGGCCCAAACCTTTTACTCACTGTTTCAAGTGAAGAGCGCTTCTTTAGGCTACTTTTACCTATGCGCTCGTGCCGGCATTCGTTTCTTAACCGGCGGCCCTTCCTCCAACAAGTCTTGGAAGAAGAAATTCTTCTTTGTCCACTGCTCTGGGGACTGGGGCTTTCCTCCTAAGTCTATTGACCAGCTACCACATCAGGCCCATGTATCCGTGGGAGACAGGTCTCCTCATCTGAATAAGATTATCTCAACTTTAAACGAAAACGTCTTCCATTTGACAAAACTCCTCCTCCCTTTCGTTCTAGACTTTTCAACTCCAGGCAAGAGACAAGCCCTTTATCCCCAAATATTAGTATATGAATGAAAATCACCCATCTATGTCTTCTTTTCTTTTCCCGCGTCTAAATAAACGACTTATCATTTAACATGTTATTTATATTTTTGTGCAGCCACCATGATGAGAAAATTGTTGGAGGCTCAACAAACTGCCCTGGTTCCCGAGAAGAGTTCCGTGGGAGAGCTGGTTGTCGTGTCCACGGAGGCTTCTTAGCCAACCCGGTCCGGTCCACAGGAGACATCCACCCAACCTTAGGTGGACTTGATAGCTCAGATCGATTCAGAGGGAGAGCGGGTGTGCCTTTCCCGAAAATGGGCTAGGCCGGGAAAAGGAGTGGCTGCCCCCCAGACCAAAGTGGTTAACCCCAATGCCACCCTGTTCACAAGAACCCCTGTCGCGGACTGCTCTGGAGCAGTGGCGGTCCAGTTCATTCAGGTTCAATGTCCAGCGTCAGACCGGAAGACTCTAGAGAAATGGAGTGACCCTGAATTAATCGAATCGTTTTGTCAAGATGATGCTAGGGTAATTATCCTTTCCTCCTTCCCCTTTACGCATATTTTATACTTTACCATTACTATCAATCTTACTACTTCTCATCAGGCCGCATCAAAGAGGTCCATTTTGGTCGCCCGCGCTAGAGGCTCCCTGATGAATGCAGATCTGGCCAAGGAGCATAATCTCCTTAAAGAAAAAGTGAAGAGATTGATGTTACTCTGCAGGGAGAGGGGAACCGAGCTTAAGAAGGTCAAGGAAAAGTTGTTGACTGCCAAGGAAGGAGAGGAAGAAGCCCGATCAGAGGCGTTGGTTGCTAAAGAAAGAGAGGAAGAAGCCCGAGCTGAGGTATCAAGCCAGGTTGAGGCAGCTCTGGCAAGGGGTCAGGAAGAGGGAAGGACTGAATTCCTTAATCCAGAGGATGGGCTCTGGCTTATCCAGACCACAAGGGAGGCTACGAAATGAGCCTTCCTTAAATCAATGGATCTCTACAAAGTCCTTGTGCCCGAGGCCTTAGTGTATTTCCATCTTGGCCTGGACGCTTACGAGAGATGGTCCAAGGAGAATCCCTCGACTCCTTATGATCGTAGCAAGCCCATTCAGGGGAACCCCGAGCTCATGAATTTGCTGAACACGTCTTCAAGCTTCTCTTACAAGCTTCTCTTACTCTGCCGAAGGGGATTGTCTTCACCAGCTCAGAGCTCATGAATTTGCTGAACACGTCCTCAAGCTTTTCCGTGCTCCTGTTCCAGGGTCTTCCTCTCACCCAGATCAGAGTGTGACTCTAGCACTACCTGCCTCTACTCCCTTCCCGACCTTTGCTGATCTGGGTGAGTTACCCGGCGGGGTATCACCCAATGACCTTTCTGAAGAGGATGTTGTAGATCAGTTTGCTAGAGATATTGATGCTGGGATGGTGGTGTTGTGGGCTAGGCTGGTATGGGATGTACTCTATTTTTCTGTTTTGATTTGATTGCTTTGTATCTTAAACAACTCTTTGTTGTTTTGTACTTTTAGGGTTTCCCTATTTTAAGGAAACCCAAGTACTATTTTGTTATGGATCACGTGCTAATGCTTTCTTTATATACGTATTTTCTCATTATGCATTTCACTTTGGATTCCTCATCTCTGATCGAAGAGGTAGAAATTCTAAAAAAGAAAAACCTTTCCTTTTTAATGAGAATTTCCAACTTTCTGAGGAGAATGCTCAACTTCGCGAAAAGTTCTCTCAATTGCGTAAAATCTTGGAGTTGAAGAGGCAGAAGAAACATCATTTCAAATGGTAATAGGCGGAGCACCGCCAGCTCAATCGTCAACTCCAGGAAGAAAGGGCTGATTTACTTGAATCGGTGTGCCGGTTGACCACCGCTGCCGGCCAAGCTCATTCTGCGACTGAGCGGGCCGATAGGTACCGTCAACGTCTTCACGAGACTGAGCATGAGGTGTGGCGTATCCGAAGTGTCCTCTCTTATGATAAGAGGATTTCCTCGTCTCATCCATAATGTTCTCATAGTTTAAGCTTGTGCATTTCTATGTTCTGCAATTTTCTGTAAACTTTCTTCTTCAATGTAGTTGTAATCGAATTTGCTGAGTTCAATAAAATCTTGGTAGGTTTTCGAATATTTGTTCTTGATTGTTCTTGTAATACGCATTTCTCTTGGCCAAACCCGGCTCAGGTCAGGATTTTGGGGCATCCACCCTTAGCCAATCAGGGCTGAAATTTTACTGACAATCAGGTCAGAATTTTGGGGCATCCTCCCTTAGCCAATCATGGATGAAATTTTATTGACAATCAAGTCAGTTTGTAATAAGATATGGATAAACTCAAATCATCATTATATAAATAAGTCTCATAAAATAATCTTACACATAATACTTTCATAAATTTGTTACATTCCACGCTCGGGGTACTCTGACTCCATCCATTTGCTCTAACTCATAAGCCCCTCCTGCAAGAATTTTTGTGACCTTGTACAGATCTTGCCAAGTGGCATCTAGCTTTCCCTTGGGCTTAACTAAGTCATCTCTGCGGAGGACCAGGTCTCCTATCTGAAAATGCCTCTTCATTACCGATTTATTTTAGGTTGCCCTGATCCGTCCCCTCATGTGTTCTATTTTTACCGCAGTTCTTTCTCTCTTCTCCTCAATTAACTCTAGCGCATCCTGTGCCAGCAGGTCATTCTGGTTTTCATCAAAGATCTATATGCGATGAGTCTCCATACTTATCTCCACGGGAATTACGGCATCCATGCCATATACAAGGCTAAATGGAGTTTCTCCAGTGCTTTCCTTGAGGTTAGTTCAATAAGCCCATAGGATTGAACTGAGATCCTCCACCTATTTGCCTCCTGACTTCTCTAGACGTGCCTTAATCCCCTGCACCCGAATTTGATTAGTCACCTCGACCTGACCATTGGCCTGAGGGTGGTAAACAGACGTGAAATGCTGATCTATCTTCATCTTCGTGCACCAGGCTCGAATCCAAGCTCCCATGAACTGCGTGCCATTATCAGACACCAAGATCATCGGGACCCCGAACCGGCACACTATATTCTTCCATAAAAATTCCATCACCGCTTCTTTCGTGATTTTCGCCAAGACTTCAACCTCAACCCACTTGCTGAAATAGTCAATGGCCACGATCAAGAACTTTTTCTGGGCTGGAGCTGTGGGGAAAGGTCCCACCAGATCTATCCCCCACAAGGCAAAGGGGCAGGGGGAGCTCATTGTCATGAGTTCCTCTGCGGGTCGGTGCATAAGTGGGGAGTGTTTTTGACATTTGTCGCATGCTTTCACAAAGTTCTCCACGTGTTGCCTAATTCTCGGCCAGAAGTAGCCTGCCCGCATTATCTTGCTAGATAAGACTCTGGCCCCCATGTGATTACCACAACACCCTTCATGAACTTCTTTGAGCGCGTGGACGCCATCCTTCGCGCTTAGACACTTCAGGAGAGGTTGTCTAAACCCTCTCCGAAACATTTCTCCTTTGACTATGCAAAATCTAGCCGACCTGATTCGTAACTTTCTTGCTTCTTTTCTATCCTCTGGTAGTTCTCCCTTATCCAAGTACGCTTTAAGAGGAGAGAGCCAATCCTCCTCACCTTCCTCTAATGCATTAACCTCCTCTTCCCCATACTCCCAATGGGCCATAAATAAGGTGATCACTCTTTCGTGACAGTCTGTTGCTGAGCTGGCTACCTTAGCCAGGTAATCAGCTCGGCTGTTTTCTTCTCTAGGGATTTGGTGAACATCCAAAGCGTCCAAGGTATTAGCCATCTCGCGAAATCGAGCTAAGTATTTTTGCATTTGCCCTTCTCTCATCTCGAATTCTCTTCTTATCTGCTTACACACGAGCTGTGAATCCACATTTGCACGTATCCATTATGCTCCCAACTCTTTTTCCATCTGGACCCCTCTCAACAATGCTTCATATTCTGCTTCATTATTAGATAAAGGATATGTTCATCCATACTGAATACTCAGTGGTCACTCCCTCCGAGTCTACCAATACTATTCCTGCGTCACACCCTAGGTTTCCAACTGAACCATCTGTGTAGATTGTCCATTCTTTATTTTCTTCGGTAGAGCTGGCCATTTCTTGCATTAAACCAGCTAATGCCTGAGCCTTAATCGCCAGCCTTCCTTCAAAATGTATGTCGAACTCGCTCAGTTCAATTATTCACTTGACTAACCTTCCTGAAACTTATGGCTTGCTCATTATGGACTTCAGAGGCAAATTTGTGCGAACTATGATCTTGTGGGAAAGGAATTAAGGTCAGAGTTTCCGGGCAGTTCTAAATAGGGCTACCATGGCCCTTTCTACCTCTACATATTGAAGTTCAGCCTCATGCAAGACCTTGCTCCAATAATACGCTAGTTTCTGCAACTTTCCCTCTTCCCTAAGCAAGGCCGTGCTTACCACTAATTTCCCCACAGACATATATAAAATCAACGGCTCTCCCACAATTGGTTTAGTTAATAAGGACATATCTGCCAAGTATTCTTTCAGCTTTTGAAATGCCTCCTGACATTCCTTATCCCACTGGAATCGAGCCTTCTTTCGTAAGGTTCTGAGAAATGGCAAGCTCTTCTCCGCTGACCTAGAGACAAACCTACTCAAAGCATTAACTCTCTCAGCCAAACATTAAACTTCCTTAACTTTTTTTGGATGCGGCATTTCCATGATAGCCCTGACCTTTTCCGGGTTGGCCTCTATCCCTCTTTCCGTAACCATGTACCATAAGAATTTTCCTGCTCTTACCCCAAATGCACACATCTTGGGGATTAGCCTCATCTTGTACTTTCTCAGGATGTCAAAGATCTCTCTCAAATCATCCACATGTGACGTTGCCTTGATACTCTTAACCAACATGTCATCTACGTACACTTCCATGTTTCGTCCGAGCTGGCTTTTAAACATTTTATTCACCAGTCTTTGATACGTAGATCCCGCATTTTTGAGACCAAACGACATTACCACGTAACAATATGTTCCTTTTGGTGTTATAAAGCTGACTCGTTTCCAGTCTTCCTCCGCTAACCTGATTTGATGATAGCCTTGTGAGGCATCCATCATGCTTAACAATTCGCATCTAAACGTGGAGTCCACCAGCTAGTCTATCCTCGGCAGTGGATAGTGATCCTTAAGACAGGCACGGTTGAGATCTCTAAAGTCGATACACATTCACCAGTCCTATTCTATCTTTGGTACTAGTACAACATTAGAGAGCCATTCTGGGAGTTGTATCTCCTTAATGTGTTTAGCACGTAATAACTTATCCACTTCTGCCTCAATGATGGCCTCTTTCTCAGGGCCAAAATGCCGCTTTCTTTGTTTTATAGGCTTTGTTGTAGGGCTTATATTAAGGCGATGTTCTGCCACTGCCGGGTTAATCCCCACTAAGTCTTGGGGAGACCATGCAAAAATATCTGCACTGCTCCTCAAAAGTGCGACCAGTTCTACCAAAACTTCTGGGCCCAAGGTCGTTCTTACCCGCAGGACTCGAATGTCATCTCCTTGAACTACCTCCACCAACATCAGGTTTTCCTCTTGCTGAATTAGCTCAGGTCTGGCCTCTTCTGTTCTTGCTCTTTTGCCCTGCCTTTCTTCGTCATTGCACCGAACACTCTCCACATAAGTATGTCGTGACACGTATTGGTCCCCTCGAACTTCACCAACCCCATCCTGAGCTGGTAATTTTAATTTCATGTGATAGACTGAAATCACTGCCTGGAACTTGCTTAGGTATGGTCGCCCTAACATGGCATTCTACGAAGAAGATCGTACTGATCTTGTTTGCCTGAATGGGTCATCCCCTAGTGTGACCAGGAGATTTATCGCTCCAAGCGGTTTCATAGCTCCTCCTGCAAAACCGACCAACGAGGTCGTAACTTCCTCCAATTCTTCATTCAGATTTAGTTTCCGAAAGCAATCGTAGAAAATGATATCAGCCGAACTTCCCGTGTCGACAAAGATTCACCTCACATTATAATTAGCAACAGTGGCCGTGATGACCAGGGCATCCATATGAGGGGCTAATATGTCGTTCTCATCTTCAGACCCAAAACACACATTTGGGCTCGGGACTATTTGCCCAACTTCTCGTGCTCTCTTAGTCAAATCCTTTGCAGCCCATACATAACTATTTTGGGTTCGCTGAGAATGCGCATCCCATTCACCACCAGTGATCATCAGAATTTCACCTCGCACCTGCTGGGGTTGGTTTTCTCTTTGAGCACTTGAGCGGCCAACATTTCACCCTTGCCTGGTTTGGTACTGATCCTTCTTGGGGGGGGGGGGGGGGGGGGCGGTGCAGCTCTGAAACTATCTCGTCTTGTTCGTATGTACTCTTTGAGGTGTCCTGCTTGTACCATCCGCTCTATCTCGTCCTTTAGATGCGTACACTCATCCGTGTCATGACCATATTTGTTGTGATATCGACAGAATTACTCAGATCTTTCCTTCCTTGGCTTCTGGGAGTATGTTTAAGGCCAATTGAGATTGGGATGTTGCTCAATTGCCTGCAGAATTTCTCTTTAAGGTGAAGCCAAAGGTTTATACCTATCAAATCGAGGACGACCTCCTACCAGATCAGTCCTGGGCTTTTTCATATGTGTCGTATCTTCCTTATCGGGTCGTTCTCTCTGCTTCTCTCCATCGTCCTTTATCTTCAAGTCTTACTTCAAGTGGATGTACTTTTCCGCTCTCTCCAAGAGCTCTCCGAATCTTAGTGCCGCCTTTACCACCAATGACTGGAAGAACTCCCCCTTCCTGAGCCCTTGGGCCTGGGCATTGACCAAGAGTTCTTCAGATGCTGAGGGCACTTCTAGTTTGGCATCTGTGAACCTTTTGATATATCCACGCAGGATTTTCATACTCCTTCTGCTTCAAGCTGGACAGCTCTAGTGGTATTTTTTTTGATATTTCCTGCAACTGGTGAACTGGTGCAGGAATGCAGAATTGAACTCATCAAAGTTGCTTATGGAACGGGGGGGTGGGGGGTGGGGGGGGGGGGGTGTAGCTGGATAAACCAGAGATAGGCTGACTTCATGAAGGTCGTAGGGAAAACCCGACACATGACTGCGTCAGAAAATTTGTTCAAGGTAGATGCGATCTCGAATCGGCTCAGGTGATCCCACAGACCCGTTGTCCCATTGTATTCGAAGCCCATGGAATGGTAAGAAGCTGGGAGGTCGTCCCTTATGACCGCCTCCATGAACGGAGTGCTCCACTGTGCCTGGCCTGCAATCGCACCCTCCATCTTTCGTTTAACTTCCCTGACTTCTTTTTGCAGATTCTGCATTTGCTCGGTGAGGTCTGGGTTGGTTTTGCTTGAAGTTTCGCTTTCTGAAGTGGAAAAGCTCTCTTCGTCTTCTTGGGGAAGAGCTCTGGACACTCACTGGTCCATGTGCGGTGGCTCCATCTCTGGTGGCTGGTTTTCCTTGGAGGGTGGTGTCGGAAGTTCAACAAATTTCTTTTCCACAACCACCTCCACCGCTTTCCCGATGAGGTCAGATAATTACCTCAAAAAGGAATCGTTCAACGATCCTCCTGCTTGCTGAGCTCCTCCCGGAGGGGATTGCGTTGTGCTCGGCCTAGCTGCTGCCGATGGCCCTGTCATCTCTGGTATGCCCGTTGGCGTAGCAGAACTTGGTGTTCCACCCATTTTCTCCACCAGGTTTCGCCTGAGTTCGTCTGATGCCATACTTCCTTCTCACGTTTTAGCCTTTCTTTCCCACTAACGGTGCCAATTGTTCCACCCTGGAAGTTATACCGGGAACACCTACTCCTTCTCTGAGAATATCCAGACCTGTCTTCATAAAAACACGTTAGAAAGGACCACCGGGGGTTTTTCGGTGGAAACCTCTCCGATGCTTAAGTCAGTTAAGCGTTTTAGATTGGAATAAGCAAAATCAGAAAAAGAATGCCTAGAATGTCATACCTCTCTCAGCCTTAGGGCTGAGATATTTATAGTTTTGGCGAAGCGGGATCTTTCCGAGATCCCAGAAACAAAACCCGCGAATCTTGGGCCGTTATTCAAGACGACCTGACCTGGAAGCTTCCTTCCAGGGAACAGGTCAGTTTTGTCTCTAGGCTCTCAAATTCCTGACCTGATCTCTCAAAACCTTATTCAAGGCTTTGAATCAGGTCAGGACAATAGCCGTTAAGCTGTAGGTTTGTCTTATGCCTCATCTTTATTTTCTTAAGGCTTTTGGCCAGCTCACTCCCCACCAGGTCTACTAGGGCAAACTTCCGTGCAGGATGGTTGACCAGATCATCCTGTTTAGGGCAAGTGGAGGCATGACCTTGCCATTTTAGCCCTTCCTTCTTTCCTGACCTGAGCAGGATAGATTCCTTTTCTGGGTCATAAGCCCAGGTCAGGATCAATCTTCGTTCTATTTTCTTTCGGGGTCAGAGTAGCAACTCAGGTCATCCCAACCAAATCTTATTCTCCAGGTCAATTATATTGGGTCGTACCAGACACTATAATAGTTGTAAAGTTTGTTGATGTTGCTGAGAATTGAGTTAGATCTAAAATCACAATAATTCAACTAATTGATATTTCATCATTGGTTAATTACTGCTTTTAGTTTGAGCTTGATCGGGAAAAGGGCCATTCATTTTAAATTGGTATTATTTTATAGAATGAAGAAAAACGGGGGGAGAGAGAGAGAGGAAGAAAAAAAAACTAAAAAGGAGGGGCAAAAATGGGTTTTTTTATCTCCCACTTAATATTTAAAATTAAATAAAAATGATATGAAATTCAATAATCATGCCACATCAGCATTTAGGCCTGAAGTTGATAAAAATAGACCTTATTTGATGAATTTGCTAACAGAGAAGACGTGATTTGATGTTGGCCAACATCACATACCTTTTTTGAAAAGTGACCAACATAATGGACCAAAAATGAAATTTTTCCTGTAATGGCCGGTTGAGGAGCAAAGTTAGTAGGCATGATAAGTGTGTTTGTCTCATAGTGCATGATGTAGTTCGTATTCAGTGTGTAGTTGTTGGTGTTCTTTTTGTGTGTTTTTGATTTACTCGTATGTGAGCAATACATTCTAAGATTTTAATGTGAATAAACATCGTAATGTTTGATGAGTATGAATAAATTTTTTATCATTCAAAAATAAAAATATCGAGTCTCCTCACATGGTTCCAATACTTGTTGATATATTCTATGAATAATAATAATACTCGTTTGTTATAGATTTCAAAATCTTTTATTTATTATTTTAGATTTCAAATCATGTGTGGATGACAATTTGTTTTTATATTTTATTAATAAATTATAATTATTTATATAAGAAATTATTAGATGAATATTAAGAATTTAAGTTTTAAAACAAACGCAAATTAAGATAAAGGTTTATTAAATAAATAAATCAAAAATAAATACAAATTGACAAAATAAAACATATTTAAAAAAGTTTAAGAAAATGGGTCGGGACGCTAATGACAAACACGTCCCGCTCGTTAAAATTAAATAAGAAAATCAAAATCGGGACGCTAATGTCAAATGCATCTCGTACGTTATTAATTAAAAAAAACTTCCGGGGTCGTTTTGAAAAAAAAATGTTGGGGTCCGGGACGCGTTTGACATCCGCGTCCTGGGTGATTTTGAAAAAAAAATCTTGGGGGAAGGCACGTATTGGCTCTTCCAGGTAATTCGTTTTAGTGGTTTGTTGACACGCTCTGTCTGCATTCAGCCCGGCACGAGCCAATTCAAGCTATACCCCTAAAACCCGCCGCCGCCCCCCCCACCCCCCTTTCCAGCAACTCCATTACCAGCAGCAACATCAAGCAACAATTCAGTCCAGCTCCCAACTTTAGGCGGCGACGAGTTTCAGCTCACTGACAAAGTAACTCAAAGTTTTTATTTATTTTATAGATTTTGAGTTAATTATCTTTAGAAATAATCATTTGTTGTTGATTAATGAATTATTCTGAAATTGAGTTTAGTTGTTAATTCATTTGTATATATTGAATTTATATGTTTGTGAATTTTAGTATATTTATGAAAATTGATTTGATTTGTTTGTAAGAAATATGTTAATTATGTGAGATTTTGAATTTATTCAATTTGTTTTCTGTTGTTAATTATTTATTAAAATTGATTTTATTTACTTGTGATGAAATTATTAATTATGTGAATATTTTAATTTATTAGTTTTATGTTTAGTTGTTAATTATTTATGAATATTGAAATTATTTATCTGTGAAAAGATTTCTAATTATGTGAATATTTGGATTTATATCTTTTGTGAGAAAATTATTAATTATGTGAAAATTTGAATTTATTCGTTCTGTGTTTAGTTGTTAATTATTCATGAAAATCAATTTTATATTTTTGTGAGGATATTATTAATTATGTGAAAATTTTAATATATACATTTTGTGTTTATTTGCTAATTATTTACGAACATTGAATTTATTTAGTTGTGAAAAGATTTCTAATTACGTGAATATTTGAATTTATTTAATCTGTGAGAAAATTGTTAATTAAGTGCAAATTTTAATTTATTCGTTTCGATGTTTCGTGTTTAGTTTTTAATTATGTGAATATTTGAATTTATTCTCCTGGCATTTGTATATTTTAGAAGTAATCGCATATATAGTGAATATTTCTTCTAGCAATGATTATGATATGTATGCATCAATGCTACGAGATGAGGGTGGAAGAACTACTATCGATTAGGCGAATTTAGATACCACCGAGCATCCCCCACTTGTGATCCTGGACTACACTGCCGATTACTTCGGACCAAATGAAGGATGCGATTCTGAAAATAGTTTAGATGAAGTTGATAATGGTGATGAAACTGTCGAGAAATTCTTTGAGTTGCGGGTAGTCACTACTACAAGAACAACATTTCACGGTGCCTCATCCACGGCGGTTCTGGAAAAACCGCCGTTAAATATGTTTTAAAGGCGGTTTTCCAAAAAAACGACGTTAAAT
>BMAC01001160.1:101490-129054 GCA_014905375.1 Phtheirospermum japonicum | reverse complement strand
GCCGTAAAATGTCCGTTCTGGATAACAAACTTTCTAGAAGGTATTTTTCAAAAACCTTCGTAGAATCCCCGCCGTTGTTTTTAAGGCAATTCATAAGCCACCGTAAAAAAGCATCACTTTCTACGGCGGTTCAAGAAAAACTGCCGTAAAAAAGCCTCATTTTTTACGGCAGTTTTTTCTTGAACCGCCGTAGAAAGTGATGCTTTTTTTACGGTGGCCTCATTTTTTACGGCAGTTTTTGGGAAACCGCCGTAAATTTTAGCGGCGGTTCAAAAACCGCCGTTAAAAGTCAATAAAAACCGCCGTAAAAGAGCTGTTCTGCAGTAGTGAGTATACCAAATGAAGATCACTTTGAACCTACCGTAGTTGAACGTGCCCCTTACAACCCATAAACGAGTTGATAGAGGATCGAAACTCTATAAGAACATACCATTTTTTAATTATGACTACGAAGACATTCCTATTGATTCTATTGATGTCCCTCAACAGGACTACTACTACGACAAAGACGAAGGAGTGTTGAGAAAATTCATGATATTCAGAGATAAAAAAAACATATGATGTGGGTTGTCAAAGATTACTCTGTGCGTGTCGCCAAGTTTGCATATAGAGTGAGACAGAGCAACCCAAAGGTTTGGAAAATCACCTAAATGCGAATGGTGTCTCCACGCTAGTTTTCGTAAACGAAAGGGTGTTTAGAAATCACAAGATTGGGTTCTGCGTACAGATGTCTTGCGTCTTTTACACGTGATGATCACCCCAATTTATGTAAAAACATGATTGCTATGTTCATTACTACTCACGTCGAGTAAGATCCGTTATATGGCGCTCCGCATGTCCAGATGGCTGTCAAACAAGAATATGGTTATGAAGTGCCATATCCCAAGGCATGACAAGGTTTGCGACGGGCTCATGAAAATGTGTAAGAGTCGTGGGAGCAGTCGGTCCAACATTTACCAAAATACATGGAGGCCTTGTAGATGTACAACCCAGGGACAGTGGTCTAGTGGCTACACAAATCTTCTGAAACACCTGGTGTGCATATGATAAGATTTGTATTTTAGAATTCGACCATGTATCAAGAATTTTAAACGTTGGTTCGGGGAGTTATAACTCGTGACATTGGTTCTTTCGCATGTTTGAAAAACATATTGTTCACGACATAGAAGGGGTTCTGATCGACATGCCGGACTACTTAGTGCACTACAACGAGTTCTCGCATTCTCTTCTAACATTTTTTTTGTTTACGACATGTCTCTTCTAACTTCAATACGCATTCCAAGTCTGTGAAATTGAAGGATATGTGTTTCAAAGCTGGAGCAGAACCCAAAGTTATAGTCTTCTATAAAATAATGGAGCAGATTAAAGTCATTGATCCAGATGCATTTACATACTTGGATGATATTGGTAAGAGCAAGTGGACACTGTCCCACGACGGCAAATGGTGCGGCATTTTGATGACCAACATGTCTGAGTACATCAATGGAGTGATGAAACGTGTTAGACGGCTTCCAATAACTACTTTAGTCCAAATCACATTTGCCCGAAATATACAAAAATTTATAAACGTGTAGTCGATGCGACAAGAGCCGATAACATGCAACAATTTTGGCCTGATAAGATATATAACATATTCAGGTCAAGACAACATTCAGGACATCTTACCACGTTACGGGATATAATTGGGCATCACAAACGGCTGAAGTTTCCGCATGGGTCAATGGAGCAGTTAGTGCTCGAAACTTTCGAGTGTCCTTTTCGAACGTGGAATGCTCTTGTGGTAGATGGTTGAGTAGTGGTATTCCCTGCTCTCATGCAATCCGAGCGTGCATCGATTTCAGAGTGGATCTTCGAGTTTATGTCCAAGATTACTATAACACTGCTGCGTACTTATGTACATACTCTGTTGGGGATTTGAACCATTGCCCAACTCGGAGGACTGGAATGAAGCAAGTTTTGAATTGGTTCATGATCCAGACACTAGGAGGCCTAGAACCGTTGAAAAACTCAGGGGAAGTAATATCTACAACGAAATGGACCAACCACAAGTATGTGTAAGACAATAATATCATGCGCAAGAGGTGGCTAGCACATCACTAGGCGGTGGACGTTCAAGTTCCAGGCACTGATGTTAGATAAGGCAATAATCTTTCCATGAGTCTGATATTGCAATTCGCTTTACTTTTTTGCTGACAGACGTTTGGCAGTACTTGATGTTCTAATTTGCATTGCTATGTGTATTAATAATTATTTTTGTATGAATTCCTTAAGTAATATTTATCTTGATGTTGTAATTCAAATTTTTTTTTTGTTGATAGACGTTTGACACTACTTTCTGTTGTAGTTCACATTGCTATCTAAATTAATAATTTTTGTTGTATGAATTCCTTAAGTAATATTTATTTGTTGTATGAATTTATTAATTAATATATATCCATGGGAAATAATATTTTTTTTGATTTCATATAATTTGTTAACAACTTATATCCTGCAAATTTTAATCTGATATTGATTTTGATCATTTAAATGTATTTATCTTGCAGATGGTATCGCCACTATTGACCCAACAGCATTTACATAGACCGAGCAACGTTGTACGTGGTCAGATTGATGGGGTTCTTATGGTGAAGTGTGCAACATCTAATATTTTTTTGGGATTTTGGTGACTTGAATAACTATCTGCATCCTAAAGTTATGTCAGTGCTAGATCATTGGGGGGTTTTATGGGGTCGCACGTTGTGGAAATAAGCAGGCTAGACAACCACTTGATCACAACACTTGTGGAGAGATGGCGCTGCAAGACATATACATTTCGTCTGCCCGTAGGAGAGGCGAAGATCACCTCCAGGATGTGGCTATTATTTAGGGTCTTCAGATTGAAGGTGCCTTGATGATAGCCGATGATGTTCAGTGTACCAGGGAGGATTGGGCAGATTATCTTATAGATTGTATAGGCCTGCTTGTGGATTATGACGAGGACATGAGAGGTGAGACTCGTCTGAAACTCTTGACATTGAGTGAGCATCTCAGAATCTACCACCCAAGTGATCACACGCCGCAGGACAAGGTCGTGAAGTACGCTCGTAGGATTGCACTTTTACTACTAGGCTCATTATTGTTGCCCGGTACAACGAACAACTATGTTTCCATACTATACCTATGTCATTTCGAGGATGATGACACAACATCGGGTATTAGTTGGGGTAGTGTTGTGCTTGCATGTCTGTATCGTGAGCTGTGTTTGGCTATGAACCTAGAGAGGAAGACGATTATTGGTCCGATGGATTTATTGCAGATTTAGGCTTGGTCCCGAATTTCATCAGTTAGACCACAGTCCACGGGCCTTTGTCTCGATCCTCATTAGACCATTTACGTTGCAGCCGAAGATGTCACGTTACTCGTACCACCATATGGTGTTAGGTATAATTTTTATCTATAATACTAGATACGCATCTATTAATAATCATTTCATTTTAATAACTTCACTTGAATGTTTACGCAGATGGATTGTAGCACATAATCATACGAGGACTGCTAGGAATACGTTACGAGTATTTTGGGAGTCACTTGATTGGCTGCACGAGTTAGACGTGGAGTACTTAATAAATTTTACTTATTTAACTAGGCGAAAATTGATGATAATTATTGAATTATGCAGTGGACATGGGAGCCCTATGATTTGAGTGCACTTGAAATATCTGTACTGGGGGGAAGATGTTTCAGTGCAAATTGGCTGAGCGAGCATCCACTCATATGCTGGTCAATTGTCGAGGTCCAGTTTCTCAATCGAGTGACCCGATAATTTGGTATACGTCAGAGCATATCAGATACCAGCATAGTTGATTTGGAAGCATTTCACTGTGTCTCTCAAGCACATGACCATTACGTTCAGTGGACTGCACGTCATAGGGACTGGATTTGTGCATGGCATTTACGAGACCACGAGGCTACAAGGCACTCCAGTTCGAAGAGGTACGGGCACGACGAGCGGATATCTCAGATGGTATCGACAGAATACACGTCATTTCATCTCTCGTCTGGAGGGGCATGCCGAGGGAGGATAACAACCATCAGACGTCGGCGTGCACGAGGCCATTGTAATAAATCTTATTCACTTTTTTCTTACTCAATGAATTTAATTACTTCTTAAACTTGATGTTCAACTTTCTGTGTTTTATAGGGTACTTGGAGTCAGCGACTTGACCATGTCGCGTCAGATGTTAGAGATGACAATTTTGACTATTATCATCGTATGCATGATGTGGTTGAGTCAGTTGCAGATGAGATGAGGCAACGACTTCGTATTCGTGGGGAGATACACGAGGATGCTCCAGATGAGCGCACGCCATACGCATCCGGTGGTGGAAGAAGGAGCATATCTAGTAGTGGAAGAAGAAGTATATCTCATGATGCTCCAGATGAGCGCACGACATACGCGTCCGGTAGGGGAAGAAGGAGCATATCTGGCCCATCCACATCCTCTCATCGTAGGGCACCCGCAGCAGCACCCTGGCCCCCACTAGTCACCCATCATGATAAATGTGTGATTCGTTAATAACTATTTTATATGTCACTTCCATACGATTAAAGATTAAAAAATAAGCTATTTTCTCTGTTGAATATAGATCCGGCTGGTCAATCATCGTCTCACGGACATCCTAACCCCAACGAGGGAGGTGGTTATGTTCCTACATGGGGATCATCCGGGGCAGAGTTTTATACTCCTTCGATTGTTGGGCAGTCGTTCACCGATCTTCTTCATACTGATGGAAGTAGTGGATTCCATAACTTCGCAGCTGCACGTGGCATAGACTTTTCACGGCCACACTTTTAGACGACACACATTCCCATTCAAATTCTATTGAAACTGTGGATCATGCACGTCAGAGTTGGGGTATACATGCGGATGAGGATGAAGGTGACGAGTTAGGGCCGATTCAGGAGCCACCTCATAATGTGCCACGTAGATTAGAGAAATAGTTGCGCCTTGACGAGGATACACCAGTCCTCCCATGAGGACATGATCGTAACCCACGTAAGGACAAACACCCAAAGCGGTGTAATTTATTTTAGTTGTGTTGAAGTTTCTTGGTGAGTGGTTTACTTTTAAGTTTTTATTGTTTAGTAGTTATCAATATATAAAGCATACAAAAAACCATAATATAAAAACATAAATATTACAATCTTCCAACAAGTAGCAAAAGTGATTTGGGAAAATAAAAAAAAACACCGGGAAAATATTACACAACGAAACAACAAACGCATGATAAATAGATAGAGCATTGTCAGTAAATCAACATGCAACGTCCAACAATATCCACTACGCATATTTATTGCCTTTCCCACTTCCACTTGCAGAGCTTCCACTGTTGTTAGTTGAATACACATCTTCGAAAAGTACTTCCATTTTTGTGAGCAAGGGTTCCTCATCAAAAGCGTTGCAATAGCTTTTGATTGGACAATCCTGTATTCATCACAACAAGTTAGAATAATGAAAGACTCAAAGTGCCTGTAATATTTTAAAAGGGAGTGTAGAACTTACAGGCATAAACTTCATTCGGATGTTATGATCACCAAAGACCATTTTCACATTCCTGTTTCAAACTGTACCAGGGGTCTGAATCAGTTCTTTGAAGAACCTGAACCTATTTTGAAGTTGGAAAATCCTGGCTCTGACGTCATCGTCAGAAATGGCACGTTGATATTTGAAGCAACAGTTAAGTAAACACCTGGCTTCTTTCACTCGGTTGTCTGGTAACGGTCCTTCATTTGGATTCCATCCTCGAATATATTTCTCGAGGATTAGGAATTCCATTAGACATTCATCTCCAGTGAGTGTCCACTTATTGTTTTCTCCACAGTCGTAATCGAGTGTTTGGACCCGAAGTGTAAGAGGACTATCTATGTCGTTAAAGTGATCTGCCATTAGTTTTTTTTTCAAATAAGATAGAAAGTAATTGATATGTATTTGCTGATGCGTTATCTGTTATTTGTTCCACTACGTATTTATAGCAAGAAGAGACTGTCAGATAAGTTACTAATCAATTAAAAAAAAATCATATTTCATCAAAATATGAGTTGTGCAATTATTAGAGTTCGGTGAAATTTATTAAGATAACAAGACAATACAATTCATCTAAATACGAGTTGTGCAATTATTCAAGTGAATATACAACACAATGACACAACAATATTAGTTGTCAAGGCTGCATTTCATTGATATTGGGATGGACAATAATTCTTAGTGTTTAGTGACATTTATTGAGATGACAAGACAACACAATTCATCAAAATACGAGTTGTGCAATTATTCAAGTGAATAGACAACACAATGACATATTAATATTAGTTGGCAAAGCTGCATTTCATTGATATTGGGATGGACAATAATTTTAGTGTTCAGTGACATTTATTGGGATGACAAGACAACACAATTCATTAAAATACGAGTTGTGCAACTACTCAAGTGACTAGACAACACAATGACACATCAATATTAGTTGGCAAAGCTGAAGTTGCATTTCATGGATGTGCGTGTGTGTGTGTGTATATATATATATATATATATATATATATATTTACAATAACAACCAATCAAACTTAAGTAAATAGAATTTCTAATTGGCTTTTTTGTTTGTGCAAAAGATAAAACTAATGACTAACTTTGATGAAAACCATCCCGAAGTAAGAAGAATCCAAAGGAATTACTATGATCCTGAAAGAAGTTCATGGACCATGCCCATGGAATGAGTAATTCTTGATTTTATAATCTCCCAAAAAGAAAGTGTTGAAAGGGGAGCAAAAAAAGGAGATAGAAGTTTAATTGTCATGCAGGTAACAAATGTACTTCAAGGGAGGTTCGCGTTTTCACCTTCGGTTGAGGATGTTAGTCAGAGGATCCAGGAAATGGAAATGAGGTACAATTTGGACGAAGTGCTGTTTACTATGCTTGGAGTTTTTAGGGATCATGACCGCAAACTAGTTTTTGTAGATACCACTCTCTGCGATCACTTTACCGATGTAAAGTTCACAACTTCCTCTCTTCATAATGACATGATTGAATTTTTTATTCTAGATTAGATACATTCTCTTTTTTTTAATGAAGAAATACAATGATGTCTTACCGTCATACAAGTACTACGTGTTAGACGAGCCACCAATGTGGGAAAAATTGTAGAAAGCTTTTGGATGAAGCGTTAATGTTGTATTCGTCGTTTCAAAAGTACTAATGTGTTTGTATTTGTAATTTCTCATTTTAACAGTTTTAATTACATGTTCAAGTGTGTAATGAGATGGGATCGGGATGACCTCGGTTTCAGTGTGCAACTATTTTCAAATTCCTGTAATGTTTGAATGTGTAATCTTTTTTTTTTCCCTTTATTTCATAAGATTATTTATTAAATGTTTATCCAACCTTGCTGGTGACAAGACTACACATTAATCAATAGGTTTTTCAACTTTTGTCGTGATAATACTGGACACTATTCCATATGTTTCTCAACTTTCTTTTTGGCAAGACTACACATTAATCATTATGTTTTCATCTTTATCTGTGACAAAGACAACACATTGAATACAACTGTCATGTAAAATTGTAACTCATCTATAAACTTTGAATATTGGACTAGACTTTTTAAATACAATTCACTTACACCTTTGATTTTCTCTACCATCTTTGTATTACCTTAACAAAAAGAAAATGAGTTCCCATCGGCCTAACAATATACCAAATTTTGATTTCGAAGAAGATCTTTTTTAATGATAAAAACTTAATCGAGTGGAGCAACCATATGTATACTAAGCTGGTTGATGACCTCCATGAGAGTAAGCCCAATGGTGCCTATGATCCGAGAAGAGGATTACGCAACAATATCACGTGGATCTTGTTGGACAAAATCAATGTTATG
The DNA here is from genome assembly GCA_014905375.1 of Phtheirospermum japonicum. Lineage (NCBI taxonomy): Eukaryota > Viridiplantae > Streptophyta > Magnoliopsida > Lamiales > Orobanchaceae > Phtheirospermum > Phtheirospermum japonicum. Next base: position 121,147 of record BMAC01001160.1, on the reverse strand, counting down.
TTCGGGAAAGACTTCACAATGGACGACATAACCGCTCGAGTTGAACTTTTGGAAAAAATGATACAGGCATTTTCATATGATGTTGGGAAACGAGCATTGTACTTGGGATAATGAGACCAACAAAGTGCAAGCGCCAAAATGGTTTGTACGTTTTTCGAACGACGTGACAGGCGATGCTGAGTTTACTGCTGCATATCTAAAATATAGAGAACCTTTATTCGGTTTGATGGGTTGGGTATTCAATAAACTTATTTGAATTGCATTTGTCAATACCAAAATCTTATTAAAAATCCGCCATTACGAATGTGATCACATATATAATAGCAAATTACTGTAATTATTATTTTGATCTTATTGTATTTTAATTTTGAAATAAGATTTCTTGTAATTCTAAGACATTATTATGATATGCACTTATAATAATAGATATGTTTATTTAGTTTCCCTAATAAACATTTTAAATATAGATAACAAATTATAAAAATAAAAAAATAAATTCTTACAAATTACTTTTAGGCCGAAATAAAAAATTAATAAACTTTTAAAATAATAACAAATTACCAAAAGGAAAAAAATAATCTTATAAATTATTTTTGGGCCGAATTGAAAAAAAATAAAATACTTGGGCCGAATTGGAAAAAAGAATTTTACCCGGGTCGCTTGTGTCAAACGCATCCCGACCCAAATTTTTTTAAAAAAAACACTCTGAACGCATTTGACACAAGCGTCCCGGCCCCGAACCTTTTTTTCTTTTCAAATGGTCCTGAAAGTTTTTCTTTAAAAATTAAAAACGTCCGGGTCGCATTTGACATTAGCGTCCCAATTTTTGATTTTTTTATTTAATTCAATGGTCGGAGCGCGTTTGTCGTTGGCTTCCCGCACAAAATTTTAATTTTTTTTAAAATATATTTTATTTTGTCAATTTGTATATATTTTTAATTTATTTATTTAATAAACCCATAATTCTAATCTAGACATTTAAAATCTAATAAAATCAAACATTGACTAATGGTTGCTATTATCTAATAGGATTCGCACACTAGATTAAAATCTATTTTTTCTCACAAATATCCTTAGCCTCGACAAAGCCGCAAAGGCCCATTCCTCCTCCTGAGCGTAGGGACAAATCGGTCATACTCCAGATACGCGAAAAAAATATCCCCAAATTAAAACCCCCCTCAATTGAGCAAGTTGGCTAGGGTTTCTCGATAAAGCAAGACGAAATTGCGTTTCAACTCGAAAGGACCTATCACAGTGGCTTGAAAAAGGAAGAGAGAAATTCCATTGCCGGTATGTATCTTCTGTTCATGTCCATGCACATAATTGACTTTACGCTTTCAATTATTCTCTTTTCCGTCCTTAAAGCTGTCCTCTTTGTCCGATGAAGTCTTGAGTAGTTTGCGTGACGATTTTATGGATGCCGTTTGCTGCTTGCATTTACATGGGTCCTGTTATTTCGGTAAATTAGGGTTTATTTATGTTTGCGTCTGTTGTACATTTGGAAATAGATGCTGCGTGAATTATTGTGAAAGAATTAACTTAAGAGTTTTCTGGTGAGGAAAAATTTCAATCATAGTTTTGTTGTTGCAATTTAATTATCCAACTTAAATTAGATCAAAACAAGAAAAATATAATTAAAAAAAAATTGAAATAGAAAACAACATTGTTTTGTTTTTGTTTCCTAACAAATAATATAGCACATAGTTTCTGAAACTTGACAAGTTGAATACCATCCACTAAATGACAGTGTTACTGGGATACACAACTGTGTCTTAAGTTTATGATTTTGAAAGGATTTACACTTCTCTATTTCCCAACCCCTTCTAAGCCCCCATTTGATGTCTGATCCTGTACCTTCAGCCCGGAGTGAAAACTGTTATATTCTGAGAACTACTTTTTATTTTCATAGTACTTCTTTTCCATCCTGTTCCCCATTTTTCTCTTCTTGTGTTTCCACCAGCTCAAACTTCTTATTTCAGGAAAATCGTGGGTCCAATAATATATATATATATATATATATATATATATATATATATATATATATATATATATATATATATATATATATATATATATATATATATATATATATATATATATATATATATATACTTTCCTCTTATATATATGTATATAAGTATATGTGTATGCCCTTTTGCATTATATTGATATATAAAGAAACAAAGAGAAAAGTTAAAATATAGGCAATGGATGAAGTTGATCTGAAACTGGGTTCAATGACAATGGCGTGACGGAAACAATCCGAGTTCCATAGGATATTGGCTTTTTGATGAAGTTAAAGGGTAGATTTAGAACAGAAGTGGCCTGGATACTGAGAAATATTAGAAAAGAAGGAAAGTACTTGATGATAAAAAATACTATTATTAATTATTCCTTATAAGATTGATGTATTTTGTTTTTCTCCATATGGCATGGCTTCGTAACTGATATAATGACTCCTAGTTATTCAATGTCTGGATCACCTTATTTTCTATACATAAACTTAGCTTAGTAAAACTGTCTCAAGGTTGTGAATTGTTCTGATATGAGCACTGGTTTTGTTAGTTGCATTTTGGGTTGCTCATTAATCAGTTCGTTCACAGTTCCTGTCATTAAATGGCTGCAGGAAAGTTACAGACTGGACATTTGTATTCAAGGAAGTGGAATTAATCTTTTAAGCAATTGGTCATTCTAACTAAGGAACCTATAGCTTTTGACTTATTTGGAATTCTCTCATTGCACCATTCTTTGTTGTGTGTCCTGTTGGATAATTATTATTACCATGGTTTCATATCCTTGGTTTTTGTTTCTCATTTCTTATTATTTGCTCCTTCCCTTCGATATTTGCTAGTGGATGTATTGTTCCTATAAAATAATAGACTGAATGTTTGGCCTTTTTCTTTTTTCCGGCATCGATCATTGTCTATATATCAAGAATATTCACTGATTCATTGATTTTGCACCTGTTGAGCATCATGCTCCCACAATCTAGCATTCTCCCTTGCCTGTTTCTGTTTGTTCTACATTTTATCATCCCTTGTTTTAAAATTGTTCACTTTGAAACTCCTTGGAGCCATACCTCATGGAACCAATTCTATCAAAATTCTTACTCTGGAGCTCCTTATGGCCTTTCTTTTTTTGCCGGTCCACATTTTTCTTTGCTCTTTTGCAAATGCATCCAGCTTCTGCGCTTTTTTTAGAGCTGCTGCATTCGTAGCTTATCTTGTTGGAGTATAAGATGCCAAGGACAAGAGCTGGTGCTAAATCTGCTGAACCTGAGAAGCCTACTGAGGCTGAAGAACAGATTGAACTTGGTGGCGACGAGATGGAGGAGGAAGAGGTTGAGTATGAAGAAGTAGAGGAAGAAGTTGAAGAGGAAGAAGAAGAAGAGGAAGAAATTGAAGAGGAGGTGGAAGAAGAGGAGGAAGATGATGATGATGATGATGATGATGATGATCACAGACACGGTGCTCGAAAGGAGCGTGACGGTGATGATGTCATGGAAAGTGCTGAAGGTGATGATGAGGAGTTGGAAAAAAAGCGTTCTGAGCTTCTTGCACTTCCCCCACATGGTTCAGAGGTGTATCTTGGTGGACTGTCTTCTGATACATCTGAAGATGACCTCAAGCGCTTTTGTGAATCAATTGGTGAAGTTACAGAGGTAAAATAAGTTTCATTTTCATATCCCAATAATTGTTTTTTAATTTATTTTTTTGATTAATAATGTACGTGGACCTGCATGGTATTGACAGGTCAGAATAATGAAGGGAAAGGACTCGCACGAAAACAAGGGATATGCTTTTGTAACTTTCAGAACCAAGGAATTGGCTTCGAAGGCTATTAAGGAGCTTAATAGTACTGAATTGAAGGTAATCAGATTGTCCATGTACACAGACATCAATTAACACATATAATATAAAACACACACACAAAAAGATTAGACAATTCTTGCTCTAACGAATTTATGCCATGTGAGTTGAGCGAAATGCCACTTTGACATATGAGAGGCATGTTGGAAAATCAACGTTGTATTTATTTATTTGTATTTTGTACAACTCATAGGGGAAAAAGCTGAAGTGTTCTTCGTCTCAAGCAAAGCATAAGCTGTTTTTAGGTAATGTACCCAGAAGCTGGGGAGAGGGGGATATGAAGAAGGTTGTGAATAAAGTAGGGCCTGGTGTTGTTGCTGTGGAACTTTTAAAGGTTAGAATGTCTTTCTAGTTCGCCATCTTGCTAAATTCTGTACCTCTGGTGTTGTGTTGCAGCTGCTTCTGCTTTTTATTGTATGTCAAAGGTAATATGTGAATTTTATCTTCATAGGACCCACAAAACTCAAGTCGGAATCGTGGTTTCGCGTTCGTCGAGTACTATAATCATGCTTGCGCCGAGTATTCAAGAGTCAAGATGTCTAATCCAAAATTCAAACTTGATGATAACGCTCCAACTGTGAGCTGGGCTGATCCGAAAAGTGCAGAATCTTCGACTTCTCAGGTCATCGTTCTTTGCTATTTCTTCATACTTGGTTCGACTTTGTTAGATAATTAATTGGTTGTTTATGATTCCTTTACTTTGTAGAAAGTTGTTGAGAAATATGTTGATGCCTCGGTAATTTCTGGCAAATCTTGCCATGTGTCTACAAGATACTGATTAGGTTCATGGTGTACAGGTTAAAGCTGTCTACGTAAAGAATTTGCCAAAAGATATTACTCAAGATCAGCTTAAGGGCTTGTTTGACCGTCATGGCAAGATTACGAAAGTTGTTCTTCCCCCAGCAAAACCTGGACAAGAGAAAAGTAGATATGGTTTTGTTCACTTTGCGGAAAGATCAAGTGCCATGAAAGCACTAAAGAACACGGAGAAATATGAGATTGATGGTAACACACATTTCCCTAGTAATTGCCAGTGTTGTGGTCCTTCAGATTGTAATATTCCGATGGAGTTGATTTTTTTTTTTTGCTTCTGAAAGGCCAAGTTGTTGAATGCTCACTTGCAAAGCCGCAGTCGGATCAGAAAACAACCGGTGGGTCAAGTTCGCAGAAAGCAGCTCTATATAATCCAACGTACCCACCTCGCATGGGATATAGCATGGTTGGATCCCCCTATGGTGCTATAGGTCCGGGATATTCTGGTGCAGGCTTTGCCCAAGTAAGGCATCTTGTATTTACTTTTTTGCAGTTTCTCGATTTTGCCCTCCAACTTGGTTGGTGCAAATTGATTGTACTCATTCCGTCCCGTTCTATCTGTCGGAATTTAGAAATTTCCACGTCTTTTCTAGCTGTCACATTTACATTTTGAAGGGAGAATTATTGTTATTTTTTACTTTCCCAATTATAATTTAATGTTACTTTATTAATTTTACCACTCCCTTTATTATTTCACACTTTTAGTTTTTATAAACAAAAGGAGATTATTGTCATTTGATACTTATAATTATAACACCAATCATCGTTCTTAATCTGTGTGAAATGGTCGATCACGACAGATAGAATGGGACAGTAACTTGTTTCAAGAAATACATCGTCTTAGAAAATGAAATTAGACCCAAAAATGGTTGATGGCTCGTTATTTCGCTACATTGATAAAATTGATAGCATATGTTTTACTGTCGGTAAAGTTTATCCGCTTATTGTGCATATTCTGTATTGCAGCCACTGATGTATGGAAGGGGAGGTGCCCCTGGCATGGCTATGATGCCCATGCTTTTACCTGATGGGAGGATTGGATATGTCCTGTAAGTGCATATACTATGATGAATTTTAAGATTTGTGGAGTTATCAATATTCCACCTGAAGAATGAATATAAAAATCTTTAGACAACCAAATGGAGAGAACATTGTTTTATGACTAGGCCATATTACTGAAAATATGTTGAATTTTACCAATCCTTGTCATACACCTAAGGGTGCGTTTGGATGTGCATTTTTAGGGTTTCAAAAGTCCCTGGGATTTGGGAATATAAAATTGAATGTCCAAATGAATAGTAAAAAAATACTCGTCTGTTTGGGGTTTTAATATTTCTGTAGGTGTCTTTTTATATTCAAAATTTTAAACTGCCTTATCTTTTTCGTTTCTCTGTTTGGGGTTTTAATGTTTCTGTAGGTGTCTTTTTATATTCAAAATTTCAAACTGCCTTATCTTTTTCGTTTCTTATTTATTTTAGATGAATAATATATCAAATTAATCATCTCTCTTAGATCTATTCCCTCTGTTTTAAAATAAGTGTCGTTTTAGACACTCAATCTTATTACAAATTAAGTGTCGTTTTAGAATCTTTTACCACTTTATTCCAGTTTTATCCCCGTTTATTTGAAGAAATATAAACAAGTTTATGGTATAATAGAATAACTTAAGGGAAAGAATGAAAGTAATTAAATGTGAATATTATTAACTGATTGAGGATGTATTGGTCAAATATTATATTCCTTAATTTGGAACAAAAACTCTAAAACGACACTTATTAAGAAACGGAGGGAGTACAATTAACACACAATAAAATTAAAAGTACATATTCGGAAAGATAGTTGTAATTTTTGCAATGATCTGTTTTGTTCTGCTGTCTATAGCCAACAGCCCGGTGTACAGCCACACACACACACACCACCACCACTTCAAAGAGGCAGAGGGCGCAGCAGTGGCGGAGGCAGTTCAAGTGGGGCAAGACGTGACAGTGGTCGTGGACGTAGTCGTTATAATCCTTATTAAGATCCCCTCAAAAGATTTGTTTTATGCATGTTGCCTCTGTAGTTGTTTGTAATGACAGGGCTGAGAGCCTGATTATGGAATTAATGGCATTTAATGCGCGGGATTGTAGCTTAACAGAAAACTCTGTTAGATTAAATGGCATTGCGAAAATCAAATCTCTATGGTCTAAGTTTCTGTGTTCTTGCAATCTGGTATCTGTTTTTATTTGTGCATTTTTTAATGTAGATGGTCTACTTGCTTGATTGTCTTTAGATTAACAATGTGGCCCGGTTTAGAAATGGGTTGCGTCATAGATCTGTTATCAAATGATTACCGGACCACTCCTAAGTGAGGTGTTGATTTCATAATAGTTTATGCGTTTCATTTTTCGTTGCTTAAGAGGTGGTGTTAAATTACCCAAGTTACTTTTTGGTTAGGATGCTTTTGAAAATGATCCAAGAGATATGGCCTCTTTCGTAGGGATGGCAAGTGCTTGGAGCTCAATTGTATCACTAGCTTCGTATAAGGCGTTTGACAAGAGCTTGGGCTTCACAAATTGTTTGGACTTTATTGCTCCAACCACTCCCAACTCTTTTAAAGAAAAACACCAAACTTTCTGACTTCGATAAAAAAAGCTTATTTTACTAATAGATTGCATGATTGCATCCAAGAAACCAATTGATTGCCTCGTAGCGGCTCTCATAAAATGTGAGATACTAGGGAGATTGTTATTACACATAAGTGACTTGTTTCCTTAGTGAGATACCTTTTTTCCTTTCTAATTAAATGATCAAACCATAAAATCTAAATTTGAACAGTGCTAGTGTTGTGCTTCATTTAGCGCATATTCCACATTATTACAATTCACGCACGTCACAAACGCCGTCATATGCTTCGTCCGGTAATAATTCATCTCCTTCCTGCACCTCCCGCAAGTGAGCTCAATCGTGCTGGCCTGCTGGGTCCAATCTCGCTCGTTTTTAAACAGTAATTCTTGCTCGAACTCCTCCATCCGGACCCGCCTTGCGTTGCTCACCATCTCCTGAGCCGTTAGGTGAGGAACAGCCTCGCTTTGATCATATCAGAAGCCGAAGCCTTGACGTTGCTGCATTTTTGTTTAGTCAAATCAATTGGCGGACACCTTTTCTCAAACGGGTGAACCTACAAAAATATAACCTATACTAAAGAATAAAATTACTTACCTGTATTAGCGAAATATTAATCCGGTGGGTTTAGAAAGATTATGATATTGTAAAATGGACAAATGTTAAGATTTTTATTCTGATGAACCAACATGCAGAATAAGAAGAGCACTCATTAAAGAAGCAAGAACGAAGGAGTAATTCTTAATTAAAGGCATAACACGATCTTGAAATCGTAACAAACGTACTTAAGTGCATCAAAGTAAAGACAAGTAAATGACTTGTAGTATTTTAAATATAAATCATAATTATAGTTCCATTACCAAAATACAAAAAGAGGGAAAAAGAATTAGCATTTTGGGATATAGAAAACATACGAAACAAGATGCTATTTGGAGTAGTGAAAATAACGTTTATTCTACACTAGGTTCGTTAAGTTTTCAAACTACTAGATTCGGTACATAAAGTGCAGTTTTTACATTCCTAATACCATGAAAAAAAATTCATGCCGAATAATTTTGCACGTAGTCTTACACGAGCGCCCCAAGGCCGTGCATACGAGGAATTTCACCTTCAACTATCAATTTTGACAGTCGTAAACTTGTAAATTAAGGCAAAAAACTATTTACTAAATTTGAATTCAGTGCATGCGCATTACGAGATATTGGCGCAAAAGGAACACAATGCACGAACTATGAACATTTAGTAAACTAGCAAGGCGCACGTGTAACCTTATAATATTACTAATTTCCTTAAGAAATTGTATTTGTGAATAAAGTTCAACACGTGAAACAAAATGAAGAAATTTTTTGAATCCAAAAACTCATGGCAAAAAGTTTAATTGAGATTATGGTAAACTGCATGATGAGATCTTTTTTTTTTTTTTTTTTTTTTTTTTTTTTTTTTTTTAATTTAGATGATTATTGCAAGTGAGTACGATTAACTGCACAACTTGAAAAAAAAAGGGATCATCTCAAAGAGAAATGAGCACGTGTCATGCTAACTCATCGGACAACCAAGAAGTTTCAAAATTATCTATGAAAATCACATGACAACACCAAAATTGTGTTTTTGCACTAAAATTACAACATTGTTGAAAAATAATTTGGTGGTTCTTCATGTATCGATCTAAGTATTGCAAGGGCAAGTGACTATACATGTCATAATGGCCCTTCTGCATATGAGTCAAATTCTTAATTGAAGACACGCTCTTTAGTCTTTCTCCGAGTTGTATTTATACAAAGGATGTATAAGAAAAAACTGAACAGTAAGAATGGCTCAATGTTATACATGCTATTTTATCACTGAAAGTGATCGAGGTGCTAACAGGGGCATAGCTAGGATGAAGAACTAGCCCTAGTCGAATTGAAAACTAATTTTTTCTCTAACCCAATTTTATTTTTCTGTAACAAAATATATATAATTTTTATTTTTTAATATATTTTTCCATTAGAAATTAATACCCCCCCCCCCCCCCCCAAAAAAAAAGGGCTGTGCCCGAATTAGGGGGCACCCCCTAGATCCGCCCTGGGTACTAATTATGCATGTACATGAGATCGAGTAAAGGATGCCGAAGCTCGAAGGTTGTGAGAAAGTCAAAGTATAATGCATCATGAAGTCATAATCACTACAAAAAAACAGTGAAATACTGACGGATAATGTTGACGGGCGAAAAACCCGTTAGTATATACTGATGGCTGCTGACGGCCTGGATATGCTGACGGGCTAATACCGTCAGCAAGCAGCCCGTCAATCGACCCTCTCTCACTATAATTCCATAAATAATGTGACCGACTTAGATTTAGAATTTCTCCTACATGCTAAGTTCTCATAAATAATAGATCTCTCGCTTAAATTAACAGAAGAGGCCTGGACCTGTGATTCTTTAAATATAGTTCGCCGGGACCCCACAATACCATCTATATTTGCCCATTCCGGCACAACATAGCCTATTCGAGCCCAACAATTATAAAGCCCAACACACAGCGTCGAGCTGGTTAAAACCATAAGAGGTCGCTAGACACTCCCATACTCTAGGTCGCTACTCTATAAAACAGCTCACCCAACTCTTAGAAAGAATGCTACTTCCAATAAATGAGGTCGCCTACCATAAATATCGCCATATAGCTTGCATGAATATTTAGTGTCGTATCAGCTAGTCCCCTATATTCTGATTGATTGAGGAACGAAATCAGGTAGAATATGTAAAAAGTAAAAAGAATGCATCAACCACATACCTGACCGAAGACTTATCCATAGAACTCCGCTCAATCACTCCGTTAGCGCACCAAGACATTACACCATAACTCACAGTAATCCAGCTCTCAATATCGAGCCATAACATTTATCATCCAACGAGAGCTCGCTATATAAAATCGCAACCTGCAAAAATCAGCTCGCTCAACCCCTAGAAAGAATGCACCTTCTAGGAGAAGAGGTGGCTTATAAGTCCCCAATAAATACGCCTATCGACCTGAAATAATCGCCGACCCATAATACTAAAAACCACCATTCGCCGACCTAAAGCCATACGCGTGCACAATACTTCAGCAAAATATAATCATGACCTTTTTTTAAGAAGTCCAAAAACGTCACTCCCAGCCATCACATTCCTTTAAAGATCATTAAATGACCCTTGACAACATGTCTGGCACGTGTCGTCTCCCCATTTTCTAGTAATATATTTAATACGATGGGCCAGAAATGAAAGGCCCAAAATAATCCAGACGCTGATGGAGCTTTTGAAGAGCCAGGTCGAGGCGCGCGAGCATGCACATCAGGAACAGCTCTAGTCCATGCGAGACGAGCATGCTCGCCAGATGTTACAGAACGAGGAGGCTCTCCGTGCCCAGGTGATAAGGGAAGTCAGCATAGCGATGGCAGGGCAACGTAGATGGCGATCTTCTAATCCTCTTCTTGTCTAGTTCCTGTTCCTGCTCCTGATCCTCCTCCTGCTGCTGATGATGATGGTTATTATGATGCGACGATTTAGTTTATTTACAAACGAATATTACTTATATTTGGTAGTTTATTTATATTTTGTAAATTATAAGATAAAACTCTTAATTAACTTTATGTATTGGTTTTTAATTTTATATTTTTTGAGGAAACACAAATTAGTTTTCTTATTGAATTATTGATATGTGAAATAAAAACAGGCAAAAGTTTCAATTAAAATAAAATAAAATAGCATATGCTGACGGGAGATACCCGTCAGTAAAATCCGAACTTCGTGATGTGTAAACCCGCAAGCATTTGTTGACGAGTCTCGGGTTATGGTTATTTATTTCTCTAACGGGTAAAACCCATCACAAGCCGTCAAAAAATGCTGACGGGTTCATTAATGTTGTCAGCAAATTATTTATTGACGCCCAAAATGCTGACGAGCCTGACCCGTCAGCATTCGTTTTCTAACGGGTATGCTGACGGGTGTGTCCCGTCAGTATTTAACTTTTTTTCTTCTAGTGAATCAAAACTGATTAAAGAGTTAATTCTGGAATTACGTGTATAGTAAAAAGTCAAAAACTACGTGAATTATGAAAATCCATGGAAGCTTCACGACTGCTTACTTTACTTGACACCATGAAAGAACGACTTAAAATACATACAAATAAGGGGACACATTTTTGAAATGAAATACAAAATACGAACAAACATAATACTGAATCCCCACCTATCATGTTTATTGTCTTTCTTTAGAAAAAATCTATTTGGGCGTTGTAACTTTATAATAAAGCATGGATGACACTAAACAAAACAACGGAAATCTAGAAGAAGAGGAGAAGAAAAGAGATCTTATCTTACCCTACGACGATTTTTCCTTCTCCATTTTTCCCCATCCTCCCTAAACTCTTTATTCATTATTTTTTGTCTAAAATCTGTAGGTCAGACATATTTATTTTCTCATCGAACAAATGATAACTGCATATGTGACTTAGGTATCCTGCATTTTAAATTTTGTACATATATTTCTCATACTTTTCTACCTACAGGTAAGATAAGCCTACAGGTAAGATAAGTTTGAATTATAGAAAAAAAGCTTATTATTTCAGATCACATCCCGATATCAAATATCCAAGTCACTATGCACGTCAAGTCAGGTCAAGGAGGTGACCTTTTTAAAGGAATTATCAAGCTCTTATAGGCTGAAATCGTATTATGTCTCTAAATCAGGTCGGCTGAAGAGCTGAGTTTTATGGTTATGGAATAGGCTCTGGCGGGTTGGTATAGTTGGGTATGGTATGGGTCCTGGCAGGGTGAGGGTATAAGCTGAATATTGACCCATGGTTATTATAGTAACTTAACAAAATATGAGAGTTCTAACAATTATGGTAATTTAGCATAAAAGAGAAATCCTAATTCTAAGTCGGTATTGCTTATGGTTTTATGGTGTAAATAAGAGACGAAAATCCTAAATTGAGAACATGTCTCTTGTCTATATAAAGAGGATACATACCTCACTTATACTTGATTTATTCATACCTTTTGATCTCTCGTTTATCACCATATAAAGTTACTGACTTAAGTATAGGAAGGCCTACACCGGGGCTATCCAGCTTAAATTCTATTTTGTAGGTCACACAGGTTGGAAAGGACAGTTCGGAGCTCAACGGACTTTTTCTTGGTGAGCCAATCTTTTTAGTCACATCAAGTGGCGCCGTCTGTGGAAAAACGAGAGATAATGAGTCCTTGAGCGAAAGACATGAGTATTAGCCAAAGAAACCATGAAATGAAGGAACATAACACCAAAAGTCCTAAATTTTAGCTCGGTTGTGAGCCAAAACAAGAAAAAAGACAAGGGGGCGTAATCTGAAGGAGGCAAGGTACTGTAGGAGAATATAAAAGAACAGTCAACCATAGAAACACCACCATCACGGAGGGAGGAGGAAGACGTAAGGAGGGGGACAAGAGTAATCCCCCGAGATAATAAGGTAAACAAAGATCAACATGGGGACTACAAAAAGGGAAGAATTATCAAAAGAGAGGGCCTGCCACATTAATAAGGGCTTGCTCCAAAAGTTGCTCAACGCAGTGCCCATCGATAGGCTAGAAAAAATCATGATTGGTGCGGACGGTAGCGATGAGGAGGTAGAACTTACAACTGAATTGAACTTAATGCACCTACTTTTTAAATATGTTTGTCAAACATTTAAGTTCGCTCGCAAGAGTACGAGGTCACTCGTAGGTTGGTAAGTTGACTTGAGTCAAATCTCTCGAGAAACTGGCAATCGGAATTTCCAATGTTTATTTATTCACAATATCACACACGAACATATATAATTGGGTTTTTGAAATTACAAACTAAGAATCGGAAAGCAATAACGATTATTGAAAACTAATTAAATTAATTATCATGAACTAATTAACCAACTAGAGTTTAAAAGCTAAATTAACTAAGAACTTATGAACTAGGGTTTTGGAAATTGAAGAAAAAATAAATATTAAAGCACCAAACTTATCTCTAAGATTATCAAGCAATTGGATAGCATGAACTAAATTACCAATAAAATTACTAAGCATAATCAATAAATTCACCAAGCATGAACGATAGCATCACCAAGCATAAATAAAATTACTACTACGATTATTAAGCATGATTAAATAAGTGAAATTAAAAACGAAAGATTAAATCTATATTAACTAAGAAATCCAAGGCTCCAAACATCAACGGTACAAAATCCCAAATGAAAGAACAATTATCTAAAGACATAAACTAACTAAGAATTAATCTAGAAAGCGATTGAAAGGAGTTTAGAAAACTTATTATTGTCTAGGAAGCGATAAATCTCCAGCGAATCTGGAGTTGAGACGTCGTATCTTGATTGAAAAGCGAATCTTAAACATAAGAATGGAGTTTAGGAACTTGTAATCCTGGATCATCAATCTTGATCTTGTATCTACGTAACGGACGGTGGAAACGGGCTCTATTTGCATCTCCTAACCCTAAAAATGTGTGGAAGTGTACCCAAGATGAGTTATAGATGGGTATATATAGTTTTCCCAAGTCTTGGAGCACAAATTAGGGTTAAAAACCCGATTTTGGCACATTAACAGTCAACTTAGCGGTCATATCTACCGCTAACCCCTTCTGCCAGTCAGTCGATTGAGAAGTCGATCAGGAAGTCGGCATTGAGTATCCCGGTGTCGACAACATACCCAGTGTCAGCTGTAATACTTCAAATCGAGGCCCAATTTCGCTAAAACTCCACTTGTAGGCCCACCATAGACTATCTCCAAATCAAAATAATTCAAATACATAAAATAAACATAAAATTAATTAATTATGATTAAAATACGGTAAAATAAGCCGGAGATACGTAAATATGAAAATATGCTCAATCTATCCAACTTATACCAAAACTAATAATAAAAACTAACTAAAATGCTAATAATAATCCAGAAAAACTCATGTTAATTAACAACTATAGAGGAGGAGTAAGAATATAGGATGGAACCACTTACTCTAGCCCAAATGAAGAGTAGAGAAAAAGAACCATAGATGCTCATCAAAGAGGAAGCGACCTCAAGTGAGGTTTCGTCATCAGAAGAGGAGGAAGATGAATATGATATCCAACTTTTTTGTGATAAAACACAAATGTGGTATCAAAAAAATAATTTAGTACGAGAAACAAAGGAAGATGAAGAGGAGGTGCTACCAAGATCTCGGGTAATAAGAGACCTGCAAGAGGCGGTGCGGGCACTTCAAAGGCAAGTCGTAGGAGTAGATCGACAGGATTCAAGAGGGCATCCATTCTCTAAAGGGATATTGAGAGCGGATTCACCTCGAGGTTACAAAGGGTTAGAATTTTATTAAGAATGATTTTTGGATCCCACCTGACATGTTCAAAGTCTTGAGAACGAGGCAGTCTTGCGGCAGTACACGAATCCTGTGGCATGTTGGGCATTTTTACCTACCTTACGAGAGCTGGCGTAGGATTGGTTTCATCAACTAGCCCCAGGAAGGATTACGAGCTTTCAATTTTAAGATCGGCCTTTTTAACACACTTGCTAGCACGAAGATACACATAAAAATGGCACAGTCGCCCTTTTCAATGGTGCAGCGACCTGGGGGAATTTGAAGGAATATGTGGCCATGTATACCAGAGCTACCTTGGAATTCTTGAGCAACGAATGACATAAAATCAGGAGCACTAAACCAGGGATTACGGATTGGGGGATTAAGGATCTCATTGGCTAAGCGACCTACACACAACTTTGAGGAGGTGATGGATCGATGTATGAAATACATCATGGTAGAGAAAGCAGAAGAGGAAGATATAATACATTTTAGGAGAGAGGTCGGGGACTTGGAGAGAACACCAACAAAGTTCTGAATCCAGAAAGGAGGTACGTTGACCAGTGAGAGCAATTGTGGTGCTAGGTATAGGAGGTACGTTGACCAGTGAGAGCAATGGGAGAAATTGGAAGGAGGAACCAGATTTTACACCCTTAATTATGCCACGTGCTTAGATATTCACAATCATGGAAGACAGGGCCCAATGCCATTAGGTGGACTAAAGATTATACGCAGATACCTACCAATCCAATGTCATAGTTCTTTTGTAAGTTTCATAATAATTATGGACATTGCACGGAGAGATGCTGACATCTAAAGGAAGAGATAGAAAGGTTGATTAAGGTTGGATATCTCAAAGAGTTTGTTTAAAGGGATAGAGCACCTCGAGATCAGAGATAGGTCTTGCTTGGACCTCCCCCATGGGGTCGCCCGCAGGCACAGGAAGAAGGACAAAGGAGGCTGTTTTGCATGAAATTGTGGCATTTTATCTTGTGTTTCTAGTTAGAGTTTAGCGTTATTTGTAGTAGTTTGAGTCTTATTTTGTTAAGGTTCTAGATTATTCTATCATTTTTAAGTTTGAGATTGATTGGTGTGTTGCAATGATAAATCATGAGGTTTTTGAGTCCAAATTCTTATGTTGTAGGTGGCCAAGGGAGTTAGAGTTGCTCTGAGTCGCATTGGGAGGTGTCCAAGATCGATTCGAGACCTTAAAGTCCAAAATCCGTGCCGAAACGAAGAAACCATGCCGGAAGAAGCTGAGGTTGACTGAAAAGCTACCGATCGACTGCCTGATCGACTGGCAGTCGATCGACTGCCCTTCTAAGAATCGACTGAAATGCTGAAAATCGACTAAATTCCAGGGACTTCCTCTCCTTTTCAAGAAGCAGTCGATCGACTGCTTACTGCCCAATCGACTGGTAGTCGATTGACCGCCCCTCCCGGATCGATTGAACTGCTCAAGGATCGATCGAATTCCAGATATTTCCCAAAAATCGACACTTCTCCAAGAAGCAGTCGATCGACTGCTTACTGTCGATCGACCGCAGTCGATCGACTTGTCACTAGCAGTCGATCGACTGGAAGACCGGGAATCAGCGCGAATTTATGATTTTGCCCCTACTAATAGCTATTTAAACCCCATTTTTAACCCCAAAAACAAGGACTCTTTCCCCAACTCTTGCATGAGGCTTGGGAATGAATTTTTTCTCTCATTCTTCTCTAGATCTACTTTCTCTCTCTTAGGTTTTGGATTTAATTTTCAAGCAATTTCCTTGGGTTTGCAAGCTCAAGAAGAATCCAAATACTCCTTTGGATTAGCACTTTCATTTGTAATTCAAGTTTGGGATTCTCCATTTTAGTAAGCTTTCCTTTTACTTTCAAGCTTTGTTCTTCATTTTCATGCATGTTCTCCAATTATGCYTTTTGCCTTAGCTACTTGATTCTATGATGAAACTTGTGATTTGGCTATGAATTATAGATGAGTGACACATMTAGATCGTAGATCGGGCCTTGGTTCATCATGGYTTTGAGTTTTACTTGTGCTTTATTTKCAATTTAGTTTTCATGCATAGTKTTAAATTGAATCTTAGATCCACTMTTCGTTTCYTRTTATTTTTCCGAAAGATTTGAACTTTTACGTCAACTTTTATTGCTCTTTACCTTGGTGCTTTCAATTTTTGGTAATTTGMTTTATTTGAGTTTTCATGCATGGTTGTACCTTATGCATGCATGGTAGTACTCGATGAAACAATGCTTGTTTTTATTAATTCCTTGCATTTTCAATTAAGGCATACGACCGAGGCATCCGAMCAACTTGTCATTTTAATTCCTAGGGTAGTTTAGTTAGTTTAGTTGTTTTATYTTCATTTTCMTYTTATTTACGAAGCTCAAAACACCTTGATTCATCAATTGAAACGATTTCCGATAATACCGAGCCAAATGAACTTTCAAATATTTTGAACCACGAAAAACTACACTAACAAAATGGCGCCGTTGCGACACGGATCGGTTAAGGCCATCGTTTTAATTGTTATTTCGTTGTGTTTTTAACTTCCTTTATATTTGACGATTTCTTTGAGTGCATGCAAGGTCGTCGTTCACTCGGATACGAATTAGCTCCTTACATTTCGACTCCCGAAAGACTACGACGTTTGAGGCACTCTTTGCACTCTATTCCCGAGATGACAACTAATATTCCTAATCCCGGCACGATCTCTCCTCTCTGGGCCGATCCTCAAAGCTCAAAATCACCCGAGCCCGGATGGGAGCATCTCACGAACATCAATGATGGGCCGTCGAACCCCGCACCTCCGTCTCTTTTGGAAGAAGCTATCGAGTATCAAGGGAGTGGGTTTCCCACTCATGCGCACGCTTCGGGCCGACCCCAAGGTATGGCTTCATTTMCCAACTCTTTTGRYGGAGGTTTAGTTCCCAACATGGGAGGGCATGGTGCAAACCATGTTGGGAATGGTGGTGGTTCGRATGGATTGGGTAACGCGGGAGGGCATGGTGCAAACCGCGTTATCCCGGGTTCGCAAGGCTTTGAACGACCCGACATGGGAGGGCATGGTGCAAACCATGTCGGGTATAATGGATCCTTCGACGATTTTGGAGCCCCRAATCCCGGCCCRCATGGTTATAARGCCTCTCCTCATGTTTYGAATATGCCGAGCACGAACCGAGGCCCGTTTGGTATTCCCCCCGTGCGTCAACCGACTCCACCTCCGAGAGTGTATCCGTATGAGCATGATTATGGTTTTGATTTTGGTGATACCGGTCTTGAGCTCGAAGATGACATCGATAGGGAATATGCATTGTTTGGGGGTTATGATCCGAGTACTCCGCCTCTTCCGCCCGTTCGGACGATGAAGGAGGTGAGCCAAGCCTTCGTGGGGGCTAATATCTCATCATGTATCTATCTTCCCCCCGAGGTTATGGCCATTGATATCCGCTCCCTCGACTTCGCACGTCTCCCGATTTTCCACGGGTTTGCTAAGGAGGACCCCCTTCAATTCATACGACAATTCCAATGGCATGTTTCAAGCTTTCATCGTCCAAACATGATGAGCTTGGACAATATCAAACTACGGTGTTTTTCATATTCCCTCCAAGACAAAGCTTTATCATGGTTCATGGGTCTTCCCGCTAACTCCATTCGTACATGGGCGACGCTTTCAAAAGTCTTCCTCGACAATTACTATTCCATGGAGCGAACGAACGAAGTCCGTGTTAAGATCATGTCTTTCAAACAAATGAAGAATGAGCCGTTTCACTCCGCTTGGTTTCGTTTCAAGGATCTTATCGAGAGTTGTCCTCATTGTCGTTTTTCGAAGGACCTTTTGATTCAAACCTTCTATGAAGCATTGGATCCGCAATATCAATATATGGTCGACACAAGAGTGGGTGGCAACATGACGATTCATTCCCCTCAAACACTCCACCGAGTCATTTGTGATTTGGCCGAGAATTCCAAGCAAAAATCTTCCCGTGCTTTATATTCAAGTGCTAACGAGGTGATGGATTCGTATTCTTCCGAGAAAATCGAAACGGATAAGAAAACTACGGCATTGGAGGCTCAAATTGCGAAGCTATCTTGTCCCAATCCGGAGCCTCCTTGTTTGTCTTGTGGAATGGTTGGGCATGAGGCCCTTACTTGTCCTTCAAATCCCTCGTTTTACATGCCGGTTCCACCGTCGGAAGAAGTTTGTGGAGTACAAGGGTACTAATCGGGTGGTGGTGTTTCTAAGCCTTTTTATGCTCGGCCGCCTACGCACAATCCTTCGTATCATCCGAGCAACCGCATGCATCAGAACTTTGGATATGCGAATACCCAATCGGGAGTCCCTCCTCATGTGGGGCCATCTCGTCCATCCCCTTCAATGACTACTCCACCACCGGCTATCGATCCGAACATTGCCCTGATCTTACAACACTTGCAATCCATTGATGCCCGGATAGCCACGATGGAGGCTTCGAATAACGGGTTGAATACGAAAGTTGGGCAATTGGCTTCCGAGATAAATATGATCAAACAAGACAATGACAAGGGGAAGCTACCGAGCCAACCGTCCCATGCCCATGCTATTACTTCACTTCGAAGTGGACGGGTCATTGATAATAAAGTCGGGCCCCAGGTCGAGGATGAGAATGGTACTACTCCACCATGCGTTCCTTCGTCTGATTCTACCCCCGTGGACCAATCATTATCGAAAGATGCTCTTGATGGCTTGCATAAATCTTCTAACGCCTACAAGCCCCCAATTCCAAAGGGTCCTACGCCTTTTCCCTCTCGGCTTCCGAACGCAAAGAAAGATGAGCAATTTCAAAGGCTTTACAATACCTTGTCCAATGTTAATATCACTCTTCCGTTATTGGATGYCATACGYRATATGCCCGCCTATTCTAAGTTTTTCAAGGAGCTCTCGTCGAAAAAGCTTTTCACGGCGACAAATGAGAAGGTTGTACTATCAAAAGAGGCTAGTGTGATTTATGACCCTTCGATTTTGGCTCTCAAAATGGCGGACCCCGGCTCGTTTTG
>BMAC01001160.1:77948-101314 GCA_014905375.1 Phtheirospermum japonicum | reverse complement strand
AGCCAAAAGATGATCGAGTTGCTTCGATGGATGATGAATCACTCATTGTTCGTGCGGACTCACGTGTTCTCCCCATTCCAACCAACTTCTTCGAGAGTGCTTTTGTTCATGTCRTTGAGGACAACGACGAGCTTTTGAGAGGGGGGGAGGAGATCATTGATGATAATCGAGTTATTATGCCGAATACAACTCTTGATGAATGCCTCGAGGGAACGATCGAATTGTTCGAGCTCTCCACCGACAAGGGTGAGAGGAGTCACAAGCCCAAGCTAAAGCCTCTCCCATCTCACCTCAAATATGTATTTATTGAAGAAGAGGAGAGTAAACCTGTGATTATTTTTGCCAATCTAAACGACGATGAGGAAGCGAGATTGATCAAGGTGCTAAAGGCTCACAAAAGTGCCATTGGATGGAGCCTCAGTGATATAAAAGGGATTAGCCCATCAACGTGCATGCATTGGATCATATTGGAGGAGGATTCCAAGCCCTCTCGAGAGTTTCAAAGGCGATTAAATCCGAACCTCAAAGAGATCGTGAAAGAAGAAATACTAAAGTTGTTGAAGGAGGGCTTGATTTATGCTATAGCCGAGAGCGAGTGGGTAAGCCCCGTGCATATGGTCCCAAAGAAGTGTGGCATAACCATCATGGAGAATGATAAGGGTGAGTTATTGGCTACACGGGCAACGACGGGGTGGAGGATGTGCATCGATTTTAGAAGGTTGAACGCGGCTACGAAGAAAGATCACTTTCCTCTACCTTTCATTGATCAAATGCTCGACAAACTTGCCGGMCACCACTCCTATTGCTTTTTGGATGGATTATCRGGCTATTACCAAATTKCYATCGCCCCCGAGGACCAAGCTAAAACAACATTCACTTGCCCGTTTGGGACTTTTGCTTTCCGACGGATGCCATTTGGGCTATGTAATGCCCCGGGGACGTTCCAACGATGCATGCTTTCCATATTTTCCGACATGATTGACAAATATCTTGAAGTCTTTATGGATGAATTTTTTATATATGGGGACTCGTTCGACGAATGTTTGAGAAATCTTGAGTAGGTGCTAGCCCGATGTGAAGAAACGAGCTTAACTCTAAGTTAGGAGAAGAGCAACTTCATGGTTCGAAGTGGCATTGTCCTTGGGCATGTGATATGGGAGAAGGGGATTGAGGTGGACAAAGCCAAAGTGTAAGTGATCGAAAAGTTACCTCCTCCTCTCAATGTGAAAGATGTGAGGAGCTTCCTAGGGCATGCCGGTTTCTATCGGCGGTTCATAAAAGATTTTTCAAAAATTGCCCGCCCCTTGTGTCGGTTGTTGAGTAATGAAGTCCCTTTCGAATTCAATGAGGCTTGTGAGGATGCTTTCTTGGCCATTAAGAAGAGCCTCATATCCGCCCCCATTGTCGTAGCGCCCGATTGGAACTTGCCTTTCGAGATTATGTGCGACGCATCGAATGAAGCGGTGGGGGCCGTCCTTGGCCAACGAGTGGACAAGCTATTAAGGGTGGTGTATTACGTAAGTTTGATGCTAAACGAYACTCAAAAGAACTACACGACAACCGAGAGAGAGCTCTTAGCCATGATCTTTGCACTAGAGAAGTTTCGAGCTTACATAGTTGGATCACGAGTTGTGGTACATAGTGATCATGCCGCATTACGATATTTGTTCTCTAAACCTCAAGCAAAACCCCGCCTTATTCGTTGGATCCTATTGCTTCAAGAATTTGATATTGAGATCAAGGATCGGAAAGGGTGCGAGAATGCGGTAGCCGATCACCTCTCGAGATTGGTCATGGACGGAGGAGAGAA
This sequence comes from Phtheirospermum japonicum, assembly GCA_014905375.1. Taxonomy (NCBI): domain Eukaryota; kingdom Viridiplantae; phylum Streptophyta; class Magnoliopsida; order Lamiales; family Orobanchaceae; genus Phtheirospermum; species Phtheirospermum japonicum. The sequence continues at coordinate 99,504 of BMAC01001160.1, read as the reverse complement.
GATGGCAATTGGCGAAAACTTGCCACATGAAAATTTATTAGAAGTGGCCCAAGATCCTTCGTATGCCGACTACGCGAATTATTTAGCAAATGGGGAACTCCGGCTGGATATGAATTGGCAAGAGAAGAAACGCTTCCTAGCTAAGTGCCAAAACTTTTATTGGGATGACCCCTTTATGTACAAAGTGGGGAAGGATGGAATGATTAGGAGATGCGTGCCGGAGAATGAGATGAAAGCTCTACTAACCTTTTGTCATGACCATGAAGCCGGAGGACACTTTGGGGGAAGGAAAACGGCACTTAAAGTCTTGAGTTCGGGTTTCTATTGGCCGTCTCTCCATTATGATGCTCAAGTTCACGTTCAAACTTTGCGATTAAATGTCAACGAACGGGGAGCATATCGAAGAGGAACGGAATGCCCTTGGTGGGAAATTTGGTGGTTGAAATCTTCGAGGTTTGGGGAGTTGACTTCATGGGCCCGTTTCCGAAGTCGGTTGATGGTTTTGAATACATCCTCATGGGGGTTGATTACGTTTCTAAATGGGTTGAGGCCATCCCCACAYGAAAGAATARCGCYGAGGTTGTCGTCAWGTTCGTGAAAGAGAAYATTTGTGCTCGTTTTGGCTTCCCAAGAGTTATAATAAGTGATGGTGGTAGCCACTTTTGCAACAAGGTTTTCGAGAAACTTATGAGGGTCTATGGGATCAAGCACAAGGTTGCCACGCCATATCACCCCCAAACTTCGGGGCAAGTCGAGATGAGCAACAAACAAGTGAAGAGTGTGATAGAGAAGACGGTGCAACCTAATCGAAGGGATTGGTCGCGAAAGTTGAATGATGCGTTGTGGGCCCTTCGGATGGCCTATAAGACGGTTCTTGGCACGAGCCCCTATACTTTGGCCTTTGGTAAGACTTGTCACTTACCCGTTGAATCAGAACACAAGGCATTTTGGGCAATGAGAGCCGTGAACTTGGATCTTAGGAAGGCCGGTCTCGAGAGAATGATGCAAGTGGAGGAGTTGGAGGAGCTTCGAGAAAACCAATATCACAATGCTCGTATTTATAAAGAAAGGACCAAGCATATCCACGATGAGAGATTGGTTCGGAAGGAGCTTGAGGTTGGGATGCCCGTCTTGCTATTCAATTCACGTTTGGCTCTTCACCCCGATAAGTTGATATCCAAGTGGACGGGGCCGTATACCATTGAAGATGTCAACCCGAGTGGGGCGGTGACCTTGATCGACCCTAAGACTCAAGAAAAATTCCAAGTCAACGGCCATCGAGTCAAGCCCTACCGAAATGGTTTCCTTTTACCTCCCGTCGAGGACGCGATAGCATTGATTGACCCTCCCGCCTCGACTCCTCCATAATATGAAAGGGAGTTCGTCAAGCTAGTGACGTAAAACAAGAGCTTCTTGGGAGGCAACCCAAGTTCTTTCCATTTCTTTCTTTCTTTCTTTTATTCAAAAATCCAAAAATCCAAAAACATTTGAAAAATTGAAAAATAAAAAAATATATATTTAGTTGAGTTCATGTACATATTTCCTTGTGTTATTGATTTTGTGTGATTTTCTTTTCTAGGTTTTGTTTTTCGACTCCAACCATTGGGCGATTTGATAAGATTGTTAGCGTTCGTGGAGCCGGGAGAAGCTAGCCATGCTCGTGTTCGCTTAGATTTCTTGGATTATTAGGTGGACCCCATCGAGCTCGACTCTAACTTGCTCGGTTAAGGAAGTTTCTATTCACCCTCCCTTTTACTTGATTCATTAAAATGCAATGAGGGCATTGCATGGTTTAAGTGTGGGGTGTGTAGGTGGTTAGGGTCCGGGTTTTTATCAAGCGTGATTTGTTGTTCTTAACTCGAGCCTTGGCGAAGTGACGCATTCTTGGCGAAGTGACGCTTACTACTTGCGCTTTTATATGGTTGAGTCGATTTTTATGTCTTTTGTGTCTCGATTACATGTTTGAACAACTCCACGTGCTTGGAAGTCTGAATAGTTTACTTGTCGGGTTTTTGCATGTTTATGGCCTCTTGTGTGAAGGGTTGAATTTTTGTGCTTCGTCCAAAAACCTCCTATATATATATAATCAACATTTACTCGTGAAAAGATTGCAAAGCTTTAAAAACTCTTTCGATTTTGCTCCCAAATTCGGTGCAAACTAGTGAGTAGCCTTGTGTGGTTTATCAGCTTGCTTGCATTTTTAGGGAAATTGCATTGAGGAGGTTTAACTTTGCTCGTACATGATTGAATTTGAAAATGACCTCGAGGCACATATATCACCCTTGTTCCGGCCATATTCATATATGTAAGCTACTTTAAATATCCCAAATGAGCCCCCTTGAGCCTCTATCCCGTTTCTTGTTAGCCGAGCTCGATTCTAGCTCTCGAATCTTCATGTTTATGGGGTGAGAGAGTGTGTTGTTAGCTAATGAGAGATGTGTGAGAAATAAAGTGTGGGGTTTGGGTTTTGAGTTTCTTATACAAAAAAAAATAATAATAATGATAATAAAAAAAAAGAGAGAGAATAATACTCCAACACAAATCAAGAAACGTGATAAAGCGTACGTTCGAGAGAAAAGCCTAATTCAAAAAGGGCTAAGTTTATCAAAAAGAAGCAAATTCAAAAAGCTTCTAAGTGTTGTGAAATAAAAGTCGTGAAAGTGAGTGAACGAAAGGGTTTCGATTGAGAGTTTGGCAAATTGGGAAAGGTGAAGCAATTATAAGTTTCGGGTTTTAGAAAGTAGGATTTTGTGTGTTATTGATCACATTTGATATCCAAATATTACATACCTTACCAAAGAGCCAACATTACAACCCATAATAAAGACCTCTTTCGATTCTTCTTTGATCATGTACTATGAGCAATTTTGAGCGTCCGATTTGTGAAATCTTGACAAGGTGCATGTATTGACCGACTTGAGCGTACACACGTCCCATATTAAACACTTGAGCTAATTGAGCGAACACCCTCAAGATACCACTAGAGAGGAAGTCATTATTTTGGCTTGCTTTTGATAAAGGGTAATACGAGCAATGCATGAAAATAGCGAGTCTATGTTGGTACTATCACCATAATAATAAGGACAAGCACAAGGATTTTTTCTCTTTATATGAAGTGTTCATTGCATGTACACTCTCGATTATTTTTGTTGTTCGAGGACGAACAAACCGATAAGTGTGGGGTAGTTGTTTTGCATGAAATTGTGGCATTTTATCTTGTGTTTCTAGTTAGAGTTTAGCGTTATTTGTAGTAGTTTGAGTCTTATTTTGTTAAGGTTCTAGATTATTCTATCATTTTTAAGTTTGAGATTGATTGGTGTGTTGCAATGATAAATCATGAGGTTTTTGAGTCCAAATTCTTATGTTGTAGGTGGCCAAGGGAGTTAGAGTTGCTCTGAGTCGCATTGGGAGGTGTCCAAGATCGATTCGAGACCTTAAAGTCCAAAATCCGTGCCGAAACGAAGAAACCATGCCGGAAGAAGCTGAGGTTGACTGAAAAGCTACCGATCGACTGCCTGATCGACTGGCAGTCGATCGACTGCCCTTCTAAGAATCGACTGAAATGCTGAAAATCGACTAAATTCCAGGGACTTCCTCTCCTTTTCAAGAAGCAGTCGATCGACTGCCTTACTGCCCAATCGACTGGTAGTCGATTGACCGCCCCTCCCGGATCGATTGAACTGCTCAAGGATCGATCGAATTCCAGATATTTCCCAAAAATCGACACTTCTCCAAGAAGCAGTCGATCGACTGCTTACTGTCGATCGACCGCAGTCGATCGACTTGTCACTAGCAGTCGATCGACTGGGAAGACCGGGAATCAGCGCGAATTTATGATTTTGCCCCTACTAATAGCTATTTAAACCCCATTTTTAACCCCAAAAACAAGGACTCTTTCCCCCAACTCTTGCATGAGGCTTGGGAATGAATTTTTCTCTCATTCTTCTCTAGATCTACTTTCTCTCTCTTAGGTTTTGGATTTAATTTTCAAGCAATTTCCTTGGGTTTGCAAGCTCAAGAAGAATCCAAATACTCCTTTGGATTAGCACTTTCATTTGTAATTCAAGTTTGGGATTCTCCATTTTAGTAAGCTTTCCTTTTACTTTCAAGCTTTGTTCTTCATTTTCATGCATGTTCTCCAATTATGCCTTTTGCCTTAGCTACTTGATTCTATGATGAAACTTGTGATTTGGCTATGAATTATAGATGAGTGACACATCTAGATCGTAGATCGGGCCTTGGTTCATCATGGTTTTGAGTTTTACTTGTGCTTTATTTGCAATTTAGTTTTCATGCATAGTGTTAAATTGAATCTTAGATCCACTATTCGTTTCCTATTATTTTTCCGAAAGATTTGAACTTTTACGTCAACTTTTATTGCTCTTTACCTTGGTGCTTTCAATTTTTGGTAATTTGCTTTATTTGAGTTTTCATGCATGGTTGTACCTTATGCATGCATGGTAGTACTCGATGAAACAATGCTTGTTTTTATTAATTCCTTGCATTTTCAATTAAGGCATACGACCGAGGCATCCGACCAACTTGTCATTTTAATTCCTAGGGTAGTTTAGTTAGTTTAGTTGTTTTATTTTCATTTTCCTCTTATTTACGAAGCTCAAAACACCTTGATTCATCAATTGAAACGATTTCCGATAATACCGAGCCAAATGAACTTTCAAATATTTTGAACCACGAAAAACTACACTTCAGAGGCGCAAGGAATAAAGGAGATCGGAACAAGGTGGAGGGGCTAGAAATAATAGGGGGAGAATAAACATGATTTTGGGTGGACCAATAGATGGATATTTGAACAATGCCAGAAGGCGACACGTTAAGGCAGCTTGCCCTGGAACTTTTGAGGTTGTCGCCAATAATAGACGACCCCAATCTATAGGGCTGATCATTTGTTTTAACCCACAGGAAAGGCAAGGACTATAGGTGGAACAAAACGATGTGCTAGTAATTTGATCAGAAGTGGATGGATATGACGTAGGAAGGGTATTTGTGGACAATGGGAGCTCGACCAACATCCTATATTAGGAATGCTTGAAACAGACGAATCTCAAGGTGAAAATAAACTGGTGCAGACACCGGTTTATACTTCTAATAGAGCACAGGTCATCACAAAAGGGGAGGTAGTCTTACAAGTTGTTTGGGGTGTCGATGAGAAAAAGGTGGAAAAGAAGATAAAGTTCTTAATCATGAAATCTAATTCAGCCTACAACATAATATTAGGGAGACCTGCTCTAAATGAGTTTCAAGAAGTTACATATACATATCACATGAGTGTAAAGTATCCATCCAAAGATAAGATCGGCAAAATAATATCAGAACACCAGGCCGCATGATCTTGCTATCAGATGTCAGTGAGTAAGGGGACGAAGGGATACAGGAGCGGATAAGTGAAATATAAGATGGAATACTAAGTGTTAAGAAGTTGAGGGATGACGATAATTCCCTCCGAACTCATTAGGAACTTATGGAGATCGGGTTGGAGGATGGTAAGGAAGTGCAACAAGAATAGACAACCAGTTATTAGATGGCAAGCTGGAGCTCGTCTCTTTGCTGAAGGACTATCGAGATGTATCTACTTTTGGAGTTAATGAATTATCGGGAGTGGATCCTGAGGTTGTGTAGCATCACTTGAATGCAGATCCAGAAGTGAGAATCGTGCGGCAGAAAAGGAGGTATTTTGGGGCAGAATTGGACAAGGTAATAGAGGAGGAGGTACAAAAGCTGCTGAAAGCAGGTCATATCCAGGAAATCCAAATACCAAAGTATTTGTCCAACATGGTTATGGTACCAAAACCGGTAGATCAGTGGAGGATGTGCATCGATTTCCATAAGCTGAATAAGGCCTGTCCAAAGGATCACTATCCACTCCCATGTATTGACCAGCTAGTGGATTCAACTTCAGGGTGCGAGCTACTGAGCATGATGGATGCATCCCATGTATACCATCAAATTCCATTGGTGAAGAAAGATCAACCTAAGGCGAGTTTTTCCACCTCAACTGGTACGTATTATTTTGTCTCCATGCCATTTGGGTTAAAAAATGCTGGGGTGACCTACCAAATGTTGGTGGAAAAGATGTTTAAAGATTTGTTGGAATCGATCAAGGAGGTTTACGTGGATGGCATGTTGGTGAAGAGTAAGAGAGCAGAGTCTCAAGTGGAGGACTTGAAGAAGGCCTTTACAATATTAAGGCAGTACGGGATGAAGCTGAAGTGTTCCTTTGGGTTCTATTAGGGAAGTTTTTAGGATACACGGTGACAAAGAGGCATAGAGGTGAACCCAGAGAAGGTGCGGGCGGTGATGGAGATTCCCCACCCCCAAACTGTGACAGAGTTATAGGTATTAATAGGTCGCATAGAAGGTCTTAGCCAGTTTATTTTCTGGTCGGCCAAGAAGGGTTTTCCTTTCTTCAAAACCCTGAGGAAAAGATCAAAGTTTGAGTGGACAGAGGAAGTAGTAGAGGCCTTTGAAAAATTAAAGAAGTACTTGGCCGAGATCCCACTATTGACGAAGCCTATGCTAGGAGAGGATTTGATTCTATACATATTAGTCGAGGAGGTCGCAGTGAGAACATTATTAATTCAAGTGGAGGCTAGCAGTCAAGGCCTATTTATTACATAAGGAGGATGTTGAGAGGTGCTGAGCAGAATTATTCAGAGCTGGATAAAGGAGGGTTTGCATTGATCTACACGGTGAGGAAACTACAACCTTACTTTCTAAGTCATTGGATTAAGTTGAGGACTAATCTAACACTTAAACACATACTAAGCAAACCAAACGTATCCTGGAGGTTGGTAAAGTGGGCTGTAGATCTCAACGAATATGACGTGGTGTAAGAGCCGAGGACAGCAATTAAGGCAAAAGTACTAGCTAATTTCTTGTAGGAGATGGCACGCTCTGAAGAGGAGGGAGTTGAGTTGAGAAAAAGGCCTGGTTATTGCATGTAGATGGATCAACCATGGTAAGTGGTGTAGGGCTACAGTGAAATGGTTAAAGGCATATACAGACTGCCAGCTAGTAGCTCGCTAGTATGACAGGTCTTTTGTGGCACAGGAAGAATGTATGTAAGCGTATCTGGGGAAAATTAAGCAAGGGGTGGCTTAATTCGAGGAGTTCAAATTGGAACATCTACTGCGAGCTAAAAACTTAAGGGCGGACCAGCTCGCCAGATGGTAGGGGCCTTGGGGGATTGTAGCACGAGGAATGATACTTTGATGGAAATTCCTACTAGTAGTTTGGAGCAGGGAGGTAAGGAAATGAAGATAGAGGAGAGGGAGGATTGGCGAACACCAATCATGGAGGTTCTTAACAAATTTACGGAGAATAATACGTAACTATCGATTAAGGAGGCTAGGATATCAACTCAGTCTACTTGATCGATGGGAATTTATACAAGAGGTCGTACTTTGGGCCCTATATGAAGTGTTTATCGATGGAAGAGAGGTTGGGGGTGTTGCATGAAGGTTACTGTGGAGATCATGTGAAAAGCAGGATATTGGTCGGGATGGCCTTACAAGCTGGATTCTTTTATCCAGGAATGAAGGGGATGGCAGGTGAGCTCATGATGACCTGCAAGAAATTTCAGATGCACACACCAATAATCTATGTACCGGTTGCCAAAGACACCTTGCATGAAGTACCTGGTAGTCGCGGTAGATTATTCTACAAAGTTGGTGGAGGCCGAGGCTGTGACCAACATAGCACAGCAAATAGTGATGGATTTTATCTTTTATAACATTTTTTGCATATATGTAGTGCCACGTGTGCTTATCTCAAATAATGGTAGTCGCGGTAGATTATTCTCGAATCGCTTGATTTAGAGTATCTTGATTAACAAACTTATCAAGGTGGGTGTCTAAAAGATCCCATCCAAGATTATCTCCTAAACGGACCACGAATATGAGTTAAAATCATCAAATTCGCGAAATTTTTGGCTGACACTTGGTAACCCGGTGTGGGCAACGTACCTAGTGTCGGCGATAAGTGCGTCGATCGACGAGCTTCAGTCAACACAACAGAGATTTTTTGTCGACCAAGTGGTCGTCGACGGGCATCGACGGACGAGGTCATTGGGTAACCCAGTGTGGACAATGTACCACAACAAAAGAACTCAATCTTGAAAAATAATAAAATAAAAGAAAGTGAGATCAAAAGAAAAGCTAAGGAAAAAGAAAAAGGAAAACAAACGCTTGGGTTGCCTCCCAAGAAGCACATCTCTTAACGTCGCTTGATCGACGTTTTCCACGAGAAATGCTATCCGGGATCCAAGAAAATGTGACGATCGTGCTACTCCTTAGTGTTCTCCAAGAGTAAGAGTGGGCGATTAAAATCACCAAGGCAAGCATGGAAAGAAAGTCGTAAAGTAAGAGATATGAAAACCTCAACTCGCTTCGGAGGTCGAAAAAGCGAGTAGTCGATCACCATGAACATATCAAAGTGCAATTGGAGCATGGGGCATTTATTGACTACTGGAAAAACTAAGAAATCCTTCGAACAAAAGAAATGACCATTGACCAAGCCAAACTTCATTATTTCCTCGATTACCACCTCAACACCTTCAAAAACATGAGATGCAATATCCGGGCTTAGGGGAGGGGGATTGGAATTCTTCTCAATTGCCTCTACCACCATCTCAGTCTCTATTGCGATCAAAGCTTCGGGTGGCTCAATAAGAGGCTCGATCATCTCATCCTTCTCCGAACCGGGCACCACAATCTCAAAATTCTCACATAGAGCATGTGGGCTCGAATCGCCATCATTTTCCAGGATCTCCAATGGAAAAACTCCAACATTCTCATCCTCCTCTTGCTCAACTACACCCGTATCAATCTTCTCCTCGTGAGCAGCTAAGGCCTTCTCGTTTTCCAAATTTTCTATAGAACCTATCATATGACTTACCATCATCTCCATATGCCTTGCAGTCTCAGAAAAGTCCTACTTCTACTACTTAAATTTCTCGTCTGATTCAAGTGGAATAGGTGGGGTGCACTCTTCATATCTCGGGTAGGAAGGAATCGAGTCGGGAGGGGCGTAAGAGTCGTAGCTTGGATAATTCTGAATGATTGTAGCTTCCTCTGGTGGTTCTTCGTCATTCATCATTAGGCTTATACTCGCCCAATGCCCTGGCGATCCGCAGTGTTCACATACTTCAATAGGTAAGTAGAACTTCCCCATGAACCGATCGTATACTTCCTCCCACGTCATCAAGGAATCAGGCTTTAAATTTCTCAACCATTTCTTTGCCCGATCCTTTATAGTGGCATAGATTGACTTTTCTTCTTCGTCGCACAGCTTAATTAATAACCCTTAAGGGAGTGAGTGCAAAGAGGCTTCGAAAGGGTTAGGCTTGAGGCAATATCATTAGTGAAAGGGAAGAGTCGCATCCTCACTTGATACCTTGTAAGCCCAAGAAGAGGGGAACTTCGAGTGATGTCCTCGTACTTTTGGATGAACTTCAGTGGATCCTCGAGTCTATGAAAATCTGAGAGGTACTTTTGGTCGAAATTATCTGGATAGTAATTTTGCATCGTGGGGCTCAATGGAATAGCTGGTCCAAGTACAGGAAAAGGTAACAGATTGCTATACCATTGTTTGACACTCAATTGATACCCTCGATAGTTTGACATTTTTTTAAAGTTTTTTTTGGTCGTTGTTGAATCTCAAGTCTCAAGCGATGTACCTTGCATACACAATATTCAACGCACAAGATTAAATGTACCGGTTGAAAAACAATAAAAATGAACAAAAAGACAAATCGCAAACAAATACTAAAGATAAACAAAACAAATAGAAACACAAATAAATGTCACGAAGAGCAAACACAAAAATCACAACCTTTAGTTTTCCCCGACAACGGCGCCAAAATTTTGATTCGAACTTTTGTGTATCTACTTTTAAATTAAGCTTGTCAGGCTCAAAAGCTCGCTCGCAAGAGTACAAGTTCGCTTGTAGGTTGGCAAGTTGAATCGATTCGATTCTCTCGAGGAAAAATAATCGGAGGTTCCTTTTGTGTTTGATTTTCACGAATAAGAAAATAATAAAACTAATATAAACACTCAATCAAGACTTTGAATTAAACGATGAACAAGGAAATTATAAACTTTGAAAATATTTAAGAAAACAAGGGTTCTAGAGCATTGAATCGTCTCCACGACCAATTGACATTCCAGTTGATGGTTCTAAATGAATCTAGGCTCTGGACCCATAAGATCTGGTCAACAATCATCAACAAATTCAATATCACAATCTCAACGTAATCAAGAAACTAATTCATCATTCTTGGGGGTTGAAGTTTTGATTATATTCTAGTAAGAATTTCTAACAAGCATATAATTAAAAAGCATGAGAAACTACTTAAACTAATTAAGCGAAGGAAATTTAAAAACTTACTAATTGACTGGAGAAAAGTAACATCGGTTCCAAGCGAAGAATTAACTAACATCCACTAATTAATTAATCTAAGATTTACTAAAACTAATTAAACTATCTAAGATCTAAACTAGAATTTGAATCTGAGATAAATAGAAGAAAGAAAATAAAGAACACTCCTGGGTTGTCATCCCCAAGAGGTCCAAGAGGTGTTTAGAGGACGTTCTCGTCTGTTCTAGGCGTCGCTCCTTTTATAAGATTTGGTTGTCTCCTTTTCTCTCACCAAATCCTTCTTCCAAGATGTATCTTGATTTTGTTTCCAATAATAACTCTTCTCTTTTAATCCTTCAAAGGAAAGGTCTTCTACCCTTCCCCAAGTCTCCCCAACTGCTTTTAATATAGTAGGACCCTTTTTAAAGACGCGTTGGAGCCTATCTTGCTCATTTTATGGGCCGAAGACTCTTAATTTCCGAAACAGTGATCGCACTGGGTAACCTAGTGTGGATCAACGTACCCAGTGTCAGCTGTAACACTTCAAATCGAGGCCCGATTTCACTAAGACTCCACTTGTATGCCCACACTCGACTATCTCAAGACCAAAATACCTCAAAATACCTATAATAAACATAAAATTAATTAATTATGATTAAAATACGATAAAATAAGTTGGAGATAAGAAAATACGAAAATATGCTCAATCTATCCAACTTATACCGAAATCAGTAGCAAAAACTAAATAAAATACTAACAAAAATCAAGACCAATTCATGTTAATCAGAAACCCTAGTACTATTTCATGTACTATTCATTTTCCTCCTTTATATATGCATTTTTATTATGACTTCAACATCTTTGATTGAAGAGATAGATACTCTGAGAAAGAAGAATCTCTCATTTTTCAATGAACATTTCCATCTTTATAAGGAAAATGCTCAACTTCTTGAAAAATTCTCCCAATTGCGCAAACTCTTGGAAAGGAAGAGGCAGAAAAAATGTCACTACAAACGCGAGTGGGCCAAACTCTGCCATGTGAATTGTCAACTTCAAGAGGAACGGGAAGATCTACTCGAATGGGTATGCTGTTTGACCGCCGCTGCTGGTGACACTCATTCTGAGACCGAGCGGGCGGATAGGTATCATTGTCGCCTTCATGAGACCGAGCGGAAGCTGTGGCGCATACGATGAGTCTTAGCTACTGACCGGAGGACCTCCTCGTCCCATCCTTAAGGCCTTTCGGATCAAGTTCTTATTTTGATGTCAAGCTTTGCATTTTACTGGTAACCCATGGGGTTTCGTTCCTTGTAGTTTCTTCGAATAATGCCAGAATTTTCTTTCTTGTTGCTCTGTGTTTTTCTTTTCTCATGTCTGTATGATTAGATCAATTCTGTTCTCACAAAGGATGTCTTACCTTTGAATTTCTGAGATCTTGCCTCTGACTAGTTAATCAGGTCAGGTATTTTGGGAATGTTCATTCCATGGAAATTTTTTGGGGCCCATGCCCTTAGCTGATAATAAGGCTAGGTCTTTTAGGGATATCCATCCCCTAGCCTATCAGGCCGATTTTTGGGGCTCTCGCCCTTTACTGATAATCAGGTCAGGTTTTTAGGGTATCCACCCTTAGGCCAGTGGGGCCAATTTTTGGGTCTCTCTCCCTTTACTAACAATTTAGTGAGGTCTTTAGGGTATCCACCCTTAGGATAATTGGGTTAATTTTGGGTCTCTCGCCCTTACCTGACAATCAGATCAGGTCTTTAGAGTATCCACCCTTAGGACAATCGAGCCAATTTTGCGGCTCTCACCCTTAGCTGACAATCAGGTCAGGTCTTTGGGGCATCCACCCTTAGGCCACTCGGGCCAATTCTTGGGGCTCTCACCCTTTACTAACAACTAGGTCAGGTCTTTAGGGTATCCACCCTTAGGCCAATCGGGCCAATTTTTGGGGGCTCTCACCCTTAGCTGACAATCAGGTTAGGTTTTGAGGGCATCTACCCTTAGGCCAATCAGGCCATTCTTTGGGACACAAATTAAACAAACAACAACTTCTTTTATAAATAACTTAGTATATTTTTCATACATAGTATTTTTGCAAGTTCGTCACGTTCCATGCCCGCAGCAATTTGACTCCGTCCATTTGCTCAATTTTGTAAGCTCCTCCTGCAAGAATCCTGGCAATCTTGTATGGCCCTTGCCATGCAACATCCAACTTCCCTCTGTCCTTGCCAAAATCATCTCAGTGAAGAACCAGACCTCCTACTCAAAATTGCCGCTTAACCACTGACTTATTATAAGTTGCTCGAATTCACCCCCTCATGTGCTCCATTCTTAGGGCAGCTTGTTCTCTCTTTTCCTCCATTAAATCTAATGCATATTGCCTTAAGAATTCGTTCTGCTCTTCATTGAAATTCGGTATTTGATGAGTTTCCACACTGATCTCCGCAGAGATCACGGCGTCCATACCGTACACCAAACTGAACGGTGTCTCTCATGTGCTCTCTTTAGGATTAGTTCGGTATGCCCATAGGGTCGAACATATTTCTTCTACCCACTTGCTGCCTGATCTTTCTATAGGCGCTTTAAATACCTTGCAAAAAATGCAGTTAGTCACCTCGACCTGGTCATTCGCCTGGGGGTTGATATACAGATGTGAAATGCTGCTCTATCTTCATCTTTGTACACTAGGCCCGAATTCGATCTCCCATAAACTTTGTGGCATTATCTGATACCAAGATCCTTGGGATACAAACTGTCACACCACATTTCTCCACAAGAAATGCATTACTACCTCCTCCGTGATTTTTTCTATGGCTTCGGCCTCCACCCATTTACTAAAATAGTCTATAGCCACTATTAAGAATTTCCTTTGGCCTGGAGCTATAGGGAAGGGCCCGACCAGATCTATCCCCTATTTTGCAAAGGGGTAGGGAGAGCTCATTGTCATAAGTTCCTTTGCAGGTTTATGTATAAGGGGAGAGTTTTTCTGGCATCTATCACATTTCTTCACAAAGTTCTCTGCGTCCTACCTTAATTGCGGCTAAAAGTAACCAACTCTCATTTTCTTGCTTGATAATGTCCTAGCACCCATTTGATTAGTGTAACACCCCTCATGTAACTCTTTGAGAATGTGGGCACCTTCCCCCCGGCTTAAGCATCGTAGGAGGGGTTGTCCGAAGCCTCTCCTGAAGAACTCTCCCTTAATTAAACAGAATCTTGATGACCTGATTACGCACCTTCGCTGCTTCTCTCTTATCATCAGGCAGCTGCTCTCCTATGTCCAAGTATATCTTGAGGGGAGAACGCCAATCTTCTCCTTCTTCTTCCAATGCATTTACTTCCTTTTCGCCGAATTCCTGATGTGCCATTAGCATGGTAATTACTCTTTCCTGACAATCTGTTGCCGAGCTAGCCACCTTATCCAATTAATCAGCCTGGCTATTCTCTTCCTTGGGAATCTGATGTACAGTCAAAGCGTTCATAGTTTTAGCCACCTCATGAAACTGGGTAAAGTATTTTCGCATATGCTCTTCTTTCGTGTCAAACTCGCCTCTTTTTTATTTATAGACTAACTGGGAATCCACCCAAGCACATATGTGCTCTGCCCCGAGCTCCTTCACCATCTGTACTCCTCTTAATATAACCTCATACTCCACTCCATTGTTGGATAATCAATAATTCATTCGCACCACATACTCTATAGTCACGCCTTATGGATCTATCGATACTATTCCTGCGCCACAACCTAAATCTCCTACCGAGCCATCAGTATATATCATCCATTACTTCTCTCCTTCGAGAGAGTTGGTCATTTTATACATGAAGTCAGCCAATGCTTGGGCCTTCATCGCTGCTCGTCCTTCAAAATAAATGTCGATCTCGCTGAGTTTAATAATCCACTTTACTGGATGTCCCAAGAACTCCTGTTTGCTCATTATTATCTTCAGGGGCAAGTTGAATCTGACCACTATTTCGTGTGAAAGAAAATAGGGCGGAGCTTGCGAGCTGTACCGACTAGAGCCAACATGGCTCGCTTTAATTCCACATACCAGAGCTCGGTGTCATGCAATACCTTTCTCCAATATTATACCGGCTTCTATATCTTTCCTTCCTCTTTAAGCAAAATTGTGCTCACCGCTTGCTTACCCACCGACATATATAAGATCAAGGGCTCACAGAAAACCGGCTTGGTGAGCAGAGACATAATAACCAAATGCTCTTTCAACCTCTAAAATGCCCCTTGACATTCCTCATCCCACTGGAATCAATCCTTCTCCCGCAAGGCTTGGAAAAATAACAAGCTCTTTTATGCCGAGTGGGAGACAAACCTGCTCAGGGCTGCTATCCGACCTGCCAGGTACTGCATATCTTTGACATTCCGTGGAGTCTGCATATCCATAATGGCCTTGATCTTTTTTAGGTTAGCTTCTACTCCCTTCTCCGTGACCATGTGCCCAAGGGATTTTCCAGCTCATACCCCAAACGCGAATTTCTTAGGGTTGAGCTTCATTCTATACCTTCTTAATGTATTAAAGGTCTTCCTCAAGTCATCTACATGCAAGGTTGCTCTAGTGTTCTTGACTAGCACGTCTTCCACATACACCTCTATGTTTCACCCGAGCTGAGCTTTAAACATTTTGTCGACCAATCGTTGGTACGTAGCTCCCGCATTTCTAAGTCCGAAGAGCATGACTATGTAACAATACGTTCCCTTTGGGGTTATAAAACTAACCCGCTTCCAGTCCTCCTTAGCTACCCTGATCTGATGGTACCCCTGTGAGGTATCCATCATGCTGAGCAATTTGCAACCCGAGGTAGAATTTAAAAGCTGATCTATCCTTGGAAATGGGTGATGATCTTTAGGGCAGGCCCGATTAAGATCTCTAAAATTGATGCACATCTGCCAATCTTCTTCTGTTTTCGGTACTAACACCGCATTGAAAAGCCATTCTGGAAATTTTATTTCCTGGATGTGCTTAGCTCGCAACAGCTTTTCTACCTCTGCTTTGATAATAGCTTCTTTCTCAGGACCTAAGCTGCGTTTCCTCTGTTTTACTGGCTTTGCTATGGGAATAATGTTGAGGTGATGCTCGACTATTGCTGGGTCAATACCTACCAAGTTCTGGGGAGACCAGGAGAAGATGTCGACATTGTCTCTCAAAAGATCCACTAGCTTAACTAGGATTTCCGAAGTCAATGTCATTTCTACCTGCACAACTCGGCTATCATCCCCTGGGATTATCTACAATGTCATTAGGCTTTACTCTTGCTTAGCCACCTTTGTTGCTGCTGTGTCTGTTTTGACCCTTTTGGGCCTTATTTACTCTTCATTTCACCTGATGTTCTCTACATACGATCTACACGATGCGTACTGATCACCTCGAACTTCACCAACCCTATCCATAAAAGGGAATTTCAGTTTCATATGATAGACCAAAACTACCGCCTGGAACTGGATCAGGGATGGCCTCCCCAGCATAGCATTATACGAGGACGGGGCATTTACCACCAAGAATAATACTGACTTGGTTTTTTTGAACGGGTCCTCCCCTAGAGAAACTAGGAGGTTTATTGCTCCTAATGGCTACAGAACTCCCCCGACAAAACCAACCAAAGAGGTCATTACCACCTCTAACTCCATATCCAAGTTCATCTTCTTAAAACAATCGTAAAACAGAATGTCCGCATAGCTACCCGTATCCACAAAGGCTCTCCACATATTATAGTTAGCGATAATAGCAGTTATTACCAAAGAATCTATATGAGGTGCCCGAATACCATTCTTGTCCTCGAATCTAAAGCAGATGTTTGGCCTTGGTGATAACTGTCCGATCTCACTTGTCTTTCTTGACAGATCTCTCGCAGCTTGCACATAATTATTCTAGGCACGTCGCGAGTGCTCGTCCCAGTCTCCTCCTGTAATCATTTGTATCTCTTGGGACTGGTTTTACCTTTTTCCATTACCATGGCCGCTACCTTACTCGTGCTTGTCCTCTGACGTCAATCTCGACTGTAAGGGTCAGACCTGGGCTCTTCCCTCCTTGCATGCACAAACTCTTTAAGGTGCCCTGCCCGCACCATACGCTCCAGCTCGTCCTTCAGATGCGTGCACTGATCTTTTTCATGGACATATCATTATGATACCTGCAGAACCGATTAGATTTATCCTTCTTTGGATCTGTGCGTATGTTGTTGCCCATTTGAGGTCAGGATGTTGTTCAATAGCCTGAAGTATCTACCCTTTTGGTGAAGTTAAGGGCGTATACCTATCAAACCTGTGTCGTCCCCCTCCAAAGTCATTTCTGGGTTTCTTCACCTGTGCCTTCTCATCCCTATAAACTCGCTCTCTTCGTTTATCCCCATCATCTTTCAGTCTTAAGGCTTCCTCCAGATAGATATATTTTTCATCTCGTGCTAGAAGCTCGCCAAACGTCTGCTCTGGTTTAACCACCAGCGATTGAAAGAACTCTCCCTTCCTCAGCCCCTGAGCCAGGGCGTTAATCAAGAGCTCTTCAGATGCTTATGGTACCTCCAGCTTGGCATCTGTGAAATTCTTAATGTATCCCCTTAGGCCTTTTGCCTCCTTTTGCTTCAAGCTAAACAGCTCCAATGGCATCTTCTGGTACTTCCTATAACTAGTAAATTGATGTAGGAATGCGGAGCTGAACTGGTCAAAGTTGCTGATAGATCGGTGTGGGAACTGGCAAAACCAAAGCTGGGCTGATTTGGTGAAGGTTGTCAGAAAGACCCGACACATCATAACATCGAAAAATTTATGTAAGGTAGCCGCATTCTAAACCGGCAATGGTGATCCCACAAGTCTGTCGTTCCATTATATTCGTAACCCAAAGAATGGTAAGAAGCTGGCAGACTGTCAATCATGACATTCTCCATCAATGGGGTGCTTCTTTGTACTGTCCTCCACACTGCCCGCCATCTTTTGTTTAACCTCCATGACTTCCTTTTTCAAATTCTGCATCTGCTTCGTGAGGTCCGGGTTAGTCTTGCTTGAAGTGTCGCTGTCCGAGCCAAAAGAGCTCTTCTCCTTCTCTCGAACTGGGGTTCTATCCATGCACTGGGTGGTTCAGGATGGCTCCACGCCAGATGGCTAGGCTGCTCTCATATGGGGCGGCGAGAACAAATTTCTTCTCCACCGCCGCCTCTAATGTCTTGCCGATGAGATCAGATAATTGTCACTGGAAGGTGTCATTCAGCGATCCACCATCAGCGTGTGCCATTGCTCCCTGAGGAGGTTGCGGTGTGCTTCGCCTAGCTATCGCCAATGGCCTTGCTACTTCCTGCGCCCCAATCGGTATGGCAGAACTTGGTGTACCACCCAACTCCGCCACGAGATTTTGCCTGAGTCTATCTGATTCCATGACTTTTGTCTCACGTCTTAACTTCATTCCACTCTTCCCACGGACGGCGCCAATTGTTTTACCCAGAAAATATTAGAACCGAGAATGCTTACTTCCTCCTTGAAAATGAGCCTGACCTATCTCACAAAACCACGTTAGAAAGGAACACCGAGGGAATTATGGTGGAATCCTATCTGATGCTTAAGTCAATAAGCATTTTATATCGGAATAGAGAAGATGAATATTCAGAATGTCATACCTTTTTCAGCCTTTTTGCCAAGATATTTATATTCCTAAGCTAAGTGGGGACCTCTCCGAGATCTCATAAATAAACCCGCAAATCTGGGGCATTTATTTTGGATGATCTGATCAGGCTATTCTCCCCTGGAATGACTTGATCAGACGGCTTTTCTCAGGGAAGACCAGGGTCAACTGGTCTCCAAATCTTTCGTATTCCTATCCCAATCTCAATAAAACATTGCCCAGGAGATGAGGTCAGGTCGGGATGCATTTTATCAAGATATAGACTCATCCCTCAATGCTTTCCTCCCTTCCTGGTGTATTAGTTCAGGTCATCCCAACCAGTTCTGCCTACGTTGTTTTATTGCTCACCCCTTGCTCAGGTCAGGTATTAGATTAGGTCTTACTAGGTTTAATTGTGGGCCTTTTGTTTTTGGTCCCACGAGATTAATTTATTACGAGAAAATAGGCAAGTGACATGTGTCCAACACAATAGTAGTGTACATTTAATAACTGGCACTTTGGGTGTTTTAACGGCTTGCTCTATTTTGAAGAGTCACGTGTGGTTAACTTTGAGATATGTTTTTACATTCTATCTTATTTCTTACCTCAATCAGGTAGAATGTGGAGGACTAACTAATACGACATCAAATATCTAGGTAGGCATACACGTCAAGTTAGGTCAAGGAGAGGACCTCCCTAAAAAAATTACCGATGGTCTGTGTTTTCTCTTTCATTTAGAAAGCTTAAATTCACCGGTCTTCGAGCTGTTATATGCTGAAATGGTATTACGTCTCTAAATTATGTCAATTGGGAGAGTTAAGTTTTATGGTTATGGAATGGGCCCTGGCGGGCTGGTATAGTTGGTATGGTAAGTGCCCCGATGGGATGAGTGTATGAGCTAGTTATTGTCTCATGATTACTATGGTAACTTAAAAAAATATGAGATTTCTAACAATTATGGTAACTTAGTATAAAGGAGAAATCCGAATTCTAAGCAGGTGGATTGTTTATGGATTTATGGTGTGATTAAGAGATGAAAATCCTAAATTGGGAACATGTCTCATGTCTATATAAAGAGGTCACAAGCTTTACTTCTATCTTAAGTTGATTTATTCCTACTTTTTGAGTTCTCGTTTATCACCATATAAAGTTACTGATTTAAGAACTGGCGGGCTTACGTCGGGGCTATTCAGATTAGGTTTTGTTTTATAGGTCGCTTAGGTCGAAAAAAATAGTTTAAAACTCAGCGACCTCTTTCTTGATAAGTCAATCTTTTTAATCATATCAACTACCATTTCCCGATACCAACCAAAGGAGCTCACATAAAATTGACAACTCACTCCAAGTAGTTTGTAATAAAAGAAAATTTTCCTTTATATGCATGCTAAAGTTATTTTAAAAACAAAATTAGTAATTCTCGCATTATATTTCAAAGAAACTTGGCGAATCATGCATTTGTTTTATCGCATTATACACCTTCGTTTGTTTTCTTGAGATAATATCACCAGGAAAAATCTTGCTTTTGTAGAGGCATAATTAATAATTGGACTAATTGTTGATGCATAATTGTTTGCAAGAAAAAAAGTTGAAAAATTAGTAAAATATTACTAATATTGCATAAATATACATAAATCCAGAGTATCTACCCTAGAATATCACAAATTACTAAATAGGGGCCCAAAAACAAAAAAGAAGAGGTGTACCCATGAGGTGCGTACATAATATAATTGTTTATTAACATGATTTATAACTTTAACTTATATATCTAATAAACAAAAATAAAAAAAAATGCACATCTAGCTCACTTAGCACAGCAATGAAGCCACCTCCCCCTACAAAAGAGGTCTGAGTTTGAATCAACTTGTGACATTTTATATGCGGGATAATGGGCGGTGATCGAAGATTTATTAGCACTCTAATTTGAAATCGGTTTTGAGAAATTATCTCCGCAATAATACGGATTTGATTGTAAAGCGGTAAGTTGAATCCTGTGTCGTGTCTCTCGAGGAAGGCTAATCAGAAGATATTTCGTGTTTGATTTTGTAAAGTAAGATAAACCTAAACTAACTATGCTAAATAAATCGTAATTCAATTTGGTTTGAGTTTTTGAAAGCTAATCAACTAAGACCAGAATTAAAAGTGATTTAAATGAAAATAATGAAAAATGAGGGTTTAGGGTGTTTGATTCGTCTCCACGATCAATTGGTTTTTGCCTATCACTTAATCTATGATTCAGGATTGTCAATCCTAAATGTCGATCAAGTATTGGGGTCGTCAACCCCAATTCTTAGGTTTGTCAATCCCGAGTCTCAATAAACTCTGATTAATGGCTCTAAACGAACCAAAACTCTAAACCCATGATTTCTAAACTTGTTGCATCAATTGAAAATGAAAATAATTAAAACTCGAAGATCTGTGAAGCTTGAACACAATAACATCATTTTAAAGTTTGAAATAATCTAAGGAGGGAAAAGTGCTTTGAAAGGTACAAGCATAAGACAACAACAAACTATGAATCTAGACATGATTTCTAATGAAAATTAAGAAATTTCCTATTTTGGCAAAAATCTTGAAGAACTCATAAGAGCTTCAATGTGGTTCTGCCAAAAATAGTAAACGATGAACATGAAGAACATGAAATGAAGAACAAAATAAACAACATAAGAAAATATTTAGACATTTTAGGAATCATTAATCTACAACAATAAACTTAGGCTTTCCACTTAAACGCACGCTTTATCACTTTTCGTGATTTGTGTTGGAGTATTTCTTCTTCTTCTTTTTTTTAAGAATAAGAAACTCAAAACCCAAAACCCAAAACCCACAATTGACTCTCCACACATTTCTATCCAACTAACAACATACACTCTCATCTCACAATTTATGAAGATATACGAGCTAAAGTTGAGTCCGGCTAACAAGAAACGGGGCATAGGCTCAAGGGGGCTCATTTGGGATATTTAAGTAGCTTATATTTTTGGATATGGCCGGAATAAGGGTGATATATGTGACTCGAGGTAATTTCCAAATTCAATCATGTACAAGCAAAATCAAGCCACCTCAATGCAATTTCCATAAAAATGCAAGCAAAGCCAATAATTCACATAAGACTACTCATTAGTTTGCACCAGATCTTGGAAGACAAAATCAAAAGAGCTTTTAGAGATTTGCAATCTTTTCACGAGTAAATTTTGATTATATATATATATATAATCGGGTTTTGGACGAAGCACCAAAATTCAACTCCTTACACAAGATGGCATATACATGTAAAAACCCAAAAAATAAACTATTCAAACTTCTAAGCATTTGGTAATTTCTCAACAATGTAATTAACTTACTGACAAACGAGAAATTACACGATAATTGACGGTTTAATTCCAGTGATTTTATGTGCTTAATAATATCATATATGCTTATTTCTCGTATAATTGTTATTATGAGTATCCAAGCACTGATCGTATATTTCTTCTCTATTTTGCAGTATTTGGTGCTATATTTATCGAGGGATGTCTCTCAAGGAAGTAGAGAAATGAGGATTGACGAATCGAGGAGAGAAAACTCAAGATTCAGGTTGGTGC
>BMAC01001160.1:52049-69544 GCA_014905375.1 Phtheirospermum japonicum | reverse complement strand
TATTTCGTCCCAGAAAGAGAATACAACATATCCTAGGGTTCTAAGGAGGTCCAGAGAGGTTCCAACTCGTTCCAAGTCATCCAAACGCAAGGGAACTTGAAGATTGACGTCCCAAGACGCAAGATTCAAGTCCAATACACCGTCTCTCCTATTTTATCAAGGATTATGTTTGTTTATMTGAACCTTTTCCTTTATTTTCTTAACTCCATGAGTGAGTAAACTTATTATCTAGTTCTAGGGATGTTGAAGCCCTTGTGAAACTATGTCTAATTAATTTATGCAACGTTGTTTTTCGTTCGTCATATGCGATTGTTTGTGTTGTTCTATTCTCAATATATGATTGCTTAATTCTTAATTTGGCTTGATCACMTAGATTAGGGATTGGTTATCTATTGCTAGAAATAGGATTGCTTCCCGTGTAATTGTCGTAATTACTATTTCTCTGAAGCAACTAATGATTGTAAATCGTTAGGGACAACACAACATAGGTTGAATGGACCAAGCTTATGCGTTTGTTACCTAGATTAATCTATTTACCTAATTATTAATGTTGTTGTTGGGTTGAACCTAGAGAGCTTATTCTAGGTTATTCAATAATTAGATTCAATTAAAGAGCTTTTTTTAATTGAATACACAGTAAGGGTAAATTCGAGTAGCAGAGCTTATTGCTACTTAGGGTTTTTAATCGCATGTGATGAATGGATCACGAAGTTGTGGTTGGTTAAATGAGTGAATCAAGGGTGGAAACTGAACTAGAACYAGGCCTTTATTATTATTGAATTCTTAGTTAATTGTCCTCTTGCTAGTTTAATTGCTTGTTTATTTTATTAGTTGAATTAAWTCATAAATCTTTGCCCCAATCATTTATTTAAATAAAATACGAATCATCACAATCTAACCACACTCCACGTGGGATCGACCCTTACTTATCGCTACTACTAGTTGGTAGAGAGAAGCTGAGGAAAAATAAATATTTAATTTGACGCTTGACGACGGGCGGTCACTTACACAAGACACAAAAAATGACTCAACCATATAAATGCGCAATTAGTAAGCGTCACTTCGCCAAGAATGCGTCACTTCGCCAAGGCTTGAGTTAATAAAGACAAATCATGCTTTGTGAAACCCGGACCCTAACCACCTACCCACCCCACACTTAAACCATGAAATGACCTTATTGCATTTTAATGAGAATCAAGTAAAAGGAGGGTGAGGTAGAAGCTTTCTTAACCGAGCTAGTTTGGTTCGAGCTCGGTGGGGTCCACTTAATTATCCAAGCAATCCAAGCAAAAACCAAGCATGGCTTGTTTCTCCCGGCTCCATGAACACTACCAATCTTACCAAATCGACCAAAGTTGAAGTCGGAAAGAAAATCTCTATAAAAAAAATCACACAAAATAAAAAACACAAGAAAATACACACATTAATCAAAACAAAACAAAACCAAGGGCTAAAAAGAACCAAAAGATGACACAAATTTTTTTTAATTTTTTAATTTTTCGATTGTTTCGGATTTTTATATAATAAGAAAGTAAGAAAGAAAGAAATTTGAAAATAAAAGAAATAAATAAGAAGAACATGGGTTGCCTCCCAAGAAGCGCTTGTTTTAAATCATTAGCTTGACGAACTCCCTTCTTCCTCATGGTGGAAAGAGAAAGCCATGACGATAAGGCCTGACCCGATGGCCATTAACTTGGAATTGTTCTTGCATTTTATGGTCGATCAAGGTCACCCCACTCGGATTGACTTCTTCAATTGTATAGGGACCCATATCTTCAAGACTCCAACCAATAACATCCTTACGAGCCTTAAGAACTTAAATCAACCTCTCCTCTTCGTCTCGATTTAAATTGGCAAAGTTAATAACCAGTTCGCTCTCCTCTTCTTTCAAATAGGCATACTTTAGGTATGATGGGAGAGGCTTAAGCTTGGGCTTGTTCCTCCTCTTGACCTCACTGGGAACTAATTCGAGCAACTCAATGATTTCCTCAAGATAATTTTCAAGCTTTTCAATGGGTTTCATTTACAACCTATCATCAATAATCGCCACCTCCCCCTCTAAAATTTCGTCATTGCCCTCAATGACACATATACATTCCTTCTCACACAATCCTTTGGCACATTGAAGCACAATTGAATCGTGCTGCGACATGCTAGCTTCTGCTGGCCAACCAATCTCTGAAGAAGAATGCATGTTCTTACTGAGATAGGAGGAGACTTTGACCCAGTGGTTGTAGAAGTTACAACTAGGAGTGACTCACTCACTCTCAAAGACATCGTAACTATGTTACTGAGCTATAAAACCAGACTAGAGGTTGGGGATTTCTCAAATCTCTTCAATACAGAAGGGTCAAGTCCTACTATCAATGTTACTACTCAATCCTCTGGTCAGAGAAGAGGGAACTTGACCACTACAGGAGCTAACAGAGGAAGAGGTTAGCACTTTGGAAGAGGTGGAAGAGGAAAGAACATTAGCTACAGAGGAAGAGGTGGAGAGGTTTCAGGACAGGCAATAGGTCGTCTTGCCGAATTCATGGACACACTAACCTCTCTACTGACAAGTGCTATTACAGACTTGATGCTGCTTGCACTATACCATCCAATAAGGCTCAAAATGGCTCAAACTCCTTTGCGAGATCTACTCAGTCTATCCAGTCACTCAGTCTATTGATCCCTCTACCCTGTCACTGATGTCTATTCATCTAGTGATGCAAGTTGGTATGTAGATTCAGGATCCTCAAATCATGTCACTAATGACCCAGCCATTCTCGATATTTCTTTAGAGTTCTAATGCAATAACAAGGTTCAAGTAGGAAATGGATCAGATTTGTGTAATTCTCATGTTGGTAATTCTTAGTTCAAATCCAGTAACAAATCTTTCTTACTCAAAAAACTCCTTCATGTTCCTCACATAACTAAGAATATCATTAGTGTTTGTCAATTTTCTCAAGATAACTCTTTGAACCTTGAATTTCACCCTACCTGCTACCGTGTTAAGGACCAGGTTACACAATAAACTCTTCTCAGAGGATCTCTTAGGAATGGCCTTTACAAATTTGACATGCAACTCGCCAACACCTCCACTGCTGACTCCTATCATAAAACAACTTCTCTAAGTTAAGCCCCTAGTACCTTCATCACCGAGCTCATAAATAAGAACAAAGAAGAATATTTACATTTATGGCATCTTAGACTAGGTCATCCTGCCAATAATGTACTATATTAAGTTCTCAAAAACTGCAATCTCTCCATTTCAAATAACATAACCACTTTTTCTACTTGTTGTGCTTGTCTTCAGAGTAAAAGCCATAAGCTACCCTTTTCTCTCTCAGAAACTAAATATACAAAACCCTTTGATCTCATACATACAAATGTTTGGGGTCCTGCTCCTATGAATCGTCGAATGGATTCTCTTACTATGCTTCCTTTATCAATCATTATACTAGATATACTTGGATCTATCTACTAAAGCAAAAATCAGATGTGATCAATGCCTTTACTCACTTATATAATCTCATCCTTACTCAGTTTCGATCCAATATTAAGTTGGTTCAAAGGGATGGAGGGGAGAATTTATAGCTCTCACATGCATGTTTCACTCTTTTGGGATACATCATAGAATCTCTTGCCCTTACACTCCTGAACAAAATGGTGTTGTAGAAAGAAAACACAAACACATTGTTGAAAAAGGACTTTCCCTTATCTCTCACTCTCATTTACCTATCAGATATTGGGATGATGACTTTACCACTGCTGTCTACCTCATCAACAGAATACCTCAAAAACCACTAAATAGAAAAGCCCTCATTAGATCTTACTAAAACAAAATCCTAGCTACACTCATCTTAAACCCTTTGGGTGTCTCTATTACCCTCATCTTAGATGAATCAATAACCATAAACTTCAATTAAGGTCTCATCCTAGTACATTCCTCAGTTACAATGAACACTATAAGGGATTCAAAGTCTTACTACCAAATAGAAAGGTCATAATCATTAGAAATGTGATCTTTGATGAACTTAAATTTCCTTTTTCCAAGAATTATGGACCTCACTCTTTCTCAAACAATCAACCATCTATACTTGGTCCACCTCCTCTTATAACAGTTACTCAAGCTACTACACCAACGACCTCAGCACAATCACATATACAACCTCACCACAATCACATGTGACCTCACCATAATCGCCAGCGACCTCACCATAATCACCAGCGATCTCACTACAATCGCTGGCATCCTCACCACAGTCACTTGCGACCTCATCCCAACCTCATAGTTAACATAAGTCCAGCCCTATACATCAACTAGTCTCTCTACTATTCCTCTCACTGTTGAATCACCACTTATGAGTCCTACACATACTTCTCCTTTTCATTCTGGTGCAGGTACTAACCTTTTTTCAAGAAAACACCACATGATAACAAGGGCTAAAGCAGGAATTTACAAGCCCAAGGTGCTCAACACACAACTTCTTAATTTCAGAGCGCCCTCCTTCTATATTGAAGTCTTAACTTATCCCAGATGGAAATCAGCTATGTGTGAAGAGTATGCAGCTCTTATTAAGAATCAGACTTGGTCTCTCTCTTGGATACCTCCAGGCAAGTCTTTGATTGGTTGTAAGTGGGTATTCAAATTGATAACTCATGCTGATGGAAAAGTAGCTCGGTATAAGGCCTGATTAGTAGCCAATGGATATAATCAAGTGCTAGGTATTTATTTTTCTGAAACATTTAGCCCTATTGTGAAAGTTACCACTATTAGATTTATTCTCTCTATAGCAATCAAGTGTAACTGGTCCATAAAGCAATTGGATGTTAATAATAACTTTTTGAATGGAGAGCTATCAAGGGAGATCTTCATGGCTGAGCCAACTGGTTTTGAATAGAATAGTGATAAACTTCAAGTGTGTAGACTGTCTAAAGAAATTTATGGGCTTAAATAGGCTCCTAGAGCCTAGTTTGGAAAACTAAGAGCTGTTCTTATTCAATTTGGTTTCTCTACTTCAAAAGTTGATAGTCCTCTTTTCTATAACAACACTTCCTCTAGTTGCATCTGGGTATTGATGTATGTTGATAACCTTTTAGTCACGGGAAGCAACAAAGCTGGGATTGCAAAACTTATTACCCATCTTGATTCAACTCTTTCCTTGAAGGATTTGAGTCAACTGTATCATTTTCTTAGTATTGAGGTCTCCAACACAGCCCAGGGTCTGCATTTAAATCAGGAAAAGTACATTACGGGCCTCTTGGAAAGAGATGATATGGTTGGAGCTAAAGCCACCCCCACACTAATGATTGTCTTTCTTGTCCTATGTAAATCACAAGGAGAATCAACTATTGACCCCTCGTTTTATAGGAGTATTGTTGGAGCCCTTTAGTATATTATCATCATTAAGCCTGACATCTCTTATAGTGTCAACAAGGTGTGCCAATATATGCACTGTCCCCTCAGCACACACTGGCGAGATGTCAAGGAATTATGTGATACCTCGCTGGTACGATTTTGTATGGAATCAACTAAAGTAAAACCTCACACTTCACTCTCACAGGGTTTTCAGATTTAGACTGGGCTGGAGATCTGGATGATAGAAAATCTGTTACTAATTTTTGTATCTTTCTGGGAAGAAATATTATCTCTTAGTGCTCAAAAAATCAGACTTCTATATCTAGGTCAAGCATTGAGGCTGAATATCGTAACCTAGCTCATGCTAGTGCAGAAATAATATGGGTTCAATTCTTACTTCATGAGCTTCATGTCAGACTTCCTGCTACTCCTAGAATTTAGGTTGACAATCAAAGTGCCATTGTTGTTGCCTCCAATACTGTTTTCTATGCTCGTACCAAACACTTCGAGTTATATCTCAATTTTTTAGAGACCTCATTGCAAAGAAATTTCTACAAGTTTAGTTTGTCCCATCTGTTGGTTAGACTGTAGATGTCTTCACCAAGCCACTATCATATCAATTCTTCATTCGAATCTGAAATAAACTTTATATTATTCCTCTTACCCCACTCAAATTGAGGGATCTATTAACTTCAGGTCGCATGACCATAAATAGGCTAGCGACCTGATAACTTCAGGTCGCATGAGTGCCGACCATACATGTCGTATGGGAGTTCGCCAGAACGTCGCTCAGGAAGCTAGCAACAGGTCTCATGAGAAGTCGACCTACACTATGTTATGATGTCAACCATAGTCCAGTACATCTAGCTTAAAATAGTTATCAGTTTGTACTGTAGCATTACTGTTCACATATTATAGGTAGTCGTTGTCAGATTGTACTGTAGCATTTCCAGCCACACACTCTAGGGCAACATTAGTCAGGTACATTGCTATATATAGTTGTATCCTTCTCTACTGTAATAAAAAAGAAATGATTGATTGTTTATACTAAAAAGTTAATATCAAAATGAGCTCGCCACTGGCTAGAATGAGCTCGCCACTTTCTTTTAGTGAAATGGCCAAAAGTTAAGATTTTATTCCGATGAACCAACATGGGTATTAAGAACACACCCATTAAAAAGACAGAATGAAGGGTAAAACTTAAAGGCATAATCCAATCTTGAAATTGTAGCAAACGTACTTAAGTGCATTAAAATAAACACAAGTAACAGAATTGTAGTATTTTTAATCTAAATCATAATTATAGTTCCATAGCCAAAAAAAGAAAGAAAAGAATTATCATTTTGGGATGTAGGAAACATAAGAAACAATATGTTATTTTGGTTTTTCATAGCTTCGTTAACATTATAAACTACTTGATTCGATAAAGTGCAGTGTTTGCATTCGCAAGGGGAAAAAATTCATGTCGAGTAATTTTGCATGTGGTCTTACACGAGCGCCCCAATGCCATGCTTACGTGGAATTTAACCTTCAACAACTAATTTTTACAAGCTTTAAACTTACAAATTAAGGCAAATCACTATTCCCTAAATTTGAACAATAACACAGTGTATGCACGTTATGAGATAATGGCGCAAAAGTAGCAGAATACATGATCAATGGACATTTTAGCAAAAAAGTATTGTCACATTTTATGAAAGATTGAGTATTCATGATATTCAATCCATGGTCGCCATAAACTTGTCTCTCCATGTATTTTAGACAGAGAGGTAATGCCCAAGTACATATTGCTCTACTATCAATTGACTTTTCGTGCATTATAAGCAATCATTTTAGGGTGACGTTGTTAGAATATAACCTTAGCGAAAACCATCACTATAATTGAGGAACCATCATATTGAGTTATCAAGAATCATAAGTTAGTTCACGTAAGCATACCTAAACCCATAGCGATTGAATTTGGAGTTTGACCTTTTAGGGCAATACGTATCCAATTCTTTCAGAGAACCCTATACGTTCTCTTCTAATGATGGGATACATAATAGAATAAAGATAATGATAAGTATGACCTAAGGACCATAAGTCTTATATAATTGAGTCATATTGTGTATATCTATTTTGGCCAATAATTAAAATAGACAACTCATTAAGTATCTACACATCAAAAGCCAACATCCCATTAGATAGATTAAAGCCTAATACGTTAAACCTTATTTGGTCACTTTTAATTGAGATTCCTTATTTGACAGTTCACAACATATTATTATTTCACATATAAGCCCAATGTTGGATTAAGAATCCAACAATCTCCCACTTGGGCAATATGTGTAACCTTGTAATTATACATCGCAAATATAATCGTACGAGCTCAACCTTGATGTTATAACCATCCAATCTGGTCCATCAATCATATTAACATAGGATCAAAGTAGCCTTCAATACATTTATCGTAACTCGACTCATCGATGGTCACATATGCTAACACAACTGAATGACATGGATCATGATGTGTAGCAAAAAATCTTCATGTATTGTGATCGTATGCTTTTTTCAAACTGGTCCATGATCGCAGATCCACTTATATAGGGATTCTATGATCTCTATTTAATTCTCTCATTAGCAACTAGAAACTTGATGCCTATATGCCTTGACTTTGTCGAGCTCCTATTTTTATTGGAACACTAGACTGCCAATATATTGTCACAAGATAACTTAATTGGTTTTTCTTTATCATCCACTATGCGCAGCCCCGTGACAAAGTTTTGGAGACATACTCCATGGTTAGATGCCTTATAACATGCTATGATTTTGCTTCTATGGTATAGGAGTCTATAATAGATTGTATAGCACTCCTCCAAGATGTAGCACCCCAACCAACATGAACATATAGCCTGATGTAGATTTCATATTATCTTGGCATCCAGCATGATTGGAGTCAGAATATCTAATGATCTCAATCTGATCTGACCTCTGATATGTGAGCATGTAATCTTTTGTTCTTTGCAAGTATCTTAACACCCATTTGGCTGCCATTTAATGGTCTAGTCCTAGCTTGCTCAAATATCTACCGAACGTACCAATAATGAACGTAATATCCAAACGTGTATATACCTAAGCATACACCAGACTCCCTACTACTGAACCATAAGAAATCTTCTGCATTTTTTTTTCATCTAATTTATTCTTAGGACACTATTCAAGACTAAACTTGTCTCCCTTAGTCACAGGGTTATCTCTTGGTTTACAATCCTGCATGTCATACCTTATAAGAACCTCTATAGATATTTTAGGATAATCCTAAAGTACCTCAAGAATGATCGTGGTGTATCTCTATACCTAACACAAAAGAGGCGACACCAAAATATTTCATCTCAAAATTCATAGCTAGAAATCTCTAGGTTTCATGCAATAAGCCTATATCATTGCTGGCAAGAAAAGTATCATCAACATAAAAAATCAGAAATATGTATTTACTCCCACATAACTTATGGTATACACAAACAACGACCAAATCCATCTAAAAAACAAACAAGATAATCACTTGATGAAACTTGAAATACCATTATCTTAATGATTACTTGAGCCCATAAATGGACTTCTTAAGTTTGAAAATCATATTCTTTGAGTCTTTTGAAATAAAATTTTTAGGTTGCACCATATGATCACAACGGGATTGAAGTTAAAGATCTTCCCATTTACATAGACTCAGCCATATCTCGGAGAGGTAGGATCACGCACTTCAACACTATGATTGGAGTAAAACTCATATACAATAGCTTACTCAAATGGAAAAACATTATCAATGGTGCGCATGAGTTTTCAAATCTCAAAGAATTTATCAAAATTATAGGTTTGAAACATTAGCACACGACGAAGCTTCTTCTTAATTAGAGTTCGACCAACAAAAATCTTATAATGATCATGAGCAAATGGATTATAGATAGTGTTAGTGAAATCATTACCCAGCTCGTAGTCATAAACAGATGCGGGTGCAGAGGTGAGCGCATCACCAATAGCATCATCAACCACATCCATGTAAGCATTCTCAAAACCATCCCCAAAAATAGGATCAACCTGATCCGCGTGTCTAGCATAGCTGCGATAATATTAGGGATCGAAGTAGGCCAAGGGCACGAAGGACGAATAAAAAATTCCTTGCCCTTACGAAGATGGAAGAGTGCATGACCAGTAGGTTCTAAGTCATATTCGAGGGGATCAAATATCAGAGCAGAGGTAGAGGGAGTGTGACATGGCACAAACAATTGTGAGGTCTCCAAATCAAAATCGGAACTTTCATAGTCCAAGGAGACTCAAGCCCAATAGAAAAAGTAGTAGTTCATGAAACTAGATTTGGGAGGGATGCCGACAATATTAGCAATCACATCCTCAATCACATCGACAACATTATCTCCCCCTTTCTTCAAAACCCTATCAAATCTCTTTGATTTTTCTTTTTTTACTTCTTATGATTCTTGGATCCAAAACCACTCTTCTTGGTGATGCCAAAAGCAGAGTCAGGGGACACAAAACTGTTAGGTCCATAGCCTTGGAGAAATTTGGACTTGCATGACGATGAGTGTAGTTTGGCTTGAGCGATTCTCGGATGAGATGAAAGTAAGAAGGATTCTCGAAATTGATCTCGTTCCTTTGATCACCAAGGAACAGTGCTGTATGAGGGTTAGTAGACTCGATGACCGAAAAAATGATTGTTTTTAAATCAGGCGATTGTGTGTTGATGGGAGATTGATGTGGAAGCGAGGAGGCTGGAGGCTGAGATAGAGTAGAGAATTTATCGTCTATCGGAGTAATAGGAGGTGGCATTTGTGCAATCAGTTGTGAAGAGGAAGCTAGAATAGCAGATGATGGGGACTTGGGTGTAGATGCAACCTTATATGCTGTCACATCAACCGACACATCAAGCACTGCATCAAAGCCAAAATCAGCCACGGGGATGAAACAGTGGATGAGACAGTGAAGGTTCAGTCACGACATTGGATCTTAGATTAGCAGTGTCAGAAGTGGGAGAAGAAGAACTTTTGTTTGGAGTTTAGAAAAGTGATTCGAAGCCTGAAAAGATCTTGCCCATGATTGCAAGTAGGGGTCAATTTAAGAGTCACACCAACATAAAAAGTAAGAGAGAGAAGAGAGCACACCAAGACTTAAGAAAACTTGAAAAAATAGGTATGTGTGCATGTGGTGTGTAGACTGCAAGTATATATTTAATGAAGAAGCCTAAGAGTCTTCAAAAAGGTAAACCTAGAAGATAAAAAATTAAACCACTATATATAAGGAAAAGTTTTCTAGGTAATATAAGCTTGATTATGGAAATCATAATTAAATCAAATAAAAATAGCAAACTTTGAACTCACATTACCATAACTCATGGAATTCCTAAATCTTGCCAATATCTCACCTTCCAATTCAGCATACTCGAATATAACCCTACAAAAAAACTTAACACTACTACATCTTCCAAAAAGAGAAGAAATTCTTATTCTTACTTCGTATGTACAAACCAAAAAAAAAAAAAAACTAATACCAAGCGATGCATGTCCTGTCTCTTATACACATCTAGATGTGTATAAGAGACAGAACTAATACCAAGCGATGCATGTCCTAGGAGTTTTATGTCTAAAATATGCAAAGAAAAAATCTCACACACCACACACACAAAAAATAAATAAATAAATAAATAGATTTAGCTGCTAAAGATGCAATATGAATGTGAATGACATTTAGGATGACATTCAGCCACAAGTACAATGAATTGTAAATTATTAAACTGGAAATTAAATTCACATTCTAAGTTAGCTGATTTTGTATATCATGTTAGGGAGTAGATATTACCTCTTCTTTGTCGAGAAACAAAATTAAATATATCATTAGTTCACCATGATTATGATTTATATAAGTGATATTCTTCGTTAGATCGCATTAATCATTAAATTAGCACAATTTTTCACCCTTTCCATGATGCTTAGGACTTCCTGCATTAGACAAGATATCAATTTTGTGCTCTGGGAGAAATGCACATTTCTGCAATAAACAATCCACAATTTAGTTTTGAAATGTTCAATACTTTCACCAACACATTACAAAAGTTCATCTACAATAACTGAGACACTATGGAAGGTATGTCTAACAACTTAACAAAGAAAATTAACCTAAAAAAAAGTAATATACAGTGCCTCAACAAATGTGAGGGCAAACTCAACTCACATTCAAATATCGCACATATTGAGAGGTCTTCTCAAAGAGAAGAATCTATCATAATCTAATGCCTTAGTAAAAATGTCTGCAAGATAATTTTCAGTATTGACATACTCTATGCAAATAGTGCCTTTCTCAACCAAATCCCATATAAATTGATGTCAATTATCAATATGTTTTGTACAAGAATGTTGAACCGGATTCCTAGAAATGTAGACGACACTGGAGTTATCACAAAAAATAGTAAGAGTGTCAATGTGCAAACCATAGTCCTCAGTCATTTGGTTAATCCATAACAATTGACAAAAACAACTTCATACAACTACATATTCAGAATCATCCGTTGACATTACATGCAATTTTGTTTTCAACTAAACCAAGAAACCAAATTATTTCTAAGATAAAATAAGCACAAGTTGTACTTTTCCTATCATTAACATCACCTGCTCAATCAGATTCACTAAAACCAACAATAAAAGCATTACTGTCTTTCGAATACAAAATTACTAAATAAGTTGTACCACCTATGTACCGAATGATACGTTTAACAACTTTTAAATGAGTAATTCTAGGATTAGCTTGGTAATGAGCACAAACACAAACCCTATATATAATATAAGGATGACTAGCGGTAAAATAAAACAAACTCTCTATCATGCTTTTATACAGTGTAAGATCTACACCTTCAGCCTCATCATCCTTATACAATCTTTGACTTGCACCCATATGAGTTTTTAAGTGACATGCATTTTCTAAATTGAAACATTTTAGAAAGTTATGATCATACTTGATTTGAGAGATAAAATTACCATCATGCATCTGCTTGATTTGTAAGCCCAACAAACAATTCAACTCAACAACCATGCTCATTTTGAATGTGGAAGCCATAAAAATCTACAAAGAATTTGATTAGTTTTCCAGAAGAAGATCTAAAAATGATATCATCCACGTAAATTTGAGCAATGAGAGTGTCATTTCAAAACATCAAATAAACAAAGTTTGTCAACTTCACCTCTTGTAAAACCTATTTTTAGGACATGTTCAGTTAATCGCTCATACCAAGCTTGAGAGCTTGTTTAAGACCATAGAGGGTCCTCAAAATATTGAGGTTGTGCAATATACAATTCCTCATTAATGATGTTGTTCAAGAAGTCACTCTTGACATCCATGTGGTGAAACTTAATATCAAGATGACAAGCTATTGCAAGTACCTACCCCTTAACCACACAAATATCACCATATATGCACATAATGAATAAAATTACTCAAAGATATAAATATCACTAAACAGATGCATTTTGCTTCATAATTTTATACATGAGACAATAGCTTCTCTCACAATTTCACTTAAAATAATAAGAAATATCTTTACATCTTTTTGAGGTGGCATTCGGAACATCAACTCAAATGTTGTCCAATGGTTCATCTTCATTCAAGTTATAAAGATGGTTCCTAAGATACACTTGGGTACGAGGGTAAGTATTGACCGTATTTTTATTATTCGTAGGGATAAAAACATAAAACTTATGAGCAATAATCAAGTAATAGATACGTGCATCGTAGAAAACTACCTGAAGATGAAACGATATAGTATGGATAGAAATGATACAATAGTTCATATGATAATTACAAAGATGACACAGTCTA
This sequence comes from Phtheirospermum japonicum, assembly GCA_014905375.1. NCBI lineage: Eukaryota > Viridiplantae > Streptophyta > Magnoliopsida > Lamiales > Orobanchaceae > Phtheirospermum > Phtheirospermum japonicum. Next base: position 56,343 of record BMAC01001160.1, on the reverse strand, counting down.
GAGATGTTAGAGTAGAATAAAAGGCAATATTATGGTACGTTGTGCACTATTCAGGCAGAGCTATCATTTCATGAGTGTAAGGACAGAATAAAGACACATGCTAAGTCTCACATTCTTCAGTAGTAACCAGCTGTAGTTGGCCTAGAGGGTTTTAGAGTGGCGTAGACCTGGAAGAAAAAGGTGACCCATTTTATAATAAGAAGGTCACAAATTTTTGCCTATCAATGTATTTTGGGAAATGCATCAGCAATGGAGGCCTGTTAGACCATCTAACTGAAACCGCTACAGCTAGCAAGCATCTGCAATCGATGGATGCTCACATATTATCTCTCAAGTTTATCAGAGAAAAGAGAAAGGATCAATTCCAAGACCTCCGTTGGAATACCACACTCCCTTTTTCGTCCAAATTGTCCACCTATAATTATATCAGTCAATCAAAAAGGATTTATTTATTTTGAATAACGAATTGCAATCAATCACAAGGGTTGGAAGATTTGTGCAGGTCTTCATATTTCGAGAAATACATGAGCAGAGGAGGCCTGTTAGATCGTCTGACCACTACAACTAGCCAGCATCTTCAAATAGTGGATGCTCAGATGTTATCTCTCACCTTTAACAGAGAGAGTACTAGTTCCAAGAACTCCGCTGGAACATCACACACACTTTGTTGTCCGCTTGATCCACCTAAGATTATATAAATCAATCTACAAGTATTTCATTAAATTGAATCATGAATTAAAATCAAACCTCTGTACAATGTATACTATATTAAATAGAAAAATACTTAATCAATTCATTTTTATAAATAAATCAGTTTAATGTCGCATTAGTATAATAGGGAAGCAATGTGCTAGATGTACAACATTAATTTGTGGGGATGTTGTGGGAAAATCTGGACAAATTAATCCTTTGCAAAGTATATCTTTTACTTATAAATTCCAATTTCATTATATTTAATGTAGTAGAAGAGTGTCAAAATAAAATGACTAATTTCAGTAAACTTACCAATTTATTAAAATCCGTATCATCAAACAATGCCTATGATGCACATTGAAAATAATTAATTTCACAAGAGTCCAACCCTAAATTGGAAACTTGTTATATACTGGAATTCCATAACTAATCTTATACACGATGTCCGCATATCCAAATTAATATCATTATGTATGCACATTAAAGATTTACAATTTACGAACTAACAAGATCTTGCACATAGAGACACCTCATAAAATATGAGATAGTTGCACAGAAATAGCACAAAGATAAATATCGTGATATATACACATTAAGTCTTACAACTTAATTACTAATAGAATTATTCACAAAAGTAACCCTTAACAACACAACTATTTGTATATATGCACATTATGAATAAATGACTCGAAGACACAAATTTCACTAAACAGGTACTTCTTTAACTATTTCACTTCAAACAAAAGGAATTATCCTTACATATTTTCGAGATGCCATCCGGCACAACGACCCAGACGTTGTCAACTGGTTCGTCTTCATTAACGTTATAAAGATGGTTTCTAAGATACACTTGGTTACAGGGGTAGTATTCACCTTCAATGTATTATTCGCAGGGTTAAAAACCCAACCTTACAAGATATAATCAAGTAATAGATAGGAGTTTCGCTGAAAACTACTGAAGATGAAAAGATATAGTGTGGATAGAAATGATATAAGACTTCATACGGATAACTATAAAGATCACATGGTCTTGAGATGTTAGAGGAGAAAAAAGGCAGTCTTTTGGTACGTTGTGCACTTTTTTGGTAGAGATATCATTTCACTAGAGTAAGGACAGAATTAAAAGACGTGTCAAGTGTTCACATTCTTGAGTAGCAACCAATTTCCTAGGCCTAGTAGATTCTTGAGCTGCGTAGAACTAGCAGAATAAGGAGACGCACTTTACAATCACAAGGGTTGGAAGATTTGTGCAAGTCTTCATATTTCGAGAAATACATAAGCAGCGGAGGCCTATTAGACCTTCTAACAGAGACCAGCATAGCTAGAAAACATCTACAAATGGTGGATGCTCGGATGTTATCTCTCAGGTTTAACAGAGAGAGGACAAGTTCCAAGACCTCCGCTGGAACATCACACACCCTTTGTCGTCCACTTGATCCACCCATGATTATATCAGTCAATCTTCAAGTATTTCATTAAATCGTGAATTTAAATCAAACCACTCTATATACTGAGAACAAAAATGAAAATACATAATCAATTCATTTTCATATAAATCAATTCAATGTCACGTTAGTATAATATGGAAGTAGTGTGCTAGATGTACAACATTAACTTGTGTGGATGTTGTGAGAAAGTCTACAAAATTACTCCTTTGAAGATTATATTATTTACTTATAAAATCCAATTTCATTATATCTAATGTGTTAGAAGAGTGTCAAAACAAAATGACTAATTTTAGTATATTTACCAATTTATTAAAATTTGTATCATCACACATTGCCTATGATGCACGTCGAAATTAACTAATTTCACTCGAGTCCAACCCAAAATTTAAAACTTCTTATATACTGAAATTCCAGAAATAATCTTATACACGATGGCCGCATATACACATTAATATCACTATGTTTTCAAATTAAAGTTTTACAATTTAGGGGCTAACAAGATCTTGCACATAGAGACACCTCATAAAATATGAGATAGTTGCATATAAATAGCACAAAGAAAAATATCAAGATATATACATTAAATTTTACCATTTAATTACTAATATAATTTTGCACATAACTAACCTTAACCACACAAATATAAACATTTATGCACATTATGGATAAATGACTCGAAGACACAAATATCATTAAAAAGGTGTATTTTAATTCAAAATTTTATACCTGACAAGATGACTTCTGTAACTATTTAACTTAAAACAAAAAGAAATATCCTTACATCTTTCCGAGATGCCATCCAGCACATCGACCCAAACGCTGTTCAATGGTTAGTCTTCATTAAAGTTATAAAGATGATTCCTAAGATACATTTGGTTACGAGGGCAGTATTCACGTTTTATTTATTACTCGCTGGTTAAAAACAGCAACCTTACCAGAAATAATCAAGTAATAGATAGGAGCATCGCTGAAAACTACCTGAAGATGAATTGATATAGTATGTATAGAAATTATATAGTAGTTCATATGCATAGTTGCAAATATCACACGGTCTGGAGATAATAGAGGAGAAGAAAAGGCAATATTTTGGTACGTTGTGCACTATTCTAGAAGAGATATCATTCACGAGTTTAAGGACAGAATCAAAAGACATGACAAGTGCTCACGTTCTTGAGTAGCAACCAATTTCCTTTGGAAAGAATTTTAGATCCGTGTAGATCTGGCAGAATAAAGAGACGCATTTTTTGTCACATGGGATGGAAGATTTGTGCAGGTCTTCGTATTTCGGGAAATACATGACCAGCGGAGGCCTGTTAGACCGCCTAACAGAGACCACCACAGCCAGCCAGCATCTGCATATGGTGGATTCTCGGATGTTATCTCTCAGGATTAAAAGAGAGATGATCAGTTCCAAGACCTCCGCTGGAACATCACACACCATTTGTCGTCCACTTGATCCACACTTGGTTATATTAGCCATCTACAAGTATTTCATTAATTTGAATCAAGAATTTAAATCAAACCTCTATATATACTGAGAATAAAAGGGGAAATACATAATCAGTTCATTTTTATATAAAACAATTCAATATCGCTTTTGTACAATATGGAAGCAATTTGCTTGATGTACAACATTAATTTGTGTAGATGTTGTGAGAAAATCTAGACAAATTACACCTTTGCAGATTATATTATTTACTTATAAAATCTAATTTCATTTTATTTAATGTAGTAGAAGAGTGTCAAAATAAAATGACTAATTTTAAGATATTTACCAATTTATGAAAATGTGTATCATCACACACTGTCTATGATTCATGTTGAAAATAACTAATTCCACTCGAGCCTAACCCTAATTTCGAGACTTGTTATAAAGTGGAATTCTAAAATTAATCTTATACACGATGGACGCCTATCCACATTAATATCACTATGTATGCACATTACAATTTAACAATTTAGTAACAAGATCTTGCACATAGAGACACCTCATAAAATATGAGATAGTTTCACAGAAATAGCACAAAGATAAATATCATGATATATACACATTAAATMTTACCATTTAATTACTAATATAATTATGCACATAAGTAAACCTTAACCACCAAAATATTACTATATATGCACATTATGAATACATGACTCGAGGA
>BMAC01001160.1:21378-44504 GCA_014905375.1 Phtheirospermum japonicum | reverse complement strand
CAAATTACACCTTTGCAGATTATATTATTTACTTATAAAATCAAATTTCATTATATTTTTTTAGTAGAAGAGTGTCAAAATAAAATGACTAATTTTAGTATATTTACCAATTTATGAAAATCTTTATCATCTCTCTATATAGTGAGAATAAAAACGAAAAATACATAATCAATTCATTTTCATATAAATCAATTCAATGTCATGTCAGTATAATATGGAAGCAATGTGTTAGATGTACAAAATTAACTTGTGTGGATGTTGTGAGAAAATCTAGAAAATTACTCCATTGCAGATTATTCTTTTTACTTATAAAATCCAATTTTCTTATATTTAATGTGTTAGAAGAGTGTCAAAACAAAATGACTAATTTTAGTATATTTACCAATTTATTAAAATTTGAATCATCACACATTGCCTATGATGCACGTTGAAAATAACTAATTTCACTCGAGTCCAACCCAAAATTCAAAACTTCTTATATACTGAAATTCCAGAATTAATCTTATACACGATGGCCGCATATCCACATTAATATCACTATGTTTGCAAATTAAAGTTTTACAATTTAGGGGCTCACAAGATCTTGCACATAGAGAAACCTCATAAAATATGAGATAGTTGCACAGAAATAGCACAACGATAAATATCAAGATATATACATTAAATTCTACCATTTAATGAATAATAGACTTTTTCGCATAACTAATCTTAACCACACAAATATAAATATTTATGCACATTATGAATAAATGACTCGAAGACACAAATATCATTAAACAGGTGTATTTTGATTCAAAATTTTATACCTGACACGATGACTTCTATAACTATTTAACTTAAAACGAAAAGAAATATCCTTACATCTTTCTGAGATGACATCCACCGCATCGACCCAAACGCTCTCTAATGGTTCGTCTTCATTAAAGTTATAAAAATGATTCCTAAGATACACTTGGTTACGAGGGTAGTATTCACCTTTTATTTATTATTCGCTGGTTAAAAACACTAACCTTACAAGAAATAACCAAGTAATAGATAGGAGCATCGCTGAAAATGACCTGAAGATAAAATGATATAGTATGTATAGAAATTATATAGTAGTTCATATGAATAGCTGCAAAGATCACGCGGTCTAGAGATAATAGAGGAGAAGAAAAGGCAATCTTTTGGTACATTGTGCTCTATTCTGGCAGAGATATCATTTCACGAGTGTAAGGACAGAATAAAAAGACGTGCCAAGTGCTCACGTCCTTGAGTAGCAACCAATTTTCTTTGGCCAAGAGAATTTTAGATGGCAGAATAAAGAGATGCATTTTTTTGTCACAAAGGTTGGAAGATTTGTGCAGATCTTCGTATTTCGGGAAATACATGACCAGCGGAGACCTGTTAGACCGCCTAACAGAGACCACCACAGCTAGCCAGCATTTGCATATGGTGGATTCTCGGATGTTATCTCTCAGGATTAATAGAGAGATGATCAGTTCCAAGACCTCCGCTGGAACATCACACACCATTTGTCGTCCACTTGATCCACACTTGATTATATCAGTCATCTACAAGTATTTCGTTAATTTGAATCGTGAATTTAAATCAAACCTCTATATATAATGAGAATAAAAGGGGAAATACATAGTCAATTAATTTTTAAATAAAACAGTTCAATATCGCTTTAGTACAATATTGCATCAATTTGCTTGATGTACAACATTAATTTGTGTAGATGTTGTGAAAAAATCTAGACAAATTACACCTTTGCAGATTATATTATTTACTTATAAAATCAAATTTCATTATATTTTGTGTAGTAGAAGAGTGTCAAAATAAAATGACTAATTTTAGTATATTTACCAATTTATGAAAATCTTTATCATCACACACTGTCTATGATTCATGTTGAAAATAACTAATTCCACACGAGCCCAACCCTAATTTCGAGACTTCTTATATAGTGGAATTCCAAAATTAGTCTTTTACACGATGGCCGCCTATCCACATTAACATCATTATGTATTCACATTACAGTTTAACAATTTATTAACAAGATCTTGCACATAGAGACACCTCATAAATATATGAGATAGTTGCACAGAAATAGCACAAAGATAAATATCATGATATATAAACACTAAATCTTACCATTTAATTACTAATATAATTATGCACATAAGTAAACCTTAACCACCAAATATTACTATACATGCACATTATGAATACATGACTCGAAGACACAAATATCACTAAACAGGTGCATTTTGATTATAATTTTGTACAAGAGACAATCACTTCTTTAACTATTTCACTTCAAACAAAAGGAAATATCCTTACATATTTTCGAGATGCCATCCAGCACAACGACCCAAACGTTTTCCAATGGTTCGTCTTCATTAAAGTTATAAAGATGGTTTCTAAGATACACTTGGTTACAGGGGTAGTATTCACCTTTTATGCATTATTCGCAGGGTTAAAAACCCAACCTTACAAGAAATAATTAAGTGATAGATAGGAGCATCGCTGAAAACTACTGTAGATGAAATGATATAGTGTGGATAGAAATGATATAGTAGTTCATATGGATAACTACAAAGATCACATGGTCTTGAGATGTTAGAGGAGAAAAAATGCAATCTTTTAGTACGTTGTGCACTATTCCGGCAGAGATGTCATTTCACTAGTGTAAGTACAGAATAAATAGACGTGCCAAGTGCTCACATTCTTGAGTAGCAACCAATTTCCTTGGCCTAGAAGACTTTTGAGCCGCTTAGAACTAGTAGAATAAGGAGACGTATTTTACAGTGACAAGGGTTCGAAGATTTGTGCAAGTCTTCATATTTCGGCAAATACATGAGCAGCGGAGGCCTGTTAGACCTTCTAACAGAGACCACCACAGCTAAACAGCATCTGCAAATGTTGGATGCTCGGATGTTATCTCTCAGGTTTAAAAAAGATCGGATCAGTTCCAAAATCTCCGCTGGAACATCACACACCCTTTTTCGTCCACTTAATCCACCTATGATTATATCAGTCAATCTACAAGTATTTCATTAATTTGAATCGTGAATTTAAATCAAACCTCTCTATATAGTGCGAATAAAAATGAAAATACATAATCAATTCATTTTCATATAAATCAATTCAATGTCACGTCAGTATAATATGTAAGCAATGTGCTAGATGTACAACATTAAATTGTGTGAATATTGTGAGAAAGTCTACAAAATTACTCTTTTGCTGATTATATTATTTACTTATAAAATCTAGTTTCATTATATTTAATTTGTGAAAAGAGTGTTAAATCAAAATTACTAATTTTAGTTTATTTACCAATTTATTAAAATTTGTTTCATCACACATTGCCTATGATGCACGTTGAAAATAACTAATTTCACTCGAGTCCAACCCAAAATTTAAAACTTCTTATATACTGAAATTCCAGAATTAATCTTATTCACGAGTGCCGCATATCCACATTAATATCACTATGTTTGCAAATTAAACTTTTACAATTTAGGAGCTAACAAGATCTTGCACATAAAGACACCTCATAAAATATGAGATAGTTGCACAGAAATAGCACATCGATAAATATCAAGATATATACATTAAATTTTACCATTTAATGAATAATAGACTTTTTCACATAACTAACCTTAACCACACAAATATAAACATTTATGCACATTATGAATAAATGACTCAAAGACACAAATATCATTAAACAGGTGTATTTTGATTCAAAACTTATACATGACACGATGACTTCTGTAACTATTTAACTTAAAACAAAAAGAAATATCCTTACATCTTTCCGAGATGCCATCCAGCGCATTGACCCAAACGCTGTCCAATGGTTCATCTTCATTAATGTTATAAAGATGATTCCTAAGATACACTTGGTTACGAGGGTAATATTCACCTTTTATTTATTATCCGCTGGTTAAAAACACCAACCTTACCAGAAATAATCAAGTAATAGATAGGAGCATTGCTGAAAACTACCTGAAGATGAAATGATATACTATGTATAGAAATTATATAGTAGTTCATATGGATAGCTTCAAAGATCACACGGACTGGAGATAACAGAGGAGAAGAAAAGGCAATCTTTTGGTACGTTATGCACTATTCTGGCAGAGATAGTATTTCATGAGTGTAAGGACAGAATAAAAAGATGTGCCAAGTGCTCACATTCTTGAGTAGCAACAAACTTTCCTTGGCCTAGAGAATTCTAGATCCGCGTAGATCTGACAGAATAAAGAGACGCATTTCTTTTCACAAAGGTTGGAAGGTTTGTGAAGGTCTTCATATTTCGGGAAATACATGACCAGCGGAGGCCTGTTAGACCGCCTAACAGAGACAACCACAGCTAGCCAACATCTGCATATGGTGGATTCTTGGATGTTATCAACACACTATCTATGATTCACGTTGAAAATAACTATTTCACTCGAGCCCAACCTTAAATCGAGACTTGTTATATAGTGGAATTCCAAAATTAATCTTATACACGATGGCCGCCTATCCACATTAATATCACTATGTATGCACATTACTGTTTAACAATTTAGTAACAAGATCTTGCACATAGAGACACCTCCTAAAATATGAGATAGTTATCTGTAAATGGTGGATGCTCGGATGTTATCTCTTTGGATTAACAGAGAGATGGTCAGTCCAAAGATCTCCACTGGAACATCACACACCCTTTGTTGTCCACTTGATCCGCACTTGATTATATCAATCATGTAAAAGTATTTCATTAATTTGAATCATGAATTTAAATCAAACCTCTATATATACTAAGAATAAAAAGCGAAATACATAATCAATTCATTTTAATATAAATCGTTTCAATATCGCTTTAGTACAATATGGAAGCAATTTCCTTGATGTACAACATTAATTTGTGTAGATGTTGTGAGAAAATCTAGACAAATCACTCCTTTTCAGATTATAATATTTTCTTATAAAATCCAATTTCATTATATTTAATGTAGTAGAAGAGTGTMAAAATAAAATGACTAATTTTAGTATATTTACCAATCTATTCTAATCTATACCAACACACTGTCTATGATTCACGGTTAAAATAACTAATTTCACTCGAGCCCAACCCTAATTTCGAGACTTGTTATATAACGGGATTCCAAAATTAATCTTATACATGATGGCCACCTATACAAATTAATATCACTATGTATGCACATTATAGTTTTACAATTTAGAGACTAACAAGATATTGCACATAGAGACACCTCATAAAATGTGAGAGAGTTGCACAGAAATAGCACAAAGATAAATATCACGATGTATACACATTAAATCTTACAATTTAATTACTAATAGAATTATGCACATAAGTAACCCTTGACCACACAAATACTACTATATATGCACATTATGAATAAATGACTCGAAGACACAAATATCACTAAACAAGTGCATTTTGATTCATAATTTTATACATGAGACAATGACTTATGTAAATATTTCACTTCAAACAAAAGGTAATATCCTTACATCATTTCGTGATGCCACCGGCACAACGACCCAAACGTTGTCCAATGGTTCGTCTTCGTTAAAGTTATAAAGATGGTTTCTAAGATACACTTGGTTACAGTGTAGTATTCACCTTCCATGTATTATTCGCAGGGTTAAAAACCCCAATATTACAAGAAATAATCAAGTAATAGATTGGAGCATCGCTGAAAACTACCTTAAGATGAAATGATATAGTATGGATAGAAATGACATAGTGGTTCATATGGATAACTGCAAAGATCACACGGCCTGGAGATGTTATAGGAGAAAAAAAGGCAATCTTTAGGTATGTTGTGCACAATTCAGGCAGAGATATCATTTCACTAATGTAAGGACAAAATAAAAAGATGTGCCAAGTGCTCACATTCTTGAGTAGAAACCAATTACCTAGGCCTAGAGGATTTTACAGCCGCGTAGATCTTGCAGAATAAGGAGACGCATTTTACAGTCACAAGGATTGGATGATTTGTGCAGTCTTCGTATTTCAGGAAATACACGAGCAGCGGAGGCCTATTAGACCGTCTAACAGAGACCACCACATCTATCCAGCATTTGCAAATGGTGGATTCCCGGATGTTATCTCTCAGGTTTAACAGGGAGAGGATCAGTTCCAAGACCTCCGCTGGAACATCACACACCCTTTGTCGTCCACTTGATCCACCCATAATTATATTAGTCAATCTACAAGTATTTCATTAACTTGAATCGTGAATTTAATTCATATCTCTATATATACTGAGAATAAAAAGGAATGTACATAATAAATGCATATTTATATAAATCAATTCGATGTCGCGTTAGTATAATATTGAGGCAACGTGCTAGATCTACAACATTAATTTGTGTAGATGTTGTGAGAAAACCTAGACAAATTACTCCTTTGCAGATTATATTATTTACTTATAAAATCCAGTTTCATTATATTTAATGTAGTACAAGAGTGTCAAAATAAAATGTCTAATTTTCGTATATTTACCAATCTATTAAAATCTATATCAACACAATGTCTATGATTCACGTTGAGAATAACTAATTTCACTCGAGCCCAAGCCTAAATTCGAGACTTGTTATATAGTGGAATTCCAAAATTAATCTTATACACGATGGCTGCCTATCCACATTTATATCACTATGTATGCACATTACAGTTTATCAATTTAGTGACAAGATCTTGGACATAGAGACACCTCATAAAATATGTGATAGTTGCACAAAAATAGTACAAAGATAAATATCAGGATATATACAAATCAAATCTTACCATTTAATTACTAATCAAATTTTGCATATAAGTAACCCTTAACCACACAAATATTACTATATATGCACATTATGAATAAATTACTTGAAGACGCTAATATCACTAAACAGGTGTATTTTGATTCATAATTTAATACATGAGACAATGATTTCTGTAACTATTTCACTTCAAATAAAAGGAAATATCCTTAAATATTTTTGAGATTCCATCCGGCACAACGACCCAAACGTTGTCCAATGGTTTTTCTTCATAAAATTTACAAAGATGGTTCCTACGATACACTTGGTTACGAGAGTAGTATTCACCTTTTATTAATTATTCGCTGGGTTAAAAACACCAACCTTACCAGAAATAATCAAGTAATAGATATGAGCATTRCTGAAWTTTACCTGAAGATGAAATGATATAGTATGTATAGAAATGATATAGTAGTTCATATGGATAAATATAAAGATCAMACGGTCAGGAGATGTTAGAAGAGAAGAAAAGGCAATCTTTTTGGTACGTTGTGCACAATTCGGAAGAGAATCATTTCACGAGTGTAAGGACAGAATAAAAAGACATGCCATGTGCTCTAATTCTTGGGTAGCAACCGATTGTCATTGGCCTATAGGATCATAGAGCCATGTAGATCTTCCAGAATAAGGAGACGCATTTTACAGTCACAATGGTTGGAAGATTTGTGCAGGTCTTCGTATTTTGGGAAATACATGAGCAGTGGAGGCCTGTTAGACCGTCTAACAGAGACCACCACAGCTAGCCAGCATCTGCAAATAGTGGATTCCCGGATGTTATCTCTTAGGTTTAACAGGTAGATGATTAGTTCTAAGACCTCCGCTGGAACATCACATACCCTTTGTCGTCCACTTGATCCACCCATGATTAAATTAGTCAATCTACAAGTATTTCATTAATTTGAATCGTGAATTTAATTCAAACCTCTATTTATAACGAGAATAAAAAGGAAAATACATAATATATTCATACTTATATAAATCAATTCAATGTCGCATTAGTATAATATTGAGGCAACATGCTAGATGTACAACATTAATTTGTGTAGATGTTGTGAGCAAATCTAGACAAATTACTCCTTTGCAGATTATATTATTTACTTATAAAATCCAGTTTCATTATATTTAATGTAGTAGAAGAGTGTCAAAATAAAATTACAAATTTTAGTATATTTACCAATCTATTAAAATCTATATCAACACACTCTCTATGATTCACGTTGAAAATAACTAATTTCACTCGAGCCCAACACTAGATTCGAGACTTGTTATATACTGGAATTCCAAAATTAATCTTATACACGATGGCCGCCTATCCACATTAACATCACTATGTATGAACATTACAGTTTAATAATTTAGTAACAAGATCTTGCACATAGAGACACCTCATAAAATATGAGATAGTTGCACAGAAATAGCACAAAGATAAATATCACGATATATACACATTAAATCTTAACATTTAATTACTAATAGAATTATGCACATAAGTAACCCTGAATCACATAAATATCACCATATATGCACATTATGAATTGTTTCACCCAGTACACTTGATTACACCTGAAACTGAACCTTTGCCTTGTGTAAGCCTGACCTGCACCCAAAAACACGTCAGAAAAGGACCACTGGAGGTTTTCCGGTGGAAACCTCTATGATGCTTAAGTCAGATAAGCGTTATGGAGTTTTTTAGTGCGCAAGGAAAAGAATGCACAAGAATGACCTACCCATCCCAGCCTTGAGGCTGGGGTATTTATAGTTTTCCTCAGTGGGGACCCCATCCGGGATCTCGAGCCGCGAATCAAGGGCCGTTACGCAACTAATTTTGACAAGTGGTCCCACCTGTTCCCTTTTAGGAAATCAGGATACCAGACCTGTCTTGATCCTGCTCTCTTCCGGTTATCTCATGGGTCAGGGTATTAGACCTGCCTTGATCCTGTTCTCTCCAGGTTGTTTTATGAGAGAATACATGCCAGAACAGGATAATTCTTGAGCTGTGCTGATCCCTCTTTCGATATATCTCTGACCCTTTTTTCTGAAAAAACCAAGTCAGGCCTTCCATAAGACTGGTCTGGCCAAGTCTTCTGGATTTTCCTTAATAATCACCATTTAGATCTACCTCTATCCAGGTCTGGCTATTTTGGCCACATCAACTCCTCCCCCCGAAATGGTTGGGGTAGATTGGTAAAATTTCAAGGCCTTTGGGAGTAAATGAGGTCCCACACGCCTTTTTTGTTTCTCGTACCTCTAAAAATCCACCTGGTAACTAGGCCTAATCATTGGCATTAGTGGCGCCGGTCCATATCCCGAAACGGTTACTATACCTGCACGCCTTTTCAAGTACTGTACTGACAAGTCAGCGGCGTGTGACCTACCCTACAACAGTTGGCGTTCCAGCTCACCACCTAGGGTACTGTTCATCTGCCCTGTATTAAATGCGGGGATCCCATCAAATCCTGCTTTTTCCTCGATTTTTGTTTTTTGAAATTATCTCCTTACCTTTTATTCCCGCCGCACTCTCTCTTCCCTTCACTTTTCATGTTTTTACAAAATACTCTCGAGCTTCTATTTCTCTCTCTAGCAATCCAGAGTGTTTCAGACTTTCAGTTTTTCTGGCCACCCTCATAGACCAGGTACTTTCTCGGTCCTTTCTTTTATTTTTCCGATGATGTCGTCGTCCTCTTCTCCTCCCGATGCTCCTCCTGTTACTTCTCCTTCTCCGGCGGTGGCAGCCTCCTCATCCTTGCCGTCTTCCCCTATGGCGGTCAAGGAGGCTGCCTCTTCTTCTTCGTGTTCTCTGGAATATCCTCTGCCAGTACTCGATCATCCAAAATCATCTCCATCCTTAGTGATAGATCTATTGAGTGAATCCGCCATAAATACAAATTTTCCGAACAATTTGACCCTTATAGCCTTCCGGAGGGTATCCTGGCGTGCCAAGCGTCGGCAGGCTGGCTAACTTTCTACGTCGATCAATTTCAGGCGGGCTTGAACCTTCTCGTAAACCCTTTGATGCTGGAAATCACTGCGATGTACAAAATACCCGTTTTTCAATTTAACCCCAACTCCTTTAGAATCATAGTGAGTTATAATCTAGCCATGCGGTATGCTGGTCTGGATCCTACAGATCAGACCTTCTACCAGCTCTACCAGGCTAAGAGCTCCTACCCTGGCTGCTTCTATCTCAGCGCCAGACCTTGAGTTCATTTCTTGCATGGACTACCTTCTTCCAACAAAGCCTGGAGGAAGAAATTTATATTTATCTACTGTGATGGAGACTGGGGTTTTGACCCTAAACCTATCGAGAAGCTACCCTAATATAATCACTTATCCGCTGCAGACAGGTCTCCCCATTTGCAAAAAATCATTTCCACCCTCAACAGAAATCCTCTTCACATAACTGAACTCCTCCTCCCCTTTGTTTTGGATTTTTTCAATGAGTGGCTAGAAACGGTCCCTTTAACTCGGGAGATTGGTTTATCCTGGTCTGTCTTTATTATACTTATTTTTTATGAGTCTTATTATCTTCTCTTTTTTCTTTCCAGCAAGCATGATGAGCCAAATGATTGCTACCCGTAAATAAGGGACGGAGGCTGCTCCCGGAAAGGAAGTAGGTTCTTCCTCCTCCCCCCAAGTCTAGGGCTCCCTTCCTTCTTGGTTGCCGAGATCCATCCCTCCTCGGCTGCCTCCTCGCCCTACGGTGGCAAGGAGCCCTACCTCTGAGTCCGAGGAGGATGACACCCCATTGGCCAAGAGGCTCCGCACCACTCAGGGCAAGCGTGCCCCAACAGTCCTAGCTCCGGTCACTCGCAGCGCCAACCCCTCTATTAGCACCATCCTGAATTGCCCAGGGGAGGTGGCTCTGCGGTATATGCGCAGGCAATGTTTATCCACGGACCATCAGGTCCTGGAGAAGATGAGCGACCACGAGCTTTTGGATTCATGGTGCCAGGATGAGGCTCGGGTAAATTCTTCCTTCCTTTTCTTCTTCTTTCTTATATCCTTATTCTAAGTATTAATCCCCTCTCTTATAATTAAGCTCTTTCCAAGAGGGCTATCTTGGCTACTCGGTCAGCAATATCCATGATACAATTTGCCGCAATCAAGGAGAATAAAGAGCTGCACGAGAAGGAGCAACGTTTTCGTGCTCTGGACAAGGAGCGAGGGGTTTAGTTGAAAAGGCTAAGGGAGTAGCTTGCTGAGGTGAAGAAGGCCCAAGCCAAGGTGGTGGAGATGGCTCGTTCTGAGGCATGGGATGAGGCTTTGGCTGAGGCGAGGAGCTTAGCTGATGAAGCCCTGGAGAAAGCCAGAGAAGGATGGATGACCGAATTCTTAAACTCTGAAGAGGGTTTGAACTTGGTCCATCTCGCCAGGGAGGAGACCCGACAAGCTTTCCTGGGGTCCAAGGAGCTTTATTCACTACTTGTTCCAGAGGCCATGGGCTATTATCACTTTGCCCTGGATGAACAATCCAAGTGGGCTTCAGAGCATTCTGGGGTTCCTTTTGATCGAGAGCTGCCTCTAGAGACTCCCCCCGAGCCTAACTCATTCACTTCTGCTCAGGAGCAAAACCGCCTACATACCATCGGGCCAACCGAGTTTGCTGAGCACATTCTCGCCCTCTTCCATTCTCCTGCACCAGAGTAGCCTCAACCAGACTAGGCTCTCGCCTTGGCCCTTCCTGCCTCTTCTCCTTCCCCAACCTTCACAGGTCTGGGTGAGCTGCCAGGTGGGGCTTCACCGGGCGCCTTAGCTGAGGATGCTGTGGAGCAATTGGCCGAGGAGATGGATGTGGAGAGTAGGTTTAGGGTAGATCCTTTTGTTTTCCTTTGTTAGACCTATTGTTTGCCTATGTGGCTTGTCTGCTTTTATCTTTTCTGGATTGTACGTTGAACAACCTTTAATGATAATTAATGATTTTTGTCTTGTAATGACTCTTGGGATTCTAGGGTTTCCTGGTTTTCTAAAAACCCTAGTACTTTTATTCCTTGGCACGTGCCTCCTTTTATTTATATACGTATACTTATGCATTATTATCCTTCAATTTTCGCAAAGGCTTCTCCTTCCTTGCTTGAAGAACTTGACACTGTGAAGCGAAATAATATTTCTCTGTTCGTCGAAAATTTCAAGCTTTCCGCTCTCCGAGAGAAAATCAACTACATGTGCTGGCTCCTGGAGAGGAAAAGGCAAAAGAAGCACCACTACTAGCGGGAGTGGGCCGAGCTTCGTCAGCTGAACCGTCAACTGCAAGAAGAGAACGCTGATTTGAAGGAATCGGTGAACCGGTTGACTGTTGCCACCGGCGAGGCCCATTCCATCTCTGAGTGGGCCGACATGTATCGCCAGCGCTACCACAAAACCGAGCGCGAGCTGTGGCGTGTCCGCCGTATTCTCGCATATGATCGGAGGGTTTCTTCCTCTCATGGCTCAATGTTTCGGGGGCTTTTTGATTTTTCTGTTTCTTTTGTTCTTTTTTGCATTTGTAATCAACTTTGCTAGTTTTCATAGAGGGAATGTGCAATGTCCCTTTGTATTGCCAAAATTTTATGATAAATGCAAGAGTATTTTCTTCGAGAGTTTTAGCCAATCTTTAGCTAATTCCTATTTTATCTGTTAAATCAAATCAAGCGAGTTAGGGCTTTCAAATTTCGACAATCCTGGCTATTGAACATACCATCACATCTGGAGCATTTAGGCATCCGCCTCTTGTCAAATCTTGCTTAAAACTGACCATTCAGTCAAGCATTTTCATGGGCATCCGCCCTTGGTCACTCTTATCTTAGGTTGACAATCAGGTCAGGCACTTTCGCGGGCATCCGCCCTTAGCCAATCCTGGCTTAAACTGACAATCAGGTCAGGAAAATGGGGCATCTGCCCTTAGCCAATCCTGGCTTAAACTGACAATCAGGTCAGGAAAATGGGGCATCCACCCTTAGCCAATCCTGGCTTAAACTGAAAATCAGGTCAGGAAAATGGGGCATCCTCCCTTAGTCAATTCAGGCTTAAACTGACAATCAGGTCAGGAAAATGGGGCATCCGCCCTTAGCCAATCCTGGCTTTAGAAAAATCCATTTATTGCAAAACAAGGACAAACCAGCATTATCATTATATATATATATATATATATATATATATATATATATATATATATATAATATATATATATATATATATAATATATATATATATATATAATATATATATATAAACTTTGTAAGAATCATATTACACATAAAATTTACGCAAATTCGAGATATTCCATGCTCGGGGTATCTCGGCCCCATCTAATTCCTCCAACTTGTAAGCGCCGCCTGTCAAGACCTATGTGACCCAAAATGGCCCTTGCAATGTGGCATCCAGCTTTCCCTTGGCCTTTCACAGGTCAGCCCTTCGTAAGACCAGGTCTCCCACCTAGAAATATCTCTTTTGGACTGTCTTGTTATAAGATGCCCAAATTCGTCCTCGCATATGCTCCATCCTAATCGCTGCCTGCTCTTTTTTCTCTTCAATTAGATCTAGCGCGTCTTGCACCAATCCATTATTGTGATTTTCATCGAAGTTTTGTATTCTGTGGGTTTCAAGGCTGATCTCCGCGGGGATGAAGGCATCCATGCCATAAACCAAGCTGAAGGGGGTTTCACCCGTACTTTCCTTAGGATTAGTTCGGTAGGCCCAGAGTATTGCACTTAGCTCTTCCACCCATTTACCCCCTGATCTCTCTAATCGTGACTTGAGTCCCTGGACAAGGATGCGATTGGTCACCTCGACTTGTCCATTTTCTTGCGAGTGGTAAATAGATGTGAAGTGTTGTTGGATTTTTATTTCGGCGCACCAAGCCCTAATTTTGGCTCCCATGAACTGGGTACCATTATAAGAGATCATGACCCTTGGAACGCCAAACCGACATAACAATATTTTTCCAGATAAAACCCATTGCTGCCTCTTCCATGATTTTTGCCAGAGCTTCGGCCTCAACCCACTTACTAAAGTAGTCAATGTCCACGATCAAAAATCTCTTCTGGGCTGGAGCCATTGGGAATGGGCCGACCAGGTCTATCCCCCACTTTGCAAAGGGGCAAGGAGATCTCATTGTCATGAGCTCTTCCGCTGGTTGGTGAGTCAAGGGATATATTTTCTGACATTTTTCACATTTCTTAACAAAGTCTTCAGCCTCTTTCCTTAGCGATGGCCAAAAATAACCAGCTCAAGTTATTTTACTGGCCAAGGCCCTTACTCCTATGTGATTACCACAACAGCCCCCATGGATTTCTTTGAGGACATGGGTGCCCTCCTCTAAGCTCAGACATCGCAATAAAGGCCGCCTAAATCCTCGTCGAAACATCGGTCCCTTGATCAAACAGAATCGAGCAGATCTGGTTCTCACCTTTACTCCTTCCTTCTTGTCTTCCGGCAGTTCTCCCTTTTCCAGGTATGCCTTAATAGGAGAATGCCAGTCCTCTCTTTCATTCACCGAACATACCTGCTCTGTCCCGAATTCATTGTCTGCCATCAATAAAGTGATTACCCTCTCCTGGCAATCCACAGCTGAGATGGCTACCGTAATCAAATAGTCTGCTCTCGTGTTTTCTTCTCTAGGGATTTAAAGGACAGTCAGAGCCCTCATATCATTGGCTAGTTGTTTGAACCAAGTAGATATCTCTACATGTGTTCATCTCTCATCTCGAAATCACCGCTTATTTGTCTACACGCCAGCTGCGAGTCAACTTTTGCGCATACCTGCTCTGCCCCCAAGTCTTTTCCCATTTGAACTCCTCTCAGAAGGGCCTCATACTCAGCTGCGTTATTGGACAGAGCATAGTTCATTCGTACTGCGTACTCATGAGTAGCCATACCTGTTGGATCGATTAATACTATTCTTGCACCACAGCCCTTGTTTCCTACAGAGCCATCCGTAAGAATTATCCATTCTTTTTTGTCTTGGGAGAGATGGTCATTTCCCGCACAAAGTCAGCCAATGCCTGAGCCTTAATAGCTATTCTGGCCTCAAAGGTTATATATATCGAACTCGCTGAGCCTAATTATACACTTGAACAGCCGCCCCGACACCTCTGGCTTGTCTATGATAGCCTTCAACGGTAGGTTTGTTTGCACTACTATGCTATGCGAGAGAAAGTATGGACGCAGTATTCATGCCGTTCCAACCAGGGCTAGTACTGCTCGCTCCACCTCTACATATCGAACCTCAGCCTCGTGCAGAACTTTACTCCAATAATACATCGGCTTGTGTGTTTTGCCTTCTTCTCTAAGTAAGACAAAGCTGACAGCCTGTTGTCCTACTGACAGGTATAGAATTAGAGGTTCACCCTGGATTGGCTTGGTGAGTATCGACATGCTAGCCAGGTGCTCCTTAAACATCTGGAATGCTTCCTCACATTCATCACTCCACTGAAATTGATCCTTTTACCGCAAGGCCTGGAAGATTGGTAGGCTTTTCTCAGCTGAGCGGGAGACGAATCTGCTCCGGGTATTGATTCGGCCTGCCAAGCACTGCATTTCCTTAACATTCCTTGGGGCCTGCATTTCCATTATAGTTACCTTTTCAGGGTTAGCCTCGATCCCTTTCTCAGTAACCATGTACCACAGGGATTTGCCAGATCTTACCCCAAATGCACACTTTTTGGGATTAAGTTTCATCCTATACTTCCTTAGGGTATCGAAGGTTTCTCTTAGATCATCCACATACGAGGCCGCCTTCACGCTTTTGACTAACATGTCATCAACGTATGCCTCCATGTTCCTTCCCAACTGCGGTTTGAACATCTTATCCACCAGCCTCTGATATGTGGCACCTGCATTCCTGAGCCCAAACGGCATCACGACGTAACAGTACGTTCCTTTCGGGGTTATAAAACTTACCCGCTTCCAATCTTCTTCTGCTAGCCTGATCTGATGGTAGCCTTGTGAGGCATCCATCATGCTTAACAACTCGCACCCAGACGTAGAGTCAACTAGCTGATCTATCCATGGCAAGGGGTAGTGGTCCTTATGGCAGGCACGATTAAGATCACGAAAATCTATACACATGCGCCACTCATCCTGAGTCTTGGGGACTAATACTGCGTTGGAAAGCCACTCGGGAAATTGTATTTCCTGAAAGTGCTTAGATTTCAGCAGTTTCTCAACCTCGGCTTCGATGATTGCCTCCTTCTCTAGACCGAAATTACGCATTCGCTGTTTTACAGGATTTTCTCCAGGGCTGATGTTAAGGTGGTGCTCGACGACTGACATGTCTATTCCCACCAGATACTGTGGAGACCAGGAAAAGACGTCAGCATTATCCCTCAGAAATTAGGCCAGGTCTACCAAGATTTCTGGGCTCAAGGTCGTCCCCACACGCACAACCCTACTATCATCCCCTGGGACAACCTCGATCATCATTAGACCTTCTTCTCTCTGAGCCAGCTCTGGCATCGCTTTCTCCACCCTAACTCTCCTGCTCTGTCTTTCTTCTTCATTACCCCGGATGCATTCGACATATGTCTGCCTGGATGTATACTGGTCTCCCCTAACCTCGCCTGTTCCATCATAATCAGGAAACTTCAACTTCATATGATACACTGAGATTACTACTTGGAACTGGCTCAGGGATGGTCGCCCCAGCATAATATTGTACGAGGATGGCGCATCTACAACCAAAAATCACACTGTCTTGGTCATCCTGTATGGCTCTTCTCCGAGTGTTACCAAAAGTCTTACTACTCCCAAGGATTTCAAGGCTCCCTCTGCAAACCCTACCAATGAAGTTGTCACTTCCTCCAACTCCACATCCGACCTTAGCTACCGATAAAAATCATAGAAAAGGATGTCGGAAGAGCTTCCTGTGTCAAAAAATACTCGCTTCACATTGTAATTCACGACGATAGCCGTTATGACTAAGGCATCCATGTGAGGAGCCAAGATATCATCCTCATCTTCAGAGCCAAAACATATGCTCTGACTTGGTGTTATCTGTCCCACCTCTCGCGTCTTCCTGATCAGATCTCTTGCAGCTCGGACATAGCTGTGTTGAGTTCGTTTAGAGTGCTCATCCCACTCTCCAACCGTGATCATCTGGATTTCTCCTCGTATGATCTGGGCCTGGTCATTTCATTTTTCGCCATTCCGCCCATTATCCTATTTACGCTTGCTCCTCTAGGGCTGATCCCGACTGTGGTAGCCAGACCTGGACTCTTCTCTCCTCATCTTCACATATTCTTTAAGGTGCCCATCTTGTACCATCCTCTCCAGCTCATCCTTCAAATGAGTGCACTGATCCGTGTCATGGCAGTACTCATTGTGATACCTACAAAATCGGTCAGACCTTTCCTTTCTTGGCTTCTGAGAGTAAGTTTTAGGCCACTTGAGATCGGTATGTCTCTCGATTTCCTGAAAGATATCCCCCTGGGGGTCACCAGGGGCATGTACTTGTCAAAGCGAGGTTGTCCTCCATCCAGATCTGGACTGGACCTCTTTATCGACACTCTGTTCTCTCTTTCATACTTATCTCTTTTCTTCTCTCCTTCCTCCTTGGTTTTTAGGGCCTCTTCCAAATGAATGTACTTCTCTGCCTTTTCTAAGAGTTCTCCAAACTTCAGTGTTGGCTTCAAAACCAGCGACTGGGAAAATTCTCCTCTCCTGATCCCCTGTGCTAACGCATTAACCAGGAGCTCTTCCAATGCCGACGGAAGATCTTCCAATGCCGACGGTACTTCCAACTTCGCATTTGTAAACCTATTGATATAAGCACGCAGGCTCTCACTCTCTTTCTTCTTCAAACTGAACAGCTGCAACGACATTTTCTGGTATTTCCTGCAGCTGGTAAACTGGCTAAACCAGAGCTGGGCTGATTTAGTAAAGGTCATTGGGAAGACTCGGCACATGACTGCGTCGAAAAACTTGTGCACAGTCGCCGTAATTTCAAAAAGGCTTAGTTGATCCCATGGGTCTGTTTTCCCACTATACTCGAAACCCAGAGATCTATAGGAGGTCGGCACATCATCACGCATGACCTCCTCAGTGAACGGTGTGCCTCTCTGCACCGGGACCATATCAACGCTTGCCATTTTCTTCTTAAACTCTCTTACCTCTTTCTGCAGACTTTGCATCTGCTCCGCAAGGCCTGGATTAGCCTGACTCGAAGTTTCACTCTCTGAGGTGGAGAAATTCTCTTCTCCGTCCTACCGGGGGGTTCGAACCGTGCGCTGGCCACGCGACGGTTCTGCTTCCGATAGTGGAGCTGTCCGGGCTGGGGGTGTTTTAGATGGCGGCGTTGAGATCTCCGCAAAATTCTTCTCCACATCCACTTCAACGGCTTTTCCGATGAGCTCAGACAGCTTCCTGAGGAAAGTTTTGTTCAGTGATCCACCTTCGGCGGGCGTGGATCCGGCAGAGGGTGGTGGCACGGTGCCTGGTCTAGTTGCTGCCGATGGGTCTGCCCCGTCTGGCCTCATCGTTGACGGCCCTGTCGTCCGTGGCATGCCCCACGGTGCGGCGGAACAGGGAGTGCCACCCAGTTCCCCCCACAAGATTTTGTCGTAACCCGTCTGAAGCCATCCAAATTCTCACATCTTAGCTTTGATCTTTCCCACAGACGGCGCCAATTTTTTCACTAAGAAAACTTGACTACGCCTGAAACTGAACCTTTGCCTTGCGTAAGCTTGACCTGCACCCAAAAACACGTCAGAAAAGGACCACCAGAGGTTTTCCGGTGGAAACCTCTCTGATGCTTAAGTCATAAGCGTTATGGAGTGTTTTAGTGCGCAAGGAAAAGAATGCACAAGAATGACCTACCTCTCCCAGCCTTCAGGCTGGGGTATTTATAGTTTTCTTCAGTGGGGACTCCATCCGGGATCTCGAAAACACTGGACAAGAATCAAGGGCCGTTACGCAACTAATTCTGACAAGTGGTCACACCTGTTCCCTTTAAGAGATCGGGATACCAGATCTGTCTTGATCCTGCTCTCTTCTGGTTATCTCATGGGTCAGGGTATTAGACCTGACTTGATCCTGTTCTCTCCAGGTTATTTCATGAGAGAATACATGCTAGGTGAGGAAAATTCCTGGGCTGTGCTGATCCCTCTTTCGATATATCTCTGACCCTTTTTCCGAGAAGACCAAGTCAGGCCTTCCATAAGAGTGGTCTGACCAAGTCTTTTAGCTTTTCCTTAATAATCATCATTTAGATCTACCCCTATCCTGGTCTGGCTATTCAGGCCACATCATGAATAAATGACTCGAAGACACAAATATCACTAAACAGGTGCATTTTGATTCATAATTTTATACATGAGACAATTACTTCTGTAACTTTTTCACTTGAAGAAAAAGGAAATATCCTTACATCTTTTCGAGATGCCATCCGGCACAATGACCCAAACATTGTCCAATGGTTCGTCTTCATTAAATTTATAAAGATGGTTCCTACTATACACTTGGTTAGGAGGATAGTATTCACCTTTTATTAATTATTCGCTAGGTTAAAACACCAACCTTACCAGAAATAATCAAGTAATAGATATGAGCATTACTTAAAACTACCTGAAGATGAAATGATATAGTATGTATAGAAATGATATAGTAGTTCATATGGATAAATACAAAGATCAAACGGCCAGGAGATGTTAGAAGAGAAGTAAAGGAAATCTTTTGGTACGTTATGCAGAATTCGGGCGAGATATCATTTCACGAGTGTAAGGACAGAATAAAAAGACATGCCAAGTGCTCACATTCTTGGGTAGCAACCAATTGTCGATGGCCTAGAGGATTTTAGATTCGCGTAGATCTGGAAGAATAAAGAGACGCATTTCTTTGTCACAAGAGTTGGAATATTTGTGCAGGTCTTCGTATTTCGGGAAATACATGAGCATCGAAGGCCTATTAGACCATCTAACAGAGCCCACCACAGCTAGTCAGCATCTGCAAATCGTGGATGCTCGGATGTTATCTCTCAGGATTAAAAGAGAGATGATTAGTTCAAAGACCTCCACTGGAACATCACACACCCTTTGTTGTCCACTTGATCCACACTTGATTATATCAGTCATCTACAAGTATTTCATTAATTTGAATCGTGAATTAAAATCAAACCTCTATATATACTGAGAATAAAAAGGGAAATACATAATCAATTCATTTTCATATAAATCAACTCAATATCGCTTTAGTACAATATGGAAGAAATTTGCTTGATGTACAACATTAATTTGTGTAGATATTGTGAGAAAATCTAAACAAATTACTCCTTTGTAGATTATATTATTTACTTATAAAATCAAATTTCATTATATTTAATGTAGTACAAGAGTGTCAAAATAAAATGACTAATTTTAGTATTTTTACTAATCTATTAAAATCTATATCATCACACATTGTCTATGATTCACATTGAAAATAACTAATTTCACTAGAGACCAACCCTAAATTCGAGACTTGTTATATAGTGGAATTCCAAAATTAATCTTAAACATGATGGACGCCT
This sequence comes from Phtheirospermum japonicum, assembly GCA_014905375.1. Taxonomy (NCBI): domain Eukaryota; kingdom Viridiplantae; phylum Streptophyta; class Magnoliopsida; order Lamiales; family Orobanchaceae; genus Phtheirospermum; species Phtheirospermum japonicum. The sequence continues at coordinate 24,211 of BMAC01001160.1, read as the reverse complement.
ATACAAATTAATTTCATTATGCATGCACATTACAGTTTTACAATTTAGAGATTATCAAGATATTGGACATAAAGACACCTCATAAAATATGAGATAGTTGCACAGAAATAGCACAAAGATAAATATCACGATTTATCAAAATTAAATCTTACCATTTAATTACTAATAAGATTTTACACATAAGTAACCCTTAACCACACAAATATTACTACTAGAGGAAAGTCTTTTTTACGTCCTGAACTATGGTCATTTTGACACTTTGCCTCCTAAACTTTTTTTTTTCTCGTGCAAATTACCTCCTAAACTGTATGAATTTTGCACTTAACCTCCTGAACTCCCGTTTTTGGTGGAAATTCTAGCCGGATCTCACTCGTGTGACATGCACGCTAACATATAAGGGGTAAAATTGATTTTCCATCTCCTCCTCATGACTCCCGCTCAAAATAATGGCACATGAGCACTACGTAGGTTCCAAATCTTACGTGTATACATATATTAATGTAAACATTATCTTAACATGTCACACGAGTGCTCATGTGTCATTGTTTTGAGAAGGAGTCATAAGTAAGAGATGGAAAGTCAGTTCTACCCCTTATATGTAAGCTTGCATTTCACACGAGTGAGATCCGACCAAAAGTTCCACCAAAATTAGGAGTTCAGGAGGTTAAGTGCAAAATTCGTACAGTTTAGGAGGTAATTTGCACGAAAAAAAAGTTTAAGAGGCAAAGTGTCAAAATGGCCATAGTTCAGGAGGTAAAAAATATTTTTTTCTACTATATATGCACATTATGAATAAATGACTCGAAGACACAAATATCACTAAACAGGTGCATTTTGATTCATAATTTTATACATGAGACAATGACTTCTATAACTATTTCACTTCAAACAAAAGGAAATATCCTTACATCTTTTTCAGATGCCATCCGGCACAACGAACCAAACGTTGTCCAATGGTTCATCTTCATTAAAGTTATAAACATGGTTTCTAAGATACACTTAGTTACGGGTGTAGTATTCACCTTCTATGTATTATTCGCAGTGTTAAAAACCCTAACCTTACAAGAAATAAACAAGTAATAGATAGGAGCATCGCTGAAAACTACCCGAGAGATGAAATGATATAGTATGGATAGAAATGACATAGCAGTTCATATGGATAACTGCAAAGATCACGCGGTCTGGAGATGTTAGAGGAGAAAAAAGGCAATCTTGTGGTACGTTGTGCACAATTCGGGCAGAGATATCAGTTCACTAGTGTAAGTACATAATAAAAAGGCGTGCTAAGTGCTCACATTCTTAAGTAGCAACCAATTCCAAAGGTATAGAGGATTTTAGAGCCGCATAGAACTTGCACAATAAGGAGACGCATTTTACAGTGACAAGGGTTCGAAGATTTGTGCAGGGCTTTGTATTTCGGGAAATACATGAGCAGCGGAGTCCTGTTAGACCGTCTAACAGAGACCACCACAGCTAGCCAGCATCTGCAAATGGTGGATTCCCGGATGTTATCTCTCGGGTTTAACAGGGAGAGGATCAGTTCCAAGACCTCCGATGGAACATCATACACCCTTTGTCGTCCACTTGTCCACCCATGATTATATTAGTCAATCTACAAGTATTTCATTAATTTGAATCATGAATTTAATTCAAACATCTATATATACCGAGAATAAAAAAGAAAATACATAATATATTCATATTTATGTAAATCAATTAAATGTCGCGTTAGTATAATATTAAGGCAACGTGCTAGATGTACAACATTAATTTGTGTAGATGTTGTGAGAAAATCTAAACAAATTACTCCTCTGCAGATTATATTATTTACTTATAAAATCCAATTTCATTATATTTAATATAGTAGAAGAGTGTCAAAATTAAATGACTACTTTTATTATATTTACCAATCTATTGAAATCTATATCAACACACTGTCTATGGTTCACGTTAAAAATAACTAATTTCACTCGAGCCCAACACTAAATTCGAGACTTGTTATATAGTGGAATTCCAAAATTTATCTTATACATGATAGCCGCCTATACAAATTAATTTCACTATGTATGCACATTACAATTTTACAATTTAGAGACTAACAAGATCTTGGACATAGAGACACCTCATAAAATATGAGATAGTTGCACAAAAATAGCACAAAGATAAATATCACGATATATCAAAATTAAATCTTACCATTTAATTACTAATCGAATTTTGCACATAAGTAACCCTTAACCACAAAAATATTACTATATATGCACATTATAAATAAATGACTCGAAGACAAAAATATCACAAAATAGGTGCAGGTTGATTCATAATTTGATACATGAGACAATGACTTCTGTAACTATTTCACTTCAAAAAAAAAGGAAATATCCTTACATCTTTTCGAGATGCCATCCGGCACAACGACCCAAACGTTGTCCAATGGTTCATCTTCATAAAATTTATAAAGATGGCTCCTACTATACACTTGGTTACGAGGGTAGTATTCACCTACCTCTATATATACTGAGAATAAAAAGGGAAATATATAATCAATTAATTTTCATATAAATCAACTCAATATTGCTTTTGTACAATAAGGAAGCAATTTGCTTGATGTACAACATTAATTTGTGTAGATATTGTGAGAAAACCTACACAAATTACTCCTTTGCAGATTATATTATTTACTTATAAAATCCAATTTCATTATATTTAATGTAGTACAAGAGTGTCAAAATAAATGACTAATTTTAGTATATTTACCAATCTATTAAAATCTATATCATCACACATTGTCTTTGATTCACGTTGAAAATAACTAATTTCACTCGAGCCCAAC
>BMAC01001160.1:7783-19901 GCA_014905375.1 Phtheirospermum japonicum | reverse complement strand
TTTATTAATTATTCGCTAGGTTAAAAACACCAACCTTACCTGAAATAATCAAGTAATAGATATGAGCATTGATGAAAACTACCTGAAGATGAAATGATATAGTATGTATAGAAATGATATAGTAGTTCGTATGGATAAATACAAAGATCACACGGTTAGGAGATGTTAGAAGAGAAGAAAAGGCAATCTTTTGGTACGTTGTGCACAATTCGGGCAGAGATATCATTTCACGAGTGTAAGGATAGAATAAAAAGACATGCCAAGTGCTCACATTCTTGGGTAGCAACCAATTGTCGTTGGCCTAGATGATTTTAGATTCGCGTAGATCTGGCAGAATAAAGAGACGCATTTTTTTTGTCACATGAGTTGGAATATTTGTGTTGGTCTTTGTATTTCGGGAAATACATGAGCAGCGGAGGCCTGTTAGACCATCTAACAGAGACCACCAAATGGTGGATGCTCGGATGTTATCTCTCAGGATTTAAAGTGAGATGATCAGCCCAAGACCTCCACTGGAACATCACTCACCCTTTGTCGTCCACTTGATCCACACCTGATTATATTCACCTAAATTCGAGACTTGTTATATAGTGGAATTCCAAAATTAGTCTTATACATGATGGCCGCCTATACAAATTAATTTCACTATGTATGCACATTAAAATTTTACAATTTAGAGATTAACAAGATCTTGGACATAGAGACACCTCATAAAATATGAGATAGTTGCACAGAAATAGCACAAAGATAAATATCGCGATATTTCAAAATTAAATCTTACCATTTAATTACTAATCGAATTTTGCACATAAGTAACCCTTAACCACAAAAATATTACTATATATGCACATTATGAATAAATGAATCGAAGACACAAATATCACTAAATAGGTGCAGTTTGATTAATAATTTTATACATGAGACAATTAATTCTGTAACTATTTCACTTCAAAAAAAAAAGGAAATATCCTTACATCTTTTCGAGATGCCATCCGGCACAACGACCCAAACGTTGTCCTATGGTTCGTCTTCATAAAAATTATAAAGATGGTTCCTACTATACACTCGGTTACGAGGATAGTATTCACCTTTTATTAATTATTCGCTAGGTTAAAAACACCAACCTTACCTGAAATAATCAAGTAATAGATATGAGCTTTGATGAAAACTACCTGAAGATGAAATGATATAGTATGTATAGAAATGATATAGTAGTTCGTATGGATAAATACAAAGATCACACGGTTAGGAGATGTTAGAAGAGAAGAAAAGGCAATCTTTTGGTACGTTGTGCACAATTCGGGCAGAGATATCATTTCAAGAGTGTAAGGATAGAATAAAAAGACATGCCAAGTGCTCACATTCTTGGGTAGCAACCAATTGTCGTTGGCCTAGAGGATTTTAGATTCGCGTAGATCTGGCAGAATAAAGAGACGCATTTTTTTTGTCACATGAGTTGGAATATTTGTGTTGGTCTTTGTATTTCGGGAAATACATGAGCAGCGGAGGCTTGTTAGACCATCTAACAGAGACCACCAAATGGTGCATGCTCGGATGTTATCTCTCAGGATTTAAAGTGAGATGATCAGCCCCAAGACCTCCACTGGAACATCACTCACCCTTTGTCGTCCACTTGATCCACACCTGATTATATCAGTCATCTACAAGTATTTCATTTCACTAGTGTGAGGAAAGAATAAAAAGGCATGCTAAGTGCTCACATTCTTGAGTAGCAACCAATTTCCAAGGCCTAAAGGATTTTAGAGCCGGCTAGATCTTGGACAATAAGGAGACACATTTTACAGTGACAACGGTTCGAAGATTTGTGCAAGTCTTTGTATTTCGGAAAATACATGAGCAGCGGAGGCCTGTTAGACCGTCTAACAGAGACCACCATAGCTAGCCAGCATCTGCAAATGGTGGATTCCCGGATGTTATCTCTCGGTTTTAACAGGGAGAGGATCAGTTCCAAAACCTCCGATGGAACATCACACACCCTTTGTCATCCACTTGTCCACCCATGATTATATTAGTCAATCTACAAGTATTTCATTAATTTGAATCATGAATTTAATTCAAATCTCTATATATACCGAGAATAAAAAGTAAAATACATAATATATTCATATTTATATAAATCAATTAAATGTCGCGTATGTATAATATTGAGGCAACGTGCTAGATGTACAACATTAATTTGTGTAAATGTTGTGAGAAAATCTAAACAAATTACTCCTCTGCAGATTATATTATTTACTTATAAAATCCGGTTTAATTATATTTAATGTAGTAGAAAAGTGTCAAAATTAAATGACTAATTTTAGTATATTTACCAATCTAATGAAATCTATATCAACACACTGTCTATGGTTCACGTTAAAAATAACTAATTTCACTCGAGCCCAACACTAAATTTAGTCTTATACACGATGGCCGCCTATCCACATTAATATCACTATGTATGGACATTACAGTTTGACAATTTAGTAACAAGATCTTGGACATAGAGACACCTCATAAAATATGACATAGTTGCAAAGAAATAGCACAAAGATAAATATCACGATATATACACATTAAATCTTACCATTTAATTACTAATAAAATTATGCACATAAGTAACCTTGAATCATATAAATATCACCATATATGCACATTATGAATAAATGACTCGAAGACACAAATATAAATAAACAGGTGCATTTTTATTCATAATTTTATACATGAAACAATTACTTCTGTAAATATTTCACTTCAAAAAAAAAGGAAATATCCTTACWTCTTTTCGAGATGCCGTCCGGCACAACGACCCAAACGTTGTCCAATGGTTCGTCTTCATAAAATTTAGAAAGATGGTTCCTACTATACACTTGGTTACGAGGGTAGTATTCACCTTTTATTAATTATTCGCTAGGTTAAAAACACCAACCTTACCTGAAATAATCAAGTAATAGATATGAGCATTGTTGAAAACTACCTGACGATGAAATGATATAGTATGTATAGAAATGATATAGTAGTTCATATGGATAAATACAAAGATCACACGGTTAGGAGATGTTAGAAGTGAAAAAAAGGCAATCTTTTGGTACGTTGTGCACAATTCGGGCAGAGATATCATTTCACGAGTGTAAGGATAGAATAAAAAGACATGCCAAGTGCTCACATTCTTGGGTAGCAACCAATTGTCGTTGGCCTAGATGATTTTAGATTCGCGTAGATCTGGCAGAATAAAGAAACGCATTTTTTTGTCACATGAGTTGGCATATTTGTGTTGGTCTTTGTATTTCGGGAAATACATGAGCAGCGGAGGCCTGTTAGACCATCTAACAGAGACCACCAAATGGTGGATGCTCGGATGTTATCTCTCAGGATTAAAAGAGAGATGATCAGTCCCAAGACCTCCACTGGAACATCACTCAGCCATTGTCGTCCACTTGATCCACACCTGATTATATAAGTCATCTACAAGTATTTCATTAATTTGAATCGTGAATTAAAACCAAACCTCTATATATACTGAGAATAAAATGGGAAATACATAATAGATTAATTTTCATATAAATCAACTCAATATCGCTTTAGTACAATATGGAAGCAATTTGCTTGATGTACAACATTAATTTGTGTAGATATTGTGAGAAAACCTACACAAGTTACTCCTTTGCGGATTATGTTTTTACTTATAAATCCCAATTTAATTATATTTAATGTAGTACAAGAGTGTCAAAATAAAATGACTAATTTTAGTATATTTACCAATCTATTAAAATCAATATCATCACATATTGTCTTTGATTCACGTTGAAAATAACTAATTTCACTCGAGCCCAACCCTAAATTCGAGACTTGTTATATAGTGGAATTCCAAAATTAATCTTATGCATGATGGCCGCCTATACAAATTAATTTCACTGTGTATGCACATTACAGTTTTACAATTTAGAGATTAACTAGATCTTGGACATAGAGACACCTCATAAAATATGAGATAGTTGCACATAAATAGCATAAAGATAAATATCACGATATATCAAAATTAAATCTTACCATTTAATTACTAATCGAATTTTTCACATAAGTAACCCTTAACCACACAAATATTACTATATATGCACATTATGATTAAATGACTCAAAGACACAAATATCACTAAATAGGTGCAGTTTGATTCATAATTTTATACATGAGATAATGACTTCTGTAACTATTTCACTTCAAATAAAAGGAGATATCCTTACATCTTTTTCAGATGCCATCCGGCACAGCGAACCGAACGTTGCCCAACGGTACGTCTTAATTAAAGTTATAAAGAAAGTTTTTAAAATACACTTAATTACAGGGGTAGTATTCACCTTATATGAATTATTCGCAGGGTTAAATACACCCAACCTTACAAGAAATAAGCAAGTAAGAGATAGGAGCATCGCTGAAAACTACCTGAAGATGAAATGATATAGTATGCATAGAAATGACATAGTAGTTCATATTTTAACTGCAAAGATCACACGGTCTAAAGATGTTAGAGGAGAAAAAAGGCAATCTTTTGGTACGTTGTGCACAATTCGGGCAGAGATATCATTTCACTAGTGTAAGGACAGAGTAAAAAGGCTTGCTAAGTGCTCACATTCTTGATTAGCAACCAATTTCCAAGGCCTAGAGGATTTTAGAGCCGCGTAGATCTTGCACAATAAGGAGACGCATTTTACAGTGACAAGGATTTGAAGATTTGTGCAGGTCTTTGTATTTCGGGAAATACATGAGCAGCGGAGGCCTGTTAGACTGTCTAACAGAGACCACCACAGCTAGCCAGCATCTGCAAATGGTGGATTCCCGGATGTTATCTCTCAGGATTAAAAGAGAGATAGGATCCCAAGACATCCACTGGAACATCACTCACCCTTTGTCGTCCACTTGATCCACACCTGATTATATCAGTCATCTACAAGTATTTCATTAATTTGAATCGTGAATTAAAACCAAACCTCTATATATACTGAGAATAAAAAGGGAAATACATAATAAATTCATTTTCATATAAATAACTCAATATCGCTTTAGTACATATAAGGCAAGCAATGCTTGATGTACAACATTAATTTGTGTAGATATTGTCAGAAAAACCTACACAAATTACTCCTTTGCAGATTATATTATTTACTTATAAAATCCCAATTTCATTATATTTAATGTAGTACAGGAGTGTCAAAATAAAATGACTAATTTTAGTATATTTACCAATCTATTAAAATATATCATCAACACATTGTCTTTGATTCACGTTGAAAATAACTAATTTCACTCGAGCCCAACCCTAAATTCGAGACTTGTTATATAGTGGAATTTCCAAAATTAATCTTATGCATGATGGCCGCCTATACAAATTAATTTCACTATGTATGCACATTACAATTTTACAATTTAAGATAACAAGATCTTGCACATAGAGACACCTCATAAAATATGAGATAGTTGCACAGAAATAGCACAAAGATAAATATCACGATATATAAACATTAAATCTTACAATTTAATTACTAATAGAATTATGCACGTAAGTAACCCTGAATCACATAAATATCACCATATATGCACATTATGAATAAATGACTCGAAGACACAAATATCACTAAACAGGTGCATTTTTATTCATAATTTTATACATGAGATAATTACTTCTGTAACTATTTCACTTCAAAAAAAAAGGAAATATCCTTACATCTTTTCGAGATGCCATCCGGCACAACGACCCAAACGTTGTCCATTGGTTCGTCTTCATAAAATTTAGAAAGATGGTTCCTACTATACACTTGGTTACGAGGGTAGTATTCACCTTTTATTAAATATTCGCTAGGTTAAAAACACCAAACTTACCAGAAATAATCAAGTAATAGATATGAGCATTGCTCAAAACTACCTGAAGATGAAATTATATAGTATGTATGGAAATAATATAGTAGTTCATATGGATAAATACAAAGATCACACGGTTAGGAGATGTTAGAAGAGAAGAAAAGTCAATCTTTTGGTAAGTTGTGCACAATTCGGGCAGAGATATCATTTCACGAGTGTAAGGACAGAATAAAAAGACATGCCAAGTACTCACATACTTGGGTAGCAACCTATTGTCGTTGGCCTAGAGGATTTTAAATTCGCGTAGATCTGGCAAATTAAAGAGACGCATTTCTTTGTCACAAGAGTTGGAATATTTGTGCAGGTCTTTGTATTTTGGGAAATACATGAGCAGCGGAGGCCTGTTAGACCATCTTACAAACACCACCAAATGGTGGATGCTCGGATGTTATCTCTCAGGATTAAAAGAGAGATGATCAGTCCCAAGACCTCCACTGGAACATCACTCACCCTTTGTCATCCACTTGATCCACACTTGATTATATCAGTCATCTACAAGTATCTCATTAATTTGAATCGTGAATTAAAATCAAACATCTATATATACTGAGAATAAAAAGGGAAATACATAATCAATTCATTTTCATATAAATCAACTTAATATCGCTTTAGTACAATATGGAAGCAATTTGATTGATGTACATGATTAATTTGTGTATATATTGGGAGAAAACCTACACAAATTACTCCTTTGCAGATTATATTATTTACTTATAAAATCCAATTTCAATATATTTAATGTAGTACAAGAGTATCAAAATAAAATGACTAATTTTAGTGTATTTACCAATCTATTAAAATCTATATCATCACACACTGTCTATGATTCAAGTTGAAAATAACTAATTTCACTCGAGCCCAACCCTATATTCAAGACTTGTTATATAGTGGAATTCCAAAATTAATCTTATACATGATGGCCGCCTATACAAATTAATTTCACTATGTATGCACATTACAGTTTTACAATTTAGAGATTAACAAGATCTTGGACATAGAGACACCTCATAAAATATGAGATAGTTGCACAGAAATAGCACAAAGATAAATATCACGATATATACATATTAGATCTTACCATTTAATTACTAATAGAATTATGCACATAAGTAACCCTGAATCACATAAATATCACCATATATGCACATTATGAGTAAATCACTCGAAGACACAAATATCACTAAACAGGTGCATTTTGATTCATAATTTTATACATGAGACAATTACTTCTGTAACTATTTCACTTCAAAAAAAAGGAAATATCCTTACATCTTTTCGAGATGCCATCCGGCACAACGACCCAAACGTTGTCCAATGGTTCGTCTTCATAAAATATATAAAGATGGTTCCTACTATACAGAATAAATAGACATACCAAGTGCTCACATTCTTGAGTAGTAACCAATTGTCCTTGGCCTAGATGATTTTAGATCCGCGTAGATCTGGCAGAATAAAGAGATGCATATTTCTGTCACAATGGTTGGAAGATTTGTGCGTGTCTTCTTATTTCGGGAAATACATGAGCCGCGGAGGCCTATTACACCATTTAACATTGACCACCATAGATAGCTATCATCTGCAACTGGTGGTATCTCTCAAGATAAACAGAGAGATGATCAGTCCTAAGACCTCCACTGGAACATCACACACGCTTTGTCGTCCACTTGATGCACACTTGATTATATCTGTCATCAACAAGTATTTTATTGATTTCAATCGTGAATTTAAATCAAACCTCTATATATACTGATAATAAAAAGGGAAATACATAATCAATTAATTTTCATATAAACCAATTCAATATCGCTTTAGTACAATATGGAAGCAATTTTCTTGATGTACAACACCAATTTGTGTAGATGTTGTGAGAAAATCAAGACAAATTATTCCTTTGCAGATTATATTATTTACTTATAAAATCCAATTTCATTAAATTTAATGTAGTAGAAGAGTGTCAAAATAAAATGACTAATTTTAGTATATTTACCAACCTATTAAAATCTATATCATCACACACTGTCTATGATTCACGTTGAAAATAACTAATTTCACTTGAGCCCAACCCTAATTTCTAGACTTGTTATATAGTTGAATTCCAAAATTAATCTTATACATGATGGCCGCCTATAAAAATTAATATCACTATGTATGCATATTACAGTTTTGCAATTTAGAGACTAACAAGATCTTGCACATAGAGACACCTCATAAATTATGAAAGAGTTGCACAGAAATAGCACAAAGATAAATATCACGATATATACACATTAAATCTTACCATTTAATTACTAATAGAACTATGCACATAAGTAACCCTTAACCACACAAATATTACTATATATGCACATTATAAATAAATGACTCGAAGACACAAATATCACTAAACAGGTGCATTTAAATCATAATTTTATACATGAGACAATGACTTTTGTAACTATTTCACTTCAAACAAAAGGAAATATACTTACATCTATTCCATATGCCATCCGGCACAACGAACCAAACGTTGTCCAATGATTCATTTTCATTAATGTTATAAAGATGGTTCCTACGATACACTTGGTTACGAGGGTAGTATTCACCTTTTATTAATTATTCGTTGGGTTAAAAACACCAACCTTACCAGAAATAATCAAGTAATAGATATGAGCATTGCTAAAAACTACCTGAAGATGAAATGATATAGTATGGATAGAAATGACATAGTAGATCATATGGATAACTGCAAAGATCACACGGCTAGAAGATGTTAGAGGAGAAAAACGGCAATCTTTTGGTACGTTGTGCACAATTCGGGCAGAGGTATCATTTTACTAGTGTAAGGACAGAATAATAAGACGTGCCAAGTGCTCACATTCTTGAGTAGCAAACAATTTCCTAAGCCTAGAGGATTTTAGAGCCGCGTAGATCTTGCAGAACAAGGAGACGCATTTTACAGTCACAAGGGTGGAAGATTTGTGCAGGTATTCGTATTTCATGAAACACATGAGCAGTGGAGGCTTGTTAGACCGTCTAACAGAGACCACCACAGCAGCATCTAGAAATGGTGGATTCCCGGATGTTATCTCTCAGGTTTAACAGGGAGAGGATCAGTTCCAAGACCTCCGTTAGAACATCACACACCCTTTGTCGTCCACTTGATCCACCCATGATTATATTAGTTAATCTACAAGTATTTCATTAATTTGAATCATGAATTTAATTCAAACCTCTATATCTACTGAGAATAAAATGGAAAATACATAATAAATTCATATTTATATAAATCAATTCAATGTCGCGTTAGTATAATATTGAGGCAACATGTTAGATGTCCAACATTAATTTGTATAAATGTTGTGAGAAAATCTAGACAAATACTCCTTTGCAGATTATATTATTTACTTATAAGATCCAGTTTCATTATATTTAATGTAGTAGAAGAATGTCAAAATAAAATGACTAGTTTTAGTATAGTTACCAATCTATTGAAATCTATATCAACATACTGTCTATGATTCACGTTGATAAGTAATTTCACTCGAGCCGAACCCTAAATTTGAGACTTGTTATATAGTGGAATCCCAAAATTAATCTTATACACGATGGCTGCCTATCAACATTAATATCACTATGTATGCACATTACAGTTTATCAATTTAGTGAAAAAATATCTTGGACATAGAGACACCTGATAAAATATGTGATAGTTGCACAGAAATAGCACAAAGATAAACATAAGGATATATACAAATTAAATCTTACCATTTAATTACTAATTGATCTATGCACATAAGTAACCCTAAATCACTTAAATATCAACATATATGCAAATTATGAATAAATGACTTGAAGACACAAATATCACTGAACAGGTGCATTTTGATTCATAATTTTATACATGAGACAATGACTTCTGTAACTATTTCACTTCAAACAAAAGGAAATATCCTTACATCTTTTTGAGATGCCATACGGCACAACGACCCAAACGTTGTCCAATGGTTCGTCTTAATTAAAGTTATAAAGATGGTTCCTACGATAAACTTGGTTATGAGGGTAGTATTAACCTTTTATTAATTATTCGCTGGGTTAATAACACAACCCACACTAGAAATAATCAAGTAATGGATATGAGCATTGCTGAAAACTACCTAACGATGAAATTATATAGTTTGTATAGAAATGATATAGTAGTTCATATGGATAAATACAAACATCACACGGTCAGGAGATGTTAGAAGAGAAGAAAAGGCAATCTTTTGGTACGTTGTGCACAATTCGGGCAGAGATGTCATTTCACGAGTGTAAGGATAGAATAAAAAGACATGCCAAGTGCTCACATTCTTGAGTAGCAACTAATTGTACTTGGACTAGAGGATTTTAGATCCGCGTAGATCTGGCGGAATAAATAGATGCATGTTTTTATCACAAGGGTTTGAAGATTTTTCCAGGTCTTTTTATTTCGGGAAATACATGAGCAGCGGAGGCCTGTTAGACCATCTAACGGAGACCACCACATCTAGCCAGCATCTGCAAATGGTGGATGCTCAGATGTTATCTCTCAGGATTAAATGAGAGATGATCAGTCACAAGACCTCCACTGGAACATCACACACCCTTTGTCGTTGATTAGCGTAGATTTGTCCTTGTTTTTATTAGATTTTTAGTTTGTTTTTCTTTTTGTTTTTTGTATAAGCTGGATGTTTTAAGCTTAATTTCGTATTTTTACATTCCCAGCTTATTTTACCGTATTTTGATCATAATTGATGAAAATAGGTGATTATTCATTGTTTTTCACCTTACAACTAAGTAACCGGAAGAGTTCTGCACGTAAATAGACAAAGTTTGATGTTCAAGAGTGGAGAACGAGCTTTCTGGTGAACGAGTAGCAGAAAAAATCGAGAAAATGAGACAGAGCCTCAGTAGCGTTGACGCGAGTCCCTGCCCGCGACGATCGACGCTCAGTCGACGCCAAATCGACACAACTCTCTGAATCGTCGATCCAAGAGTGCGTCAGTCGATGCCAAGTCGACGCAACTCTCTGTTGCGTCGATGCATATCCGCGTCAGTCGACGCCACCGCCCAGTCCACGCATTAAAATTCGTCATAGTATGTTAAACAATAGTGAAGTTTTTTAATTTCGTCATAGAAAAATACCCTTCTATGACAACATTTATTGTTGTCATAATTATTTACAGATTTCGTCACGAATACTTATATTTGATGACGTTTAAATGCATTTTGTCATAATTTTGTGATGACAAAAAAAACGGTTCGGAAAATCCATTTTATGACAAACATATAATAAAGTGTGACGAGATTTGGGTGTCACTATAAGTTTCTAGTTGTGATAGAATCATTTTTGTCACTAATGTTCCCTTGAAGAATGGTGACGATATTTGTTGTCACAACAAGTTTCTTTTTATGACAACGCTACAGTTTGTCATCAGTTCTAAAAACATGACGACAACATTATTTTGACACGAAATAGTTCTTTGGTGATGTCAAATATGAATTTGAAATAATAATTTTATTTTTGTTACAAATTCACACCAGATTTAGGAGTCTCTTCCGATAACAAATTGATAATAATTAGAGATGATTTTTGGTATCACTGCATATTTATGTTATTAAAAGCATCATATTTCTCATTAATTTATCTAAATTTAATGTTAATTAATTTTAATTACTATATATTGTATAATATTTGAAGTAATYAATAATATAAAAATAATAAAAATCAACGTTAAAGAAATATATTAATTAAAATAAATAACTAAATTATGTGTTTTACACAATTAAATAACAATATTAATGATAATATATTTGATTGAGACATTTATTTATGCTTGAACCTAATCTATGTTCCATGAAAAAATGGTGACAACATCCATTGTCACAATAAGTTTCTTTTCATGACAACACCATATTTTGTCAGTGCTTTAAGAGAAATAGTGACAACATTATTTTGATACTAAAGTCCTATTTAGTGATAACAAATATAAGTTTTTCATTCACATCAAGACTTAGGATGAGACTTTTTCAATAACAACTTGATAATAATTGGTGATGACATTTGGTATCACAATATTTTTTTAATATAATTATTATTCAACTTATTACATCATTAAATATTTATTTTTTATGTTTACTTTATAGTTTTTAACGACTATATTATTATTAGATAATATTTCTTAAGTTTCTTATTTTTAAATTGATTAAA
>BMAC01001159.1:230184-281957 GCA_014905375.1 Phtheirospermum japonicum | reverse complement strand
TTATGGCGTAACCCTTTGACTAGGAACAAGTTCGATGAGTTACATTACGTGCTAGATTATCTCACGGTTCTGCTAGACCAATCCATCGTAATAAAGTAACTTCATCAGGACCATACCTATGCAACTAGCATGGGACAAAAGATATGGAATGCCAATAAGTATAAAAGATATTATTACGAATAAAAACCGATTGTATTACGATAGAATGGTCAGACCACAGCCAAAAGTTGGCTTGTTGGTCACCCTATTCTAACAGATATGGCGTACCTGAGGATTGATGAGTCATCGATGAACTGTGAGAGGAAAGACTCAACTTTCGTATTGTATTAGTAACAAAGTCCCGAAGCTTGACAGACGTTTTCTTAGCAYGCATGCCACGCCCAAATTCACCCTGACCATCCCCATGTGTCGCTTCCACCGCCTCAACCTCCACTACCTCATCCGCGGCCACCGTATCAGGTACAGTCACAGTTGCCGGATCGCCACCTGGGACCTCATCCACCTCACTACCAGGGTCATTCTCTAGTTCAAAGGTATACGCCAAATCATCAGTATGCGAAATCGTAGGCACAACAACGGATGTGTCCGTGGAGGAAACCTCAGATGAGTAAGGAAACTCATTTTCATAAAATTTTACATCTCGAGAGACAAAGAAATCACCAGTGATAATGTCGTATAGTTTCCACCCCTTTTTGTCACGAGGATAACCCACAAAAACACACTTTCGACTTCGACTGGAAAATTTATCAGTTCTAGCCTTCTGGTCATGAGCGAAGCACAAACAACCAAAAACTCGCAACTCATCATATAAAGGAGGTGCACCAAATAAAATCTCATACGGAGATTTAAAGTTAAGGACAACAGATGGTGTTCTATTGATCAAATAGCTAGCAGCTAAAATACATTCACCCCAAAAATCAATTGGTAAATTACCCTGAAAGCGCAAAGCCCGCGCCACATTTAAAATATGACGATGTTTCCGTTCTACCCGCCCATTTTGTTGTGGAGTACCCACACAAGATGTCTGGAACAATATCCCATTGGAAGCAAAATACTCACGCATGTAATTGAATTCAGTGCCATTATCACTACGTACAATACGAACTTTAGAACGAAATTGTCTCCCAATCATAGCAAGAAATTGCAAAAATATCTTATGAACTTCAGTTTTATCAGTCAACAAAAATACCCAAACAGCGCGAGAAAAATCATCCACAATAGTCAAAAAATATTTAGCTCCACACGAAGAGGGTTTATGATACGGCCCCCACAAGTCACAATGTATCAAATCAAAGATCGCAACAGCCCTAGATTCACTAAGAGGAAAAACATCTCGGGTTTGCTTAGCCTGATGGCATATGTCACATGCCTTATTCTCCAAATTACTAGAATTACAAATAACTGGAAGGGACTTTACTACTTGATCAGAAGGATGCCCAAGTCATTTATGCCAAAGATCTGGGGAAGACTTCCCTGTCACCGCCAAAGCTCTAGTCTTTGATACAATACGAAAGTAGTAGAGTCCATCCCTTCGTTCACCGACGCCAATCAGGGTCCTCAAACTGTGGTCCTGTATAACGCATAAATCTTTGGTGAATTGTACAACACAATTTATATCATCAATAAGATGAGTCACATAAATTAAATTGCACGCTACCGCACCGCGAGGCACTTGCCGTCCCCCCATCCGGCAATCCAACCCGACACACCTCCAAATCCTTGACATCACTCAATAAATCCATATTTCCAGTAACATGATTTGAAGCACCTGTATCAATGATCCAAGAATACGTAAACTTACCCACCATACGATCCTCTGGAGGAATGACAGATGAATTACCAAGCATGCTCATAAGTTGTTTCCATTGATCCGGAGTTATCGTCGGAACTCCCCCGACTCTGTCACCCGTCGCATGCGGACTGGTCGTAGCAGCTGTCTCATGACCAGCCACCATACGTACTTCAGCCCCACGAACACGTCCAGCAGTATCAAGGTTACCCCCGCGGCTGCCACGACTTGTTCCCCATCCACCACGCGGCCGATCACCCCATCATTCTGGAAATCCGTTCTTTTCAAAACAAGATACCTCCGTGTGACCGGTACGTCTGCAAAACCCACAGACCAGGTCAGATTTGTCCCGATTAACCATGCGCACACCTCCTTGCGAGAAGAAGAGGTCTTCACCGCAAGAGTCATGACCTCGTCACGCTCAGAGACTACGCGTGTGGAGTTACGCAGTCTTTCCTCCTGCAACATGGTTTGGTATGCTCGAGCCAAAGAGGGAAACGGTTCCTGTGACAAGAGATTCGAGCGAACATTACCATAAATTTATTGATTAATTCCGTACAGGAATTGATGAAAACGCTCCCCATCCACGCATTTCTGCAATTATTTTGGAATGTTACACGTACAACCCCCACAACTACATGTGGGAATAGGTTCATATGTCCCCAGCTCATCCCACAGCGTCTGCAATCATCCGAAGTAGACAACCACGGACATGGTTTTGGTCTGACGGCACTCTGCCAAAGCTTGTTTAATTTGTTGAATTCGAGCGCCGTTCCCAACACTAAATCGGTCTTTAAGCGAATCCCAAAGTGGTCTCGCCTCCTCAAAATAAGGAATCGTCTTCCTTACTGAAGTATCAACAGTATGCAAGATCCATTGCACAAGCATCGATTGCACGCAATACCAATCCTCCAATTTGTTTGTTTCCGTCGGCTTATTGATGGTACCGTCAATAAAACCAAATTTTCGTCGAGCCCGTAGAGACAGCCGAATAGACCTCGACCATTCCTCGTAATTTTCCCCACGAAACACCACATTCGTAATTGTATTGCCCGGATTATCATTGGAACCCAGGTAATACGAGGAGGTGGGATCAATTTTTGCAGCTGCGGATGACTCACCGCCGCCTGTTATAAGATCTGAAAATTTTGTACCCTAGCCGAAGAATGGCTCTGATACCATGATAAATTAGGGATATTGCTTTCTTTTTCTTCTGTTATAAACCGTTCATCAAACATGAATATATACAAAACAACATTACTTGTTCCTAAAGATATGGCCTAAAATTCGGTAATCTATTGTCCTAAGTATGGTAAATACAACTCCTAAGGTAAGTACAATATTTGCCCAATATTCCCAATAGTTGGTCACCAATGTTAGATCAAACTGCTCATTCTCACTCTATTTATTTACTTATTTAGTTCTCCAAACTCCAAAATTAAGAGCACTTTCAATTCCAACAAACATTACCACACAAAATCTAGCAGTCAAAATAAGATACCATTGAATTATGTGTTTCTACTACCTGTGCACCGGAATTAGCAGTACCCACACGAAGATGATCAAATCAATAAATGGAATTAAAGAAACTGAATTAAAATACAAACTCAATCCAATAGAATAAATAATTCGCGCGAAAGCATGAACAATCGTATATATTCATGATAATTTTAAAGATAAAAAAAGATGATCACGACAAAATTCACTTGGATAATCAAGATGAAAAAGTCCCCAAGCGAGCGGCAACAGAAGACTCGGTGAAGCTGCGCGAGAGCCAGTGGCATAAAGGCGCAGTGCCACGAAATGATCAGTGGTGGTTGAACAACATCGTCTTATTGGAATTTCTAGAAACTTTTGGACTTTTCTTGTGGTCTTATAAATAGCTCTGACATTTCTCCTATTTGCAGATAGTGATATGTTGACGGCACCAATGGCGTCACCACTGTTGAAATTCAATTGCTGCTAAAAGAATCAAAAAAAAAAAAAATTAGGCTGCGATTGGATATCCTTTCAGTTCCTTTCGTTTCGTTTTGCTAGAAAATATTGGAAAAAAATATTTTAGGGAGATAAAAAATTTTTGATGGAATAATGATTGGGTATGATTTATATAATATTTAATAATTGATTGGATATAGTAAATTTTGTAAAAGCCGCTTCAGGGAAATTCTCTCTTCTTGCCGTCGCCATCCTCGCTTCCTCCGCCGCCGTCTCCAACATCACCGAGGTCCTCTCCGCCTTCCCCAAGTACAGCGACTTCAACAGCCTCCTCAGCCAAACCAAACTCACCGACGAGATCAACAACCGCTAGACGATCACCGTCTGCGTCCTCTCCAAAGGCGCCCCTCCGCCATCACCGACAAGTACCCCCTCAACGTCGTCAAGAACATCTTGGCCCTACACCACTTGCTCGATTACTTCGATGCCGCGAAGCTCCACAAGACCCCCGACGGCTCTGTCCTCTCCGCCACCCTCTACCAGACCACTGGCAATGCCGCCGGGAACCTAGGCTTTTCGTCAACATCACCGATCTAAAGGGCAGCAAGATCGGTTTTGGTTCCAGCTCGCCGATCGACTCGGCTTACACCAAGTCGGTGAAGCAAGTGCCGTACTACGTCTCCGTCATCGAGGCCAACAAGGCGATTGCGCCGACCGCGATTCCAAAGACGCGCCAGATCTGAGCAAGCTCACCAATGCCAGATCTGAGCAAGCTCACCAACGCCATATCTGAGCAAGCTCACCATCCTACAGTATCACGCCCTCGCCTCCTACTCGCCCGTCGGGACCCTGAAATAGACCAAGGGGAAGATAACTACTCTGGCCACCAACGGCGCCGGAAAATATGGCTTCAGCGTAAAGACGGCCGGCGACTCGGTGAGCCTCGACACCGGATGTGACACGTCGAGGATCGCGTCGGTGGTGCTAGACTCGACACCGCTCTGTATTTCCACCATCGACATCTTGCTTCTTCCGATGAGGTTATCAGATTTTAGAGGAGAGAAAGAAAGAGATTCGGGGAAAAAAATTGAAAAGAAATCCTTGTATTTTTGGTTAGTGAGAGAAAATATACGAATGATATAAACATTCGGTTGTTGCCAGCTGTTTTTTTTTTTTACTTTGACTGAGGGAAATAAAAAATCTGGTTTCCAATATCTATGTAGTTTTGGGCTTATTTTCTTTTCTTTTACCTTTAATCTCCATTTTCTGCTTGTGGGCAAAAGTCAATTACTCCAAATTGCATTATTGCATCAGTTATCACGATATTAGTGTTTTATATCGAAAAGCAGTAGAGTTGTGTTCCTTATTTAAATAAATCAGTTGATAAAAAAAATCCGCAAAAAGAAAGAAAATATGTTAACAGAACAATAAATCTGGAAAACAAATGGGGTTTAATTAGTGTTCAAACAATGATTTTCGAATAAAATGAATACGCATCTATGATACTTCAATGAATTCAAATCATATTTCGCCAATACAGGCTCCAAGGCACAATGAACACATAGATAAACCCATAACAAATTGTTTCTCAAGCTGAGTCAATTTATGTCATGGAGTGAACGAATACACTGATTTGAAATAATGGGCAACAAGAAATCAGTATAGTTTAGTTACAAAATAGACAAAATATTGAAGCTCCCAAATGAATTGAACTATTGGGCAAAAAAGACGAGTAAAAAATGATAATAAGAATAGTATTCACCCTAAAAACCCAATCTTTACGATCTCAAACCGAAAAGTGAATTAATCCCATAGTATGTACCTGCCATGGCTGCAGGATTGTGCTTTCTTTCTCCAAAGATAGATTGCAGAACAAAATAGTGTTGAGCCCTTCAAATTAAAAAAGTCGGAAAATCTAATTTGTGAAATCTGATTTTTAAAACAAAAAATAAAACTCTTCACTGACCTATCGGGATTATCTGTCCATGAAAAAAAAAACAGTTGATTCACATAATTTTGCTTTTAATATATCGCTGCTTGTTTTTATTTTCAGAAGTTTTCTTGCCCAATCAATCTTCAAACCTGAAGTGGAATTGCTTATGGATTACTGTTTATTAAAAAAAATTCACAAAACGCATCTCACCACCCAAAAAGATTTGGGAACCACAAAAATCCAATATTAGAACCCCGAAAACATAAATGTAAGAATATTCTAGAAATTCACAACTGAAGAATTAGGTTTTTTACCTTCGGTGGTGGCGACGTTGGTGGAGATATCATCGGTGCAAGCGAACTGCAGGGCCGAGATGTTAACTATTCTACTTGTCGCCATTATTTTTTTCCACTTCTGAATCGATTTGAAAGTCTCGGACAAAATTAAAGATTTAGAAGTAGATTTATCCAAAAGGGAAAAAAATTGAGGCTCAGATCTATTTTTTCGGACAGATATGTAGCCACGTTTCACTCCACGAATTTGGGTAGATGACAACATGATTTTAGAAGCAATATGATTTCGGCGACTGAATTCCTTTATATTAAACCCTACTCAAAGAAAATTAATGAGAATTAGAATTTTAATCAATAATAAGAAATAATAATCAAAAATCTAATACATCATACCAAGTTTTATCATCAAATTTCAATTTCCGAAGGAGAATATCTAGTCGAGTGAGGAGAAGAAAAAAAGAACACAAATCGTAAATGAAGAAACCCTTGTTTCTTTTGAAAATAAAAAATGAAATAAGGATCAATTAAATCCATATAAAAACACATCATTAAAATAATTAAGGATTGATTTTCATAAAAAATTTATTATCAAACCCCATAAACAAATCTGAATTTTTTTTATGAAGTTATGGAGAAAACAGATCGGAAAACTTCTTCTGTTTAAACCAATTATGACGATCCATATTCCAGTTCTTAAAAAAAAACAGATCTGAATAATTTTAGTAAAATTAAAATAAAAAAGATGTAAAAAAAAAAGGGCGAAAATTTTACGAATCGTACTATAAATTATCAGATCTGTTACAGATCTCTTTTGTAATCAAATTTTCCCAGATCGTAAAAAAGGGGAATCAAAAAATTACAAAAAAAAAAAATCGAAGAGAAACACAAATCCGAACAATATTTAGAAAAAATACGTTCAGTGAAAATAAAATACGGCGGATCTGAGAAAACAATCCCGGAATTCTTTTTTCTCGTGGTCGATTTGGTTTGACAGAATTTATGCCATTTGTAAAATTTCGGGAATTAGGTAAGTTGAGGCATATTGGACAGAATACGAAATGATATCGGGGGAGGAAAATTAGGGTAAGAATACTGACAAAAAAAATATTTACAAAAATAGAAAAAAAAGTTGTTATTTATACCCCCTCAAAATTTTGACCTCGTCCCAAAATAGACCCCATTGAACCACAACTCGACACCTCAGCTTTGGAGACACCTCATTGGTCCACCTATTCCCCAGAATGCTCTCCACTTGACAACTCAGCACTAATAGTTAACACATTTAACAGTATTGGTAGATTTATATGTATATATGTGTATTATTTAGGTCAAAATCCTAGTGGTACTTTTTTTAATTAACTCTATTATATTTATTCCAGATTAGAAGTGGTTTATAAGTTTTAAAGTTACAAAAGTGCCCTTAAGGTTTAGCATAATTATAGAACACCTACCTAACTTTCCAAAATAAAAAAGTAGCCTAGGGTTTGATAAAATGTTGAAACTAAGGGGCTAACTGGAGTATTTTTAAAAATATGAGAGGTTTTTATTTGTATATTTTCCTTTAAAGGGGTAAAACTAAGACAACAAAATTTCAGGGGTGGTTATTGTAATTTAAAAAATATATATATTTTTATAATTAGGTGAAACCTCAATGTAGTTTTTGTAATTAACCACAAGCAAGTTATATTTTCTAATGGTGTTTTTGTACCAGGTAAACTGTGTCGTAATACGCGTTTCAATGACGTTGAAATATGTGATTTTGTTGAGCTAACGCATCAGAAGCCAATCAATGTTCGGTTTATCGAGTTCATGTCATTTGATGGGAATGTCTGGAGCGTGAAGAAACTTGTACCTTGCTCTAAAATGATGGATATTGTTGTAAGTATATTTCTGTAGTTAAATTCTGAATTCATGTATGCATTTCCTGAGTGGATCAATGCAGAGGCGGATCCATTTGGGGGTTTGGGTAGCACAGGCCCCCCAAAATTCTCTAATTTATATATATATGTATTTCCACCATTAAAAAAAAGTTATTCATTAGAAAAAATAATTTAGTTTCTCTTTAGTTTCAGTAAAAAAAAAAGGTCTATTAATTTCTAAATTGGCTAATTTTGCTATTTGAATTTTTAAATGCTAATTCTTAATTGTTTAGACTGAGTGATGTATAATGAGTTTTTGATGATACTTCACGGAGATTTTAGCTTAAATGTTGATGGTTCTTTTTATCATCAAATCTTGTAAATTTTAAACTTTTTTATTATTTATACCAATTGTTGGAAATACTTTATTAGTGTTTGCATTTGCTCGCTTGAGAATTTATTTGTAAACATGTTACGTAAAGAAATAATTATTATTATTTGTATTTAATTCACTTAAATTGTAGTCATTATTTGGTTATAGAAATAATAATAGTATTATGATTTGTTTAATTAGTTTTCTTTAATTTGTATAAAGAGAAGTATTAAACTTTTCCAAAAGTATAATTTCTTTTGAAATTAGTGTTACTTCTCCCGTGACGATAATAAGTGTAAACAAATTATTTTTCAAAATGACATATGTAAAAAATTGTGTAATAGCACGAGAGATCAAATATACCATAATTATTTTAGTTACATATCTAGAGAAATGGTTATTTTTTATTATTAGCATAATGAAACTGTAAGTCGATTTCAAAATATGATAACTTGACGAGAACAATAGTAATATGTCTTTTTAAATCTTTATTAAGTTTTATCATTGTTATGTAATGTTATAATTTTTTGAGTATCTTTTAAATTATTACGATGGTGTTCCACCAAATTTTATTTTCTATATCCGCCCAAAGAAGTTTGCTCGAATGCAAAGCTACGAATTTCTCATCAATTTTAGGGGAAATAAAGTCTAAATTTTAATCCCCAACTTACATATGCAAACCCTAATTCATACAAATCAATCTGTTTAAAAAACAAATCAAACCAATAAACTAAGTTCATACCTTAATATGGAGTAGAATGTTACCGAACAGGATAAACAATATCCAGGGCCAAGAAAGATTCAAAACGATGCCACATAGACAACTAAGAGTTTCTGGATTGATGGGCATCAGGGTACAATTTCATTAATTACGTCGATGACAGAGCATTCTTGTGTTGGCTGTAATAGACAGGCTTTTAGCTGATGGGAACTTTAAAGTTTGCTTGTTTGGTCCCTAGAGATAAATAAAATTATTTTCCCATTTAATATGGCTTTACATCTAGGTTTGTAATAAATTATTATTTTGAACCCATAATTGCCGAATATTATGAAGTCAAACTATATTAGAATTAAAAAAAAAAATCTCACTTAGTTCATCTCCAAATTTTATAACCTCTTTCCATAATTTTTCTCTAGCTTCCTATTGAATTTAGAAGGATTTTTTTCTTCTAAACCTGATATGTATACAATATTATGTTTGTTTACCATATATTTTAATCTTCATTTATACTATCACTTTTCTGTTTCATTCGAAATATAATACAAGCTCTAATTTGTTTTGTTGATGAGTTTTTATTGATATTGAGGAAAAAAATCTCATAATCTCGAGAACTGTAAATTTATTTCCTTCTTATTTATACTATTTATTTTTTAAAATTATATTTCAGGTTGGCTTGAGGGACCCCCTACATAGTGGTGCAGATGGTAATGAACTTAAAGAGATTATTGGAGCACCGATATGTATTTCTTTATTGTCTTGATAATAACTAGTTTGGAGTTGCTTTTTTTTAATTAGGCGTAACCTTAGGGTTAGTGTTTGTAATTACAAAAAGGTCGAGTTAATTACATAAAGCTACCCGAGGTTTTTTCTAAATTAAATTAATTTAATAATAATTACAAATAGACCTTGAACCATTATGGCAAGAAAAAGTTTGATCCCATCTGATTCTCTTTTACAAACGGAATGCTTAAGAGGTGGGTATTTGTAAATCTTAAGGATAATAGGCATTTATTAGGCTAAACCTCAAGGGTAGATTCTAAGGTTTAGCTTAATCACAAAAATATCTTTCAAAATTCCAAATATTCTTGGCATATATATCTCATTTATGAATTTTTAAAAGATAATTGGAGTTTTTTGTAATTATGCTAAACCTCGGGGATAGTTTCTTGGCTACTAGCCACCATCTCATCATTAGAGATTTTCTCTTTCAATTTAGAGTTTTTTACTTTTAGTGTCTGAACTTCAACATGTAGGTACATCAAATTTGACGCAAATTGATCTGAATGCTTCTTGTATTTCTTCAAGGATTTGATCTGTGCACGTTGCTCTTTGACAATTTGTATGGTATGGATACACTTCTCAATAACCATCTTGTATGTGCATAAGACTTCATTAATAAGAATTGTAACATCATCATCAGAATCGCTATCAGAATTATTTGGGGAAGAAACCATACCTTGTTCCATATCAGGAGTTTGAAGGGATGAGGTAAGGCAGAAGCGATTTATATTTGAAAAGATAAATAAATTACTGGTATGTTAATTTCTTCAATCTGATCTTCCTCTTCATCTTCTGGTTCAGATTCACACCAAATTCCATTGAGAGCTTTGGTATTCTTCAAGAAATCGGGACACTCATTTGAAAAGTATCCAAAGCCACGACATTTTCTACACTGGTCCTTCTCAATAGGTTTTCTAGAGATTTAGAGGCTAGTGTGTTGCTTTGTCTGTCCTTTCCTTGATAGTTGGGGATTTTGGTGATGTCAATTGGCTTTTTGTTTTGAAAGTTTCCTCGATTGATCTTTTTCTGCATTCTCCCAAAACTCCTTGTAATGAGAGCAAACATCTGCTTCAAATGGTACATCCTCATCTTTTTCTTCTTCATGTGATGGTGTAGGTATACTGGCCCTAAATGCAATTCCTTTACTCTTAACAGTATCAGAGTCATTATTGCTCGAAGTTTTAGAGTTCTCCTAATAAGTCATCAGGATCAGGTTTTCCAAGGCGCATAAAAGTCTCCAGAGATATAATCTTCTCACGAAACCTCTTGGGAAGAGTTCTCATGATTTCTTGAACTTGCTTTGTTTCTAAAATCTCTTCACCGAGCATGGCACTTTGATTGACAATGCCACAAAATCTGACATAATATGTCTCGATGGTTTCATCCTCCTTCATCCTTTACTCGTCAAAGGCAGTAGTGAATTTTTGCAACTTGGAGGATCTTACAGCATTCGTTCCATCAAACTAACATTCAAAGATTTTCCAGGCTTCATGCGAAGTGGTTCACTTAACAACCATCTTGTGTCGAGTTTGATTTACTGCAGTAAGAATGGTGAATAAAGCTCTGAAGTTAGCTTCTTCCGCCATCCTGTCGTTATCATTCCAGATGTTTCTCGGTTTAAGAACAAGTTTAGACGAGTTTTCAGTTTTCTTAGAGTCATCTATTTGCTTGGCATCATCTTTGGTTATTTCTTTACCAGTAGACAAGGGAGATGTAGCTTCAAGCATCATGGGATGTGTCCAGTGGGACAATGTGCTTTCCCATATTCCTCTACCAAGGGAACATAGGTATATGGTCATCATGGATTTCCAATAAGAATAATTGAATTCATCTAACACCGGAGGTTGAGTCTTCGATACTTGATCGTGGTTCATGTTCGCAGTGATCTTTATACTGTAAAAACAATAGGAACACTGCTCTGGTGCCAATTGAAATTGTGCGATTATCAGAATATATAGCGATAAATAGTTATCCTTTGTAAGAACATAACATGGTGAGGAATCAAACAATAATAAAAGTAAGATAGCTTTATATGAGGAAGAATCCCTCTTCTCATAACTCTTTAATTAAAATAGTGTTTGCGCATGAACTACTTGGACTTACAAGATCGGACTCTCTCATAACTTACCAATGTAGTTACACACTACTTCTAACTACTTTTCTGACAAACTCCCTTAAATTTTTGAAAACCTATAATACTCCCTTTTATGGTTAACAAGATATTAATCCCTAGTACATTTTTCAAAAGTATAAGAATTATTGTCTTAATATTATAGATAATGTCGAAACATGTACTATAGTACTAAAACCCTAAGCTATAAAAACATATAAGTATTCGAGCATTCTTACATTGTCTAGCAGTTTAAAACTCATTGAAACCTATTTACTATTTATATACATAACATAAGATGGTTTCCTTGATCACGGTGGATTTCTTTATGGGCCAAACTACACAACTTGTTTGGTAATAACCGCCTTAGGAAAATAAAATCATGGGCCAATTTTGTTTCCTTCTTTATTAGATCTTCCTTGTGTATAATTCAAATTCCTAGATCTTTTGTTAATTTCTTGACCGCTATTCAATCTTTACTTATTGATTGTCTTTTCGAATTCAACTTAGATCTTGAGGTTCCTTAAAATGTATTGTTGGATTTTGACTTTCTAATATTTTAAGATTTTCATTCCACCCGATGCGTGAGTGCGTGTAGCTACATCTGCAGAATAGAGAACCAATCATCAATAAGTTCTTTTATAAATTAAATTATATAATAAAAACTTTCGAATACCGAAACATTCCTAATTATCTGTTTTGACTTGCTAAGTACTTGATACTTAGGATTTTGATATAGCTTATTAAGAAATATTTCGAATGATGCAAAATCTTATTTTCTTACTGTATTTATAACAAATATATAATTAACAATCACAAATATTATTTTTTTTCTTTATATTAATACTCAGATTCTGAAGTTAATAAATTATTTTAATAAATTTATTTTATTTTTTATTATTTTTTCCTTTTTAGAATGGTGCAATCCACTGTGTTGATGAGTGTCATTTGTTTGGTTCATTCAATCTCATGTACCCCCTAAAATAAGTGCGAGTGATAACAGTTGTACTCTTGTCACTATCCAAAATAATCTCTAACGGAAATATGGATAGTTAATTATCAGTGTTGACCTGTCGTTCGTTGACTTGTTCGAACCACATATTTTCTTTTGTCCAAAACGTTAGCGTGGGACCGCTTTGCTATCACTACTGTATGCGTGCATGCCAATGACCTAATTTATAGGTTCAAAAAGAAAAGGATACTACTAATTACTTCTTTAAATCTCATTAAATATAGTTCAATATTTTATTTTATATAAATAAGTTTGATTAATAATTTTAGAATACTAATTTTTTTATGAAATGAATTATTAATAATAACATGAAAACTTTTATTATTTTAATAATAAATATATTAATTTTAACATTACTTTCTAAAAGTATTAATTAATATTTAAAAAATATATTAATTAAATTAATTATTTAATTATATAAAGTATTCATTTATAATTATTTAATAAATTATAAAAAATATTTAATTTAATTATATAAACTGATCGTTGACTATCACATTGGTAGGAGTGATTATCAATAGGAGGGAACAATAATTTCTTCTTCCCATCTTTGTACTAATCAGTTAGCTATATAAATAAGGCTTACGTTTTACGACGTATTAACACCTTATTTTTTTCAAATAATTACAATTGGTGTGTCTTATATAATAAACGCAGTAAACACCATAAAATGACGCCGGCTGTTTGTTTAGTATTTATGTTGTAATTATATCGTAATAGAGAGATCGAGTACGCGGTGTCCTTGTTTAATATTACAAATTGAAATATCTATTTTGCGATTGTATGATCCACGATCAATCACCTTTGCTTTTCTTTCGTCAGATTAAATCTTGGAATCTCGGAAATTGTGAATCCGATGAGCTTTAATTCGAGGAGCTTGAGGATGTTGTTGCGGATGTTGAATATGTCCGATTCGATCTTGGATCTATATCCTTTGACGGTGGGCACGTGGCTCATTGTCGTGGCTTTCCTCCTTCATCAGATCTGACAAGTTGTCATCGCTGATAATCGTGGATCAGTAAAGGGTACGATGGTTGAGAACGGATATTTAGAGTGAGAGAGAGGAGTTTTGGAGAGAAAGAGGGATGAAGGGTTTTTTTTTTTTTTTTCTTATAAACCATTAATTGATAAAAACCCATCAAAGGTGGTTGTTCCAAGGAACCGCCTCCATATCTTATTAATAGTGGCGCTTTTAGGACAACCGTCTCCCGTATTTTATTATTGGAATCGCTTATTAGGCAACCGCCACCCATATACCTGATTATTGGTGTTGTTTATTAGGTAATCGCCACCCGTATACCTGATTATTGGTGTTGTTTATTAGTTAATCGCCTCCCGTATATCATTATTGGAGTCGCTTTTTGTGCTAACCGTCTCTTGGTGTTTATTGACAGCGCTTCCAATTGAAAAATCGCCACCCGTGTTGAGTTATTAAGGCGCTTTTTATATAAACCACCTCCTATATATTTTTTTAGACGGTTCACATTTGAAATGTCACTTATGAGACGACACCAATTTATTTTTGTACACTAGTGCTCTTCTGTTATTTGAAACAACTTTTATTATGGGGGTTATACTAAGATAATCACTTATACAGTTAGCAATTTTTTTATTTTTTTTTTTTGTATAGCTAGGAGTAATATTTTATTTACAATGTACCATGAATGAACCTGGTATATTGCGGTCAATTTATGGGAAAATTTTATTTTTGGTACACTATGTTGGCCACTTTCCAGAAAAGATACGTGATGTTGGCCATTTTCCCTTTAATTTTAAATATTAAATTGAAAAAAAAAAAACTAGGAAAATTTTCATTTTTTGTAGACTATGTTAGCCATATTCCAGAAAAGGTACATCAAATTGGTCAATTCATCAAAAAAGGTCCAAAAATCTTTGATTGAATATTTTTTTTTCTAAAGTGGTATAATTCTATTTTTTTTTATCAATTTTCTATAATTATAAAAAATAAATTAAAGACAAATTTATTTTGATCTCTCTTTTCTTTTTATGTTTTTCTTTTCTCTTTCCGTTAATCTAATTAATAAAATTATAATCAATAAAGATTAATATAAATTATTTATAAATATAAAAATATAATACAAATATTAAAAAATATATAATAGATATAGATAGTTCAAAATTCATTTATAATAGATTTTATCTTATATATTTTTATATATGTTTTATTATTCATGTAAGATTTGTTTTATATTCTTATATTTATCTCTAAGTTTATTAATTTTGTATTAATTATAAATTTATTATTTTTGAAGATTTAAAGTTAATATAATAATTTATATGATTTTTATATTATTAAAATTAATAAATATAAGAATATAAAATTAATACAAAATTACTTGAATTCGATAATTTATTGAATTCACGTTGTTAGTTTTGTTAACAAAAGTTTAAATTCGATAGTTTATTGCATGTAATTACTTGAATTATAAACTTTATACTAAATGTGCAACTTAATCAACCATTTATCATTATTTTAATATCAGGAAATCATAATATGGAGCACGCCCCAATATCAGACTCCCCCCAAATACAATTAAATTTAACATGTCTATTATTGGGACCAATCGAGCTATTTTTATCATAAAAATTAATTATTACTCTATTTTTATTTATATATATATTTAATTAATACAACAAATTATAATATATTAATACAACATGTATTATTAAATAAATAATATATATTTAATTATAAATTGTGAAAATATTACACATTTGAAAAAAGTTAATTTTTCAAAATTAGTAAATACAAGAATATAAAATTAATACAAAATTAATAAACTCGGAGATAAATATAAGAATATAAAATGAATCTTAAATAAACAATAAAATATATAAAAAAACATATATGAGAAAATCTATTATAAATGAATTTTGAATTCTATATTTATTATATATTTTTAATATTTGTATTATATTTTTATATTTATAAATGATTTATATTAGTTTTATTGATTATAATTTTATTAATTAGATTAACAGAAAGAGAAAAGAAAAACATATAAAGAAAAGAGAGCAAAACATATTTTTTTTCTTTAATTTATTTTGTATAATTATCAAAAATTAATAAGAAAATATAGAATTATACCACTTTAGAAAATAATATCCAATCAAAGCTTTTTTGGACCTTTTTTTGATGAATTGACCAATTTAACGTACTTTTTTGTAATGTGTCTAACATAGTGTACCAAAAATGAAAATCTTACCAGTTTGTTTTTCAATTTAATATTTAAAATTAAAGAAAGAATGATAAAAAAATACTGAATTACGCCACGTCAGCAAAAAAGCCCGATCGAACTTTTTTTGTACTTTTTTTTATGAATTGACCAACTTAATGAAGGTTGTTTGATGATAACCAACGTCACGTGTCTTTTCTGAAATATGTATTATTTATTTATTTTACCTTGGTTGGGATCTGCACAAAAGGCTTACACAGTTACGCCACAAAATAATATGAATTAATAATTTCTAACCAGTCTTTTTAATTAGTTAGTGATGACTACACTCCCCATTTGTAAAATAATACTATTTAAACTTAATATTTGTCGTCCTTTTTTTTTTTCTCATCTTTTTCTATGCAGAATGAAAAAATGATTTTCTGTCCGTACTATATTATAATTGTATATATATTCTTCGGTCCTTTAATAAGTAAAATTTTATCTACTTAATAAAAGATGTTCCGTTTGATTTGGTGTCCATTTATAAAATTCAGTCGCACTATTATTGAAATGCACTCAACGAGGTTTATGAAAATTAATAACCCGTTCGAAATTAATTTTATTATTACCATATTTGTCAAACAACACTTTTTTATATTACTATTTTTATATATATTATATTTTTATATTTGTATATTTAGTAGATAAATCACTTTATATAATTGGATTTTTATTAATATTAATAGTATTTGGTTATTTATTGAAAAAACCAAAAGGTAAGGTGATGCAATGTCAATGACGCAAGTCTAGATCTAAATGGAGCAGAATAGCCTCTCGAGAGTTGCCCTATCCTGATCCACTTCAGTAAGGGCCCACCCCTGAAACTTCAGTTGAATTACGTAATGTTATTATTTTTTTTAATAAAGTAAACATTGATTTTGACATGAAATCTGAAAGACTAGTGAGAAATTGTCTTGGATATATAATCTTGATATTTGTTCCGCGTTTTTTAATAATTTCTTGGTGTTTTAGAAGTAAATACGATCTCTTTATTCTTGATTGATGACTATTCAGTTTTGGGTGTTTCATATTTTCGGGAAGATAATGGAATTACCGATGTTTTATCGAGACAGACACGTATGGAGGGAGGGAGATTAAGGGTAAGCATTCGGTCGATTTGGTCGAAAATCGAAACGAATCGAAATAATCAAAAACGAAATTTGCATAAAATCTCGCGAATCGAATCAAAATTAAGTCTAAAACCAAAAAAAATCGAATCGAAAAAATTGAAAACCAAACTAAACCGAAAATATGTTTAAAGTCGAATTAACTGAACAAAATTGAACTAATAGAAAATAATAATAAGTAATATAATAATTATTTTTTTTAGTTTTTTAATTATATTTCGGTTAATACCGAAGCGAACTGAAATTCATTTGTAAAATCGAGTCGAACTGAAATAACTGATTTTTTAGAATTCTTAAAACGAATCGAAAAACTCGGTACGGTTCGGTCGATTATTTCGTTTTTTTGCTCATCGCTAAGGGAGACTATTGGCGGAGTTGAATGCCAAAACTTTTACACGACGTGGTTTCTCTAGATTTAGCACATAATATGTTAGATATTATATTTTTGTTGTTGTTGTTGTTTTCGTTGCAATCTTGATCCTATTTATCTCGCTAATCAGCCTTATGATCAACATATCATTTTTCTTTCATTAATTTTTATTGACCTACGAATGCTTTATTCAATAAAAAATAGTAAAAGAAGAACATTTACATAGTGTATATACATATATATATATAAATACTATATTTAAAAAATTAAAAATAAGTGAAGAAGAAACATTACATAGCATATATACATATACACTATATTTAAAAAACTAAAAATAAGTGAAGAAGAAACATTACATAGCATATATATATATATATATATATATATATAATATATATATATATATATATATACTATATTTAAAAAATAAAAATAAGTGAAGAAGAAACATTTACATAAAATATATATACTATATGTAAAAAATAGAAAAAGGAAAGATAAATAACATATCTACTAATTAAGTACTAATATGAAATAATATCAAACAAGTAATATTACATCGAGCTATGAGTATGACTCTGAGGTGGGTTCAATAAAATATGATAAATTGCTCCTAGGCCCACTAAGATTTAAAGATTTAGGGTGGAATTAATTCATTTTGAAAATGAGAGAGGTAATGATAATTTTCTTTTAAATAATAATAATAATATTTTTTTAGTGTGATTGCAACAAGATAGAAATTTAATGGTTAAAATTAATTAATATAATATTACTAAAATAATAATATGTACTTAGAGTTATGTGAGTGAAATAAATGTGAAATTTATTTTAAAAAATATATATTAATGATAATGATGAGATGATATTTACTTTGAAAATGAACTGAAGTCTTTGGTGGAAGACATAAATAAATATTGTTGAATAATGTAAATTCTGATTTATTATTATCTTGTGTGTAAGAATATCAAAAAATTCCCAATTGACGGATAACCCAAATGCCACCTACACTCAAAATCGATTGATTATGTTTGAACTAGAATTCGTTGAGATTTTAATTCATTTGTTAAAAAGCTTGAGATATTTTCAAATCATGAGTGGATGATAATATATTATTATATTGTATCTTATGTCAAATAATGTATGAAAAGTGAATAATGTTTTATTATATAATAATTATATATGTTAATAGGATATCGATTAGATGTGAAAAATTATTAGTTGAATATTTAATTTTTGAATATTAGAACAAACGAGAATTCAATATTCGAAATATCAACCCGATATTATGAATTCTAAAGTAAACAAGACCTAAACGAATTTGAACTTGCAAGGAGGATTCATTTTGGCGTTAAATTTAAAATAAAATTCCATGTAAAACGTGTGAAGTAAAATTATAATATATTTTTAAAAAATGTATGAAGTCTTATTTAAAACAATACATTTTTAAAAGTTATGTTTCAAAGTATTATTTGACTCAACTCGTCATGAGATGGTCCCACGGGGACCAACAAATTTGAAGACCTAGTTACATCAAATATCATAATATTTTATAAATTGTAAGCATTCAATATGATTTTCAAAACTTGACAACTAAAATCATAATTTCTTAAAATTTGAAAATCGAATCATGGTCACCACTTTCGGCCTTCGGGAACTGAAATGTCCGAATGAAATTGTTGGCGTGACATTTGATATAGAGCTTGCAAATTTGTGTCCCAGCCTGTAGCCTGACCTGATCTCAGACAAGCCTGTGCCGTAGTCCTAAGCCAAAAAAATCAGGTTGTTTGTGGCCAGGCCCGAAGAATTTACACGATGTTTGTCTGTTTTGGGTTGGGCCTCTCAAACGTTGGCCCGATGAAATTTTAACCCGATCTAGCCCGATTTTGGAGTTTGGCCTGACGCACGGCGGGCAATTGCTAGGTCTTTTGACACAACCTTTTAAAAACTTCGGGGGCTGAGTTGAAAATCTTAAGAATATCAATCGACCATATTTCACATTATAATTAATCTTAATCCCTTTATCCTATGTACGCCGCCTACTCTTACCCGACCTCATTTCCTCTGTCGACCACCAACTCCACCATGAAAATGGCTGAGCCGCAGTGATAGCGACGAGTTTGGCGATCGGGGGCTGATTTGTGCTCCAATGACATCATTTGTTTTTGAGTTGGACTTTTTTTTTTAATTAAATAAAATATTACATATCTCATGATTCAACATTTCAACTTCTAATTATCGGGAACATAGTCATGTTTCATTTTGCAAAATTTAAAAAGTTGTGATTTAATTTTTCAAATTTTAACGCACGCGAAATTGAAAATTTAGAAAAAATATAACCCATTGTTATCTCTATTGTTGGTCATTATGAACTTTGAATTCAACAACGTTAATCGATCAAAGTCAAGGCATTAAGTTCAATGCACGCATTGTTCACCTATCAACTATCATCAACATGTCTACATGTAAAACAAGAAATATATAAAAGTCAAAATTCATATTCGCTCTGTGTATTATACGGGGCTGCAATTTCATGCCCTAAACCACGTGAACAAGTGGGGGCAAAGCCTTATTTAATTCCTAGTACAGGCTTACAGCTAATTAAGTACCATTTCTTTCTACCGTACACAGTAAAAGCAGAGTATAATTGCCCATACATATATAGTCAAGTAATTTTCGTTTCCTTAAACAAAAAAGTAATTATCTGTTTAGAGTTTAGACTACTTTTGAATCGGAGTTGAAATTTTACTATAAAACATGTGAAAAACCAACTTACGGATTTTTTGGGATCTCTAAGACTATTTTTCTCTATTTCTCAGAAATTGAATTTCATTTACTTTATATTGCACAATTTATTGTTATTATTTTTTAAATTTTCTTCTTCAGAAATTATCGAATTGCACAGCTCTTTCAAAAAAGTCTACGACTACAAGTTTCAGAACCATCCAAACTCACGATATTTAAAAATTATCATATTAAGTTTTAAGCATAAATCAAACATAAGATTGTGGATTTTTATGAGGTGATAAATTATTTGAAAAACTAAAGATTCCCTCCGTGAAAATACTTTTTAAAAGCATACAGCCCATATTACTCAGATACAAGTATAAAACTATAAATATAATTTTAAAACTGTAATAATTGATCCAACTAACCTGTTTGACAAAAATAGATGAAAATGAAAAATTTCTATTTCTGTTATTTAATAGTAGTAAACGCGTAATTTGAATGCCACCATAGATTAAGTAATCCCAACTGGGCTTCCTTGCATTAAATTCATCAAACCACCTCCTGATACTGTAAGTCTTGGTCTTATTAAAATTAAAATAATAATAATAATAATAATTGGGTTCCCAAATACACAGCAGCTCACAGTAATATGGCCTTAAATTCCATTTTTCTTGATGTCACATTCTTGATGATTTTCTTCATCCTCAGCAGCTGAACACAATAAATTTGTTATCTGTCTAAAGTCATCATCAAAACTGTTTGTAACATCCGACTGACAACAGGTCAAATGTTGTTTTCAAAGATCCTTGCACTAATTATTTGCCTCGTGGGTTTTGTTTCTGGACAAGCCATTTTGCCTGCTGATGAAGGTATGCGAGTGTATTAATTGTACTGACTCTGATTTTTTCTTGTCCTTGCTAATATAGAATAACGATTGGTTTTTTTTTTTTTTTTTTAAATTTGTTTTCGGGATATTTGGCAGTGGAATCATTGCGGGTGATAGCGAGGACTTTGGGGAAGAGCGATTGGAATTTCAGTGTGGATCCATGCAGCGGGTTATCGGGTTGGGTGACCCAGAATCCGGTCAAGGGGAATGAGAATGCGCTCACTTGTGACTGCACTTTTCAAAATAACACCGTTTGTCATGTTGTTAGCATGTGAGTATTAAGAATATAAAACATGATGATTTGAGATGCAATTAAAACCTGATTTCAAATTAACCATTATATATTTTTTTGATCCAACCAATTAATTATATTAGAAGAAGAATGTTATAACCATTTTCTTGTTCAAATAATTAGCACAGCCTTAGCTCAATAATAATAATCAAGACACTCAAAATAACTTTTTCATTTTATTTTTATAATAAATTTATCATTTTATTATGATTAATTAGCTCATCTCTTAATTAAACAGAATTCTGAAAGCGCAGAATCTGAATGGATCAGTGCCGAGAGAGCTAGTCAGACTCCCTTTCCTCCGAGAGATGTTAGCCTGAATTCTCTATCTTTCTCTCTCACACACAGTCACACACATTTTTTATTTTTTTATTTTTAAATTTTAAGGTTAACAAATTTTTAACTGCGCAATTCTCAATTTCACACAGTGACCTGACTCGGAACTACCTCAACGGCACCATACCTCTAGAATGGGGCTCCATGAATCTTGTGAACATGTACGTAATTCTCTCTTCTATGCATTTATTTTGCTGTTTTATGGATTTTGGGTAATTGACAATCACAAAAATTACCTAGGAATCTAGCTTAATTTGAAATAATCATAGCTATATTCTATTTCGCAAATACCCTAGAAAGTGTGTAAAATTGTTTGAATTATTATGGAGCTTGAAAAAAAAATGTGTTTCAGTATCGTGTGAATATTAACTGAATCGAGCTCGAATTCAGCTTCATATCTTCTTTGTTCGAGCTTGATTCGTTAGGTCTTGAGTTGAGTATCGAATAATTTGGTTCGTTTTCCAGTCCTACAAACATATATATACCTTAAGGTTTGGGCTATTTTAAATTTTAAACCATAACAGGTTWTTTATTTAATTAATTAATAATAATGATTGTTTATGTTGATATTTTGGCGATTAACTCTTAGTATTGAGCAAAATGTGGTTTGTCTCTTTGGCACTAACAGACAAATGGTTGTGTTAAATGCAGTTCGCTCATCGGAAACCGTGTGACGGGTCCAATACCAAGAGCACTTGCCAACATCTCTACACTTGCAAATCTGTAACATTTCTTGTGCCACCATATTTTTGTTTTATTCGGTATATATTGAGTTAATAAGAAATTTAATTATGATATTCTTGCCTTTTGTCTTGTAATAATTTTGAAGGACCTTGGAGTACAATCAGTTGTCCGGAACCATACCTCCAGAGTTTGGGAACCTTCCTCGAATAGAAAGATTGTAAGCCCCTTTAATTACGTCAACTTTTAGTTTTATTTGCATTTTTTACTCGGGTCTTTGATATGAAAGCTAATTTTAAGATAATTTAGTTTATTTTTCTCTCTAATGCCCTTATGTGTAGATTATTTACCTCAAACAATTTAACTGGAGAGTTACCTGCAAATCTTGCTCGTCTAAGCACACTGAAAGACTTGTAAGTTACTTCTCGTTTCTGCTATATTCTGTTCCTTATTTCAGTTTATCTATAAGTGTCATTTTAAATTTTTTAATGCAGACGTATTGGTGATAATAACTTCCAAGGAAGCATACCAAATTTTATCCAGAATTGGACAATTATCGAAAAATTGTAAGGGTTGATTAATTGACATTTTGACGTTATAGTCATTTTTTCTTTTTTATGTCTATGCTGAGATTCATATTTGTTAATGTCAGAATTATTCAGGGTAGTGGCCTGACTGGGCCAATCCCTGCTGGCATTGCTTCGCTAACCAGATTGACGGATCTGTGAGTAAAAATCACGATACATTTTAGATTTGATTACAGAAAAATACCCTTAAGGTTCAGCCTCATACAAAAAAACAGAAACAAAAGAAAACTCATCTATCTTCCGAAATTACAAATGCCCCCTTAATATTTGTTTTTATTTCATAAAATGCTATTATCATGTTAAGGCGATGTTTGTAATTCCTTGAAAGACGACTGGAGTTTTTTTGTAACTAAGCTAAACATTAGGGTCGATTTTGTAATTAACAATACATTTCTTAGGGATAATTACAAAAACTACCCCTGAAGTTTAGCCTAATTACAAAATTATAAAGAACCCATTTATCTTTTAAAATTACAAATAACCCATTGAGGTTTGTTTTTCACTTGCAAAAGTGCACCATGAATAGGAGTAAAGAGTTTTTTTTTTGTAATTTTGAAAGATAACTGGGTCTTTTTGTAATAAGACAAAACCTCACGGGTAGTTTTGCTACTAAACCTATTTTTTAAACTCAGGTTGAAAATGTATATTTTTTTTCCTTGCACATTATTCGTTGTGATTCTAAACGTGCAGGCGAATCAGCGACTTGAGTGGGAATGATTCGGCTTTCCCACCTCTTAGTAACATAAGAAGGCTAAAGACACTGTGAGTGTCATTATTGTAATTTGCTCTGCCAGAAAATGAATAATTTGGTTTAGTGTAACTAAACTATTTGAATCTTGTTATGCAGTATATTGAGGAGTTGCAATATCGTCGGGCAGTTGCCGAGTTATATTGGAGAAATGACCGGATTGAAAGTCTTGTTAGTCTAACCTTTCCTTAACTTAATTGATGTAATTTTGTGTTTATATGTACAAAAGTACTTTAATGGTTAATAATTGGAGTGGTTACAGCAATTTTTACTATGTTAGGGTGTTTCAATATCTCTTCTGCTGAACTTTGTTTTTTTATTTCATTTTGTGATTTTTTCTTCTGCATTTTTTTCATGCAGGGACCTGAGTTTCAACAAATTAAGTGGACCGATACCTGACAGCTTTGTTGGTCTATCAAACACAGATTACGTGTAAGTTTTACGATTGATTTAAAAAAAATTATTTCAAGTAATTTAAACTAAAGATTTATTAGCATCAAATTTGTGCCCCTTTTCCAACATAATATGGAAGGTTAAGCTTTTTTTTTTTTGAATAGGTAATTTTGGGGTGAATTGAAAGGGATATGTTCGAAGTTGTTATATAACTTCGTTAAAAATTACTGC
Organism: Phtheirospermum japonicum; assembly: GCA_014905375.1. NCBI lineage: Eukaryota > Viridiplantae > Streptophyta > Magnoliopsida > Lamiales > Orobanchaceae > Phtheirospermum > Phtheirospermum japonicum. The sequence continues at coordinate 257,535 of BMAC01001159.1, read as the reverse complement.
TAATTGTTGAAACTGCTAATTCAAGAATTTAATTTTCCAGCTATTTAACTGGGAACTCGCTTTCTGGGCCGTTGCCAGCTTGGATGCTGACAGACGGGGACAGAATGTAAGTATTTTCACTTACTGTCTCATTTTATAATTGCAATAGAATGCTATTTGCATATTCAAAATCCAGAAAAAAATAATAGTTATAAGTTATAACCTTTTCGATCTGCATGCAGTGATCTATCTTACAACAACCTCACATCAACAAATGCGGCTCCGAATTGTCAGCCGCGCAATCTGTGAGATTACTAACGTTTATGTATACATTTTTTTTTTCTTTTGGATTTCATCATCTGATTAAGACTTTAATTATTACTTTTCAGAAACTTGTTTGCTAGCTCGAAAGGAAATACTTCGTGAGTTTCTAAAATTTCATTTAATAATTTTTTCCCATCCACACATCAATTAAAAAAAATAAAAATTCTGACTCGTGGCGAAACATTTTCTTGGCAGTGGTATTGTTTCCTGCTTAAGAATCTCCCGTTGTGAGCGTGGTAAGTGATAATTCATTTACACACTTTAGACATCGATTGTTCACTTATTTGTCTCACATGATTTATTAGGGATGTATAAAAAAAGGGATAATTTAAAAAACTTCTCCTGAATTTTTGTCTAAATTACAAAACTAAAAATAAAACTCTAGTTATCTTTGAAAATTACAAATAACCCCCTTGAGGTTCGTACTCAAATTATTAACCCCCCACAAAACCATTTAATAGAGGCATTTGTATAATATAGAATATATATCAAGGGGATATTTATAATTTTGAAAGATATCATTTTTTTTTATAAATTATATAGGCTAAATCTCAAGTCTAGTATTGTAATTGTCCAGTTAAATTCAGTTAGGGACATTTACAAAAACTACCCCTGACGTTAGGAACATTTACAAAAAAGCCCAGTCTTTGAAAATTACAAAAACCACCCTTGAGGTTTGGTTCCATCTACATTCTGGCCCAACCGTTAGTTGACTTGACGTAACTTGGTGACGTCAACAAATATTTTACAATGAAACCCCTCAACTTTCAAGATATTACAAATAGCCCAAATTTTTCATCAGGCTATTTGTATTATTAAAAAAAAATTGTGATGTAAGTGTAAAACGCCAGACGAAAAGTTGGAGTTATTTGTAATATTTAGAAAAAGTTAAGGGATGCATTGCAAAACTATTTGATGACGTTAGCAATTTCCCTTAACGCCAAGTGCAGATAAGGCAAGTGTAACCTCAAGATGTTTTATGTAATTTTCAGAGTTTTTTTAGTAGTTTGTCCAATCTTCGAGGGTAGTTTTGTAATTATCCCTATAAATTATTTAAAATTTAATTCTTAGTAAACTAAGAATCGAAAATAAATTGTACGCTTTTGTCTTAGAGCACTATTCGCTCCACATAAACTGTGGTGGAAGACAAGTAGCTGACAGTAAAGGAACAATCTACGAAGATGATGCGGATTCTGGTGGGCCCTCGAATTTCTTCTCGAGTCGAACAAACTGGGGATTTAGCAGCACGGGCCACTTTCTGGACGACGATCGGCCCAGCGACTCGTTTGTCTGGCAAAACAGATCAGTCATTTCTGGAGATAATCCTCAGCTGTACGCCGACGCACGTCTTTCCCCGCTGTCGTTGACTTATTACGGATTTTGTTTGAGAAACGGGAATTACACGGTCAACCTTCACTTTGCGGAGATCATTTTGACTAATGATCAGACGTACTATAGCGTTGGGAGGCGTTTATTTGATGTTTACATTCAGGTATTGGAAAAATTATGGTCTTAAAATAATTGCAAAAACTACCCTTGAAGCTTGGTCTAATTACAGAAACCACATTTCCCATGTGCCTCAGTGGAGTTAACAGAAATTGCTGACATCATCAGATGTTTCTTTACATATAACCCCCACTTTTCATCTTACATTTACATCCCCCAACATTTACGAATAGCTAGAAGAAAATGCGGTGCTATTTGTTATATAGAAAAGTTGAGTGGTGAAATTGTAAAATATTTGATGACATCAGCAAATTACGTCGTGTCAACTAAGACCTCGTTTGGGATCATAGATATGTCAAGCTATAGGCGATTTTAGTCTCGTGAATCCCTGATTCACAATCAAAATAGTCTTATGCAGATTGTAATCTGCTCTTATCTAATCTATGATCCCAAACGAGGCTTGGGGAACAATGAAAACAGACTCAAATCCAAGGGTTTGTAATTTTCAAAGTTCATCATTTCTTGCCCAAATTTTTTTGGGCCACATTTTGCATGGCCGAAGCCCAGCCCAGTCTTTGAAGAATAGGCAAAAAAAACTTCCGGGCCAGCCCGACAACTCGGCCCGTCGGGTCAACGGACCGCGCCAAGGAAGTGTGAATTTTTGCAGGCCTATGAAACTGAGTCCCAGGCCAGTGCAAGACCCGGGCCGGGCCAGAGATTGACGTCTCTCCTTCAAAAACCAAATTATTTGATGGGTTTTTAAATGATTATTTCAGGGAAAGCGGGTGCTAAAGGATTTCAACATTGAAAGCGAAGCTGGTGGAGTTAACAGGCCAATAAGAAGAAACTTTACTGCAGTTGTTACTGATAATTCCTTGGATATCCGTTTCTATTGGGCTGGAAAAGGGACAAATGGTATTCCATTTAGAGGTGTATATGGTCCTCTAATCTCAGCCATATCTGTCGATCCCAGTAAGTTTTATGAATTCTAACTGCGAACCTAGTAGCTAATAAAACACAAGAAATGTTGTAAAAAAAAAAAAATGAATCTTTCTTTATTGGTTTCACATTTTTGTCCTTTTAACATTCTTACATACATTACCACCGAGAAAGGGATTGTATAACAGCTGATCAAATCTCAATTTTCTTCAGATTATACGCCACCTGCAGAAAAAGGAGATGGACGCATTTCTACAGGTGCTGTAATTGGTATAGTATTAGGCGTTGTTTTCACGTTCTTGCTGGTTCTTGGTGTTCTTTGGTGGAAAGGCTGTCTGAGACGCAAAGACGAAGTTCATAATGGTACTAAAACTCCTTGACACAATCGTACTTGCCTTTTTTTCTTTTTTGGCAATGTATTACGAATGTGGTATGAATTAATTCTTAATGAGAAATCTGTAAATTAGATTATTGTTATTATTATAATTTATATTTATTATTTTATTATACGTAAATGACTCTTTTTTGGCAGATCTAAAAGGTCTAGAAGGTTCATTTTCTCTAAAGCAAATTAAAGCTGCTACAAACAATTTCGATCCGGTTAACAAGATTGGAGAAGGTGGTTTTGGTCCTGTATACAAGGTAACATTAGCTACCGTAATTTTTACTAAATAAATTGTCTTTATGTTGGCATTGGCTCCATTTCTCTTTGCAGCTTTGCTATTTTGAGTAGACACTAATTTTATTTCGATTTTCTGTTTTTATTTAAAGGGTACTCTATTGGACGGTACCGTAATTGCTGTGAAGCAGCTTTCTGCCAAATCGAAGCAAGGAAATCGAGAGTTTGTGAATGAGATAGGAATGATTACTGCTCTACAACACCCTCATCTCGTAAAGCTACATGGTTGTTGCATCGAAGGCAACCAGTTGTTGCTTATCTATGAGTACATGGAGAATAATAGCCTTGCTCGTGCATTATTTGGTAAGCTTTTGTTACAAACCTGTAAATTTATTGTGTTTTAGTACCCGGAGATGAAAAGGGCATATTTGGACTCATGTTCAAGATAGACTATTTTCTGATTTATAGTTATCCATTGGGTTAATTATAAAACTACCCTCAGTTTTTTGCCTAATTAAGAAAAAAGGTCAGTTGTCTTTCAAATTACAAAAATTCCCCTTGACTTTTGTTTCTCTTTTATAAGTTGCAGCCTTAAGAGGGGGGTATTTGTTAGTTAAATATAAACCTCATTGGAGTAGGTGTAGCACTTTTAAGGTGGTATTTGTTATTTTGAGTGGAAATTGGGGAGTGTTTGTAATTAGGCTAATCCTTAGGGTACCTTTTTTTTTAGTAAATAAAGGGATAATTACAAAAACTGCTCTTGAGTTTTGACCAAAAAAAAAGAAAGAAAGAAAGAAAGAAAGAAAGAAAGAAAGAAAGAAAGAACAGCTGACATTGCAATTACAAAAACCATATTTTCTAAATATTACAAATAGGCAAGCGAAAAATTGAGGCTATTTGTAATATTTTGAAATTCGAGGGGTGTAATTGCAAAATATTGGATGGGGTCAGAAAATTTCCTTTGGCCAACCAACGGTTGGGCCAAACGGAATCAAACTTCCGTAGTGGTTTTGTAATTTTCAAAGTTAACTTCTTTTTTCTTTTTTTTTTTGGGTAAATTTTCCAAACCAAGAGGTAGTTTTTGTAATTATCCCAAAAGAGATTATCCCTTATACTTATGTATGAAGACAAATGTGTGTAGGCCCAGAAGAACACCAATTGCATTTGGATTGGCCAACGAGGCACAAAATCTGCATCGGTATAGCACGAGGTTTGGCTTATCTCCATGAAGAATCAAGACTCAAAATCGTCCATCGTGACATCAAGGCTACGAACGTGCTTCTCGATAAAAACCTCGTCCCTAAAATATCTGATTTTGGTCTTGCTAAGCTTGATGAAGAGGATAATACCCATATCAGCACGCGCATTGCCGGAACTTTGTGAGTAATTAATCATTCATACTTGTCTCTGCTTCTATTTGATTCGCTAATACATACAGACATTATCATTAACAATAACTATTTAAATGTTTTGTGTAGTGGATATATGGCGCCAGAATATGCAATGCGGGGCCATTTGACGGACAAAGCAGATGTGTACAGCTTTGGAGTTGTTCTTTTGGAAGTTGTCAGTGGAAGCAGCAATACGAGCAACAAGTACAAGACGGATACCTTTTATCTTCTTGACTGGGTAATGATTTATTGCAATCTTTCAAAACTACAAATAATCCCTTGAATTTCTAATTTACAAATTGCACGGGGGTGGGGGTTATTTTTTAAGTAAATGCAAACCTCAATGGGGTGTTTTCTTATTTTGAAAGACAAGTGGACTATTTTTTTTTATTTTTTGGGGGATCTTGGAATAAAGAACTAAAGTTGGCAATTGTAGGATAAAAATCCAGTCTATATTTTTCATTGTCATTTAGTCCAAATTAAAGATAAAGTCAAAATTATCCTTGCTTAGTCAAGTAAGAGGATTTCAATAATAATCAGATAATGATTGAGTATAATCATGTGGCGATTAAGGGGTAGTGGAGTCAGAATTTTAGGTTTTAAGTACAATCAGGCGAGGAAAAGGATTAGTTACGAATGAATTTCTTTTGTTGGAGTATGAGGTGAATAATCTTGCAAGAGTGAACTTTTTTGACATGTTTCCTTTTTTTGGGGTGGGTGGGTGATTTCAAAAAACTACCCCTGCTATTTAGCCTAATCACAAAGAAAGCCCATTTTTCTTTTAAAATAACAAATACCCCATGACATTGGTTTTTGTTTTGCAAAAGTGCACCCTCTAGAATGAGGTATTTGATATTACTAATTTTGAAATACAAATTGTTTGATTTTGTAATTAGACTAAACCTTATGGTAGATTTTGTAATTATCCTTTTCTTTTTTGCCCCCTAAATATGTCATACCTCAATTTCATTTGTCCACCTAGATTTTTTTTGAATTAGCTCTTTCCCTTTTGGTCTCTTAGGCTAATACCTTGAAGGAGGAAGGGAAATTAATCGAACTAGTCGACCCGAGATTAGGATCGAACTTCAACGAAGAAGAGGCTATGACTGCTATCCATTTGGGTCTCGTTTGCACGAACGCAGTGGCTGCAGAAAGGCCGAATATGTCAGCGGTTGTAAGCATTCTCGAGGGCAAAGCTGGTCTCCAAGAGTTTGTATCGGACACGAATTTCTCGACGGGCAAAATTAAGAAAAGTCCAAAGGAAATGGAGACGACAAATGATGACGGTCCCGGGCAGAGCGTATCAATGGACGTGCCGTGGACTGCTTCGTCAGCAGCATCGACGGCTGATCTTTATCCGATCACTTTGGATTCTGAGTACTGGGAAAAGAGAGATCAGTGATGGTTCTTTTTTTCTTGATAAATTATTCTTTTCTGTTTCTTGAAATATTTGTACATTGTTTCTCTCTCTCTCTTTTTTTTTTTTCTTTTTTTTTTTTTTTTTTTTTTGAATGCAGCAGTGGAAGAGGGAAAGGATACTTCTGCTGAATATGTAATAATACCGTTACATTACAGGCTTCTTATTGTACCTTGTAAAAATATGTTGGTTGAGTTATGCCAAGTTCAACTGCTTTCTTAAGTGGGCAGACTTGGCATATACTTTTATTTTGAAAATTTTCTTTCTGCATTTTTTTTTAAAACGAAATAATGAATTTTGAGAGTGTAGGTGCTGGATAGTTGAGGAAAATGTTACGATAAAAGTTTACTTGATATTAGATAGTAGGAGTAAGTCTCCCGTGTGACGACCACACGGATCCCTTTTCATCCCTTTTCATGTGACGGATCCCTAACCCGCCCACACACGGATCCGCACCAACAAATTGGATTCCATATAAAAGAGAAAAAATGCTGATTTTTTTTCTTCTCATCTCTTTGTCTCTCTCTCCTGGCACCTTCCCAATCAAAACAGATCTCGACGATTTGACAGAGGCTTTTCAACTCTTGGCCGTTCTCTCTCCCCGAGACCCCGATCCCCAACCGTAACAATTCTCAGCATCGCCGAGGGACGACGTTGGAGGCGTGCATCTGGTTGTCGGAGATCTCGTACACCTGGATCTTTTCGTCGCCGATGAAGGCGCGGTATAAAGTGACACTCAATGCAAAACCATGTCATACAACTCAAAGTGGTTGATTTAACTAGAAGTGAGTAATAATCTCGTCATCTGAACCTCTTTTTTTTTTTTCTTCACTTCAAAGTTAAAGTGGAGGATTTCCAGGATTGTCCAAAAACCCAGTGGGGATGCAAATGATACCAAAGCACTTTTAAAGAAGGAACATATTCTGTGAATTATTATTGTTGCATCTAATTTAAAATGGCAGCCGATTCTTTTAAGCATAAAAAGCTCTACTTTTTCTCATTTGTTTCACATATTTTGAAATTGTCTTGACCCACAGACTTGTGAGAATATATGAATTGGATGGTGATGAGATAAAGGTGAATTTTAACATTAAGTCCTTTTGATGTGCAAATTGATGTAATGATCAAAGTTCTCCACGTTGGCGCACTGTAAATTATAAAAACAAAAACTCGAGGTTTCAATAACTCTCGATTTCAGTCTGTTTATAACTGCAAATTATAAAGTTTGCTAGAAATAATTACGATAATAATAATTATACGTTACAGTATTATAACTTAATTACTATAATTTGTATATCAACTCTTTTTCTGCAAAAAACCTAAAGTGACAGTTTTTTGGACAAAAGTGACATATTTTGGCGCAAATGTAACATTTTTCTAAGGAAAAAACAACAAAAAATAACGATTACTATCAACTATTAGAAAGTGACACTTTTTATTTATAAAGTGACAGTAATATCTTAAGAAGTGACAGTATCATAAGTTGACTACTATAATTTGTGTAGCAACTCTTTTTCTGCAAAAATTCAAAAGTGACAATTTTTTGGACAAAAGTGACATATTTTGGTGCAAATGTGACATTTTCTTACAGGAAAAAAAACCCAAAAAATAACGATTACTACCAACTATTAGAAAGTGACACTTTTTATTTATAAAGTGACAGTAATATCTTAAGAAGTGACAGTATTATAACTTCACTGCTATAATTTGTGTAACAACTCTTTTTCTGCAAAAAAATCAAAAGTGGGAGTCTTTTAGACATAAAGTGACATATTTTGGTGCAAATGTGACAGTTTTGAAAGTAAAAGTGACAGGTTTAGAGTCATAAGTGACACAAATAGTGAAAATGTGATATTGTTATATATTACGTTAAATATTTAATTATAATATAAAGTGATAGTTTTTAATGCAAAAGTGACAAATTTTATTGAACAAGAGACTCGTTTTAGTGCATTATATTATATTTTAAGTTAAATAATTAATTATAACATAATGTGTGACAATAATAAGTGGAAAAGTGACACTTTTTAGTGCAAATGTGATAATTTTTATCGAATAAGTGACAATATTTCTGCACAATGAAAACATAAACATTCAACATAACCCAATAATACATAAAGCCTAACATACAACAACAACAATTTGGCATCATCATCCAACAAATTTTAAAGTGACAACAAATGGAAGCAGCATTGAATTGTCAATTACAAGTATTTATTTAATTTAAACAAAGACAAACTTCAACAATAATTATTAATACAAAAACTAGATATAACACAACAAGGAAACATAAAGTACTTAAAAATCATTCTACTTTCTGAAATTAGGAGACAACACTGTAGTCATATTCTCAGGCACGACCGATTTCTCTTGGACGAGCTCATGTCGTTAAAGCTTCTCTTTTTCTTGGAAGATCATTCTACTTTATTCTTTGCTCATGTCTTTAAAACTTCTCTTTTTCTTGGACGAGCTCGATGGCTCAACCACCTCTGTGTTTTCGCATGCTGGGACTGATTGCCTAACTCGATAAACAATGGAGGATCACGATCACTTCTTTGCACACCCCTAGCACTACCTATTCAACCTCCACAAGGCTCAAACACTATTTTCCCGTATACTCAGCCCGAACTCACCATCCTGCCTGAAGTCGACTGCACAGGCCCACTTTTGTGCTTGACACGTACCTGCAACACAAAGATGCTACAATCCACTAACAATCGCCTTCGCACAAAGCTCCAAGGAACAAAGGACAATTGGTACCTGTAAATGGACACCAAAATGTTAAACAAAGTAACAGAAGATACTCAAAGATAAAATTAGACTCGATACCGCATCCATAAAGTAGCCATAAGTTATAGACTGACTTGATGGGCACTTGCAGAAAATACAGAAAAAAATCTTGTTTTAAATAAATACAGAAATTAAAGGTCGATGAATTGCACTTAAATAGCCAAACAGATATTTAAACCATCTAAGATTCATGGGTAAAAATGAAGTAAATGAGAACTTGTATCATTAAGCACAATGCATAAACATTAAGAGTATAAAGTAATTGGTGGCACCACCCTTAATACATAATAAATAAATAAAGGCCAGAATGATACCTCCTTTGCATTGATTTGCTCAAGGGCGAACTTAGCTTGTTTGATAAAATACTTTTCAAGAGCATCTGGGTTAATCTTCTTAAGAAGATGAAGTTAGTCTAATGAAAGAGGAATCAAATGATGGCGCAAGCATTTTGGAGGACTCATCTCGAGATCATAAGGCTAAAATAATTAATGTAAAAACCCCTCACATTAGCATACATATAAATTTGCTAACTGTAACGAATTTTAAGAAAATAAGAATAAAATCAAAATCATTAGGCAGAAGAAAACGTACCCCGACCGCATTAAGGTGAAGTGTGAAATCCCTGACCATCTTTAGCTCCTCCTTGGAATAATGGGGATCAGATGAAAAATAGGAATCAGATGAATGGCCGTAACCCTCAGCTTTTATAGCCTCTGGGGCAATAGTCGAGGAATCACCGTAATCATCAAACAAGCATCTCGGTGATCTTAAACCATCTGCTATTTAAGTCACTCATAAGTATTTCCTTATATGGATCACAATTATATATACGGATATCATTACTAGTGTCTGTCGAAGAAGATGTAATCTTGGTTCCATGAAATGGAATATAACTTGATTTCGTCGATGTTGTTTTGGCTGGAGAGGGCCCATGGATGCCTCGTATGATTGAAAACTGTATAATGAGAACACAAAATTAAGATATGATCATGTTTTTTCAAATCAAAGATAGAAGCCACATAATTAATAATTTCATTTTGAAATGAGAATGGTGAGTGAGACATAATCAAATAATCAACACGAGAAGTGAGATAAATGCAGGCAAATAAGTTCTCTACAAAATAAATTAGACCTGTAAACCCTAGATTTAATAAAATTATTTATAATACTATTGATTTACTGACCTGGGCAGGAAAATGGATGGCGGTGGAGAAGAAAGTCGGGTCCATTGAGGATGGTGGCATAAACGGCGGCAGTGGCGATGGAATTGAAGGTTGCTCTGCCTAGTAAATCGCCGATTAATCTGAAAACGATCAAGAGGATGAAAACGAGGAGGGTGGTGATGATGTGCTACGTCGAGAGCGAGAGGGAGCAAAATTTTGAGCGACTCATCGGCCCAGATGGCGGCGAGCATTGGTCTTGACTAGATCTCCGAAGGGGAGAGAGAGGATAAGTGCTGCAGATTTTTTTCTTTTTATATTGGATCCAGTTTGCTGATTTAGATCCAGGTTTTGGACGGGTTTGGGCTCCGTCACTTGATAAAAGATACATGTGGTCGTCATATTTGAGTCTTTGCCAGATAGTAGTCCTTCCCAGTATGATAGTCTCCTCAGTCTCTCTCTCCCATAATAAGTTATTTTTGTCAATTAGAGGCATGTCTATTTATTTTTCCTTGTTATACCCCCATTCAATGAGACGAAGTGCCCATTTTTCAAATAATTATTCAACTAGTTTAATACCCGTGCATTACACGGGGTATAAAAGATAAATATAAAAGATATTGTGATGATTACAAAGTTTTATGTAAAATAAAAATCTCAAATGATGTATTTTCAACCCGTGCTTTGTACATGTCTAATTTATTTATTAATTATTATAATTATTAAATAATCTTATATTTTAATGTTCGATTCAATTTGTTAATAATTTTATTTACATGCTTATAAAATTCAAAAGAAGTCAAATTCTACACCCATGCCTAATCTCTATTTATTAATTAGTATTACGTTATTTTATATTTTAATATTCAAATTAAACTCTTTAATAATATTAGTTACATACTTTGAACAACCAAACAGATGTCATACTCTCAACCCGTGTCGCATTGTACCGGTCACTAATCAATATTTAATAATAATAATTATTATTATTATTACTGTTGTAATTAATTAATTACCTTAATTATATATTATATGAATGACCATACTACCCCTAAACTCTAATCTCATACCTATAAAAGGGACTCTAGTCCTCATAATAAAATACACCTTTTGATCACTCTCTTCTCTCATTCTCTCACCCTCCTCTCATTTTCTCTAGTTTTACAACACGTTATCAGCACGAATTTCTAACCAATTGAGATTGATCGAAAAATAATAGCTTTCAAAACCAAACCTTCATAAATCAAAATAATAGAAAAAATTTTGCGTGATAACTCTATGCGCAGAAAATTTGCAGAACCGATTTATGAAGTTTTAACCGTTGGATCGCTTTCAAATTTTTATAATCTGTTCAAAACTTATCGAATTACAATCTGAACGGTGTAGATCTTATTTTGATCCATATATAGTTCAATAATGAATTTTGATTTAAAACAGTTTTTTGTTCATAGAATTGTCGGTGCATATTTTTTTTCAAAAGACGATTTCACACAATCTAACCGTTGGATCAAGTTGATATTTGTATATATTGACATATAAAGACTGATTTTGAATGGTGAAGATCGTTTTTATTTATTTCTATCATTACCAAAAGGTCACACGGATCTAAAGTTGTCTCCTGAAGAAACGCTATGAGAAATCGATTTCTTCCACCGTCGATATATTATTGTAGTTTGTGGAGAAATACAACTATATCTCAATATATTCTTTGAATATTATGTATTCCTGAAGAATACTATGAGATCTACAATTGCTCGTCAATATACTATTGTAGTTTGTGGAGAAATACAACTATATCTCAATATATTCTTTGAATATTATGTATTCCTGAAGAATACTATGAGATCTACAATTGCTCGTCGATATATTATTGTTGTTTGTGGAAAAATACAACCATATATCAATATATATTCTATTTGAATATTATGTATTCTTGAAGAATACTATGAGATCTACAATAGCTCTTGAAGAAGTAATTTTTTTATTTAATTATTATTTTACTTTTTTTTAATTTTTTTTGTCATGTGTTTTTATTATATCAATTCAAGTTGTTTCTCCTGAAGTAGAACAACTATATATTATTCCGAAAGGATATATGTATCTCATGTGATAATTCAATATTCCTGAAGAATATGAATTTTTTATAAAATCTAAATTAAATTATTGTGATCTTGAAGTATCGCAAGTTATGATATATGATACTTATTCCTGAATTAAATTTTAATATTTATGTCTTGTTGACATTATAGTTCTAAATCAAATATTTTTCTTCATGAGATTACCTTTATTTTCTTTCGGGCACTTGATGAAGGAGAGTTTGTCCACAATTTCATCAAACAGTTTTGAGGATCTAGCCACCGGCACATATTTTTCACGAAGAGACTATCCAATTAAGGTACATATTTTCTCTTTTTATATGGATGTTAATCCAAATTTATGTGTTTCAACTATGATTTTTTTTTTCTTATTCTTAGAGAGTTTTTAATGGATTATATCTTTTATTCAAAAAAAAAAAGGTGGATACAATTACATAATTCTCTTGAAACTTTATCATGTATTTACATGCATGATATTAAAAACTTTATCTTATTGAATTGATAATCACGGGCAAGCATGAAGCATAATCTATGTATTTTATGCATTTTTATTTTGAGACTTGAGAATTTTACGCCCATTATTTTTGGAATACATTGCATAATTGTTAATGTGCATTATGTGGTAATTATAGTATTTTTTTTATGTGATTTTGGTTAGGAGAAAATACATCCCAAATATTATAGTTAATATGATTCTAATGGGATCTACTTATTAATATGAATTTAGAGTATTCATTTGGCTCAATTTTTGTTATTGTCAATTAGCTAAATGACACAATTTATATGCAAGCATGATAGATCTGAAATAACAAGTTGTGTTTTTCTTTTCTTGATAAAACATGTAATCATGTATATTTGCTTGTTGTATGAGATTTATCTTCAACTCATATTTATCGTAGTATTTTTGCGAAATACGATTTCACAATTCTTAATAGTCTTGAAGATTATTAAAATATATAAATCATGGTTTCTGAATAAATATAATGGTATATATATTGTAATTTCTCAGTCGAGTATGATATGTTCATGAAAAACATTATAAGATATATAATCCATATTTTTCTTATGAAAAATAATATATAGTATTCCAGAAGAATATTAACTATGCTCTTGAATTTTATTTTTTTTTACTATATGTCTTATTTATTATTAAGAGCATTATTTACATGTCATTGCTTTTGAAAAAATATTTATTACATCTATTATGTAAATAATGATACTATAAATATATTATTATTATTATTATTATTATTATTATTTAAAGGTGTGTTATAATTATATAATATAAATTAAAAACTATATTATATATATGATTAAAATATAGTATATTTAGATTTTAACAAATAAAAATAAAAGAAAATTATATATTTACGAAGTTGTTCCAATTTATTTTTTATTTAATAAATTATTTATTATATATTATATTTTTATATTTATTAAATATATCACTTAAAATAATTATATATATATTATATTTACTAGTTATTATATATTATTATTAAATTGAATGAGAATGTGCGAGAGTTAGGCATTACTATTGTTGGAAGGACTTTTCGCTCCAACTGAAACGACATTATCTCACTACCTGAGCAATTGTTTCCGAGTTGGTTAAGATATAAATTAGTGTTCTATTGGAATGACTTTGATATTTACAGGGGCGACATGTCGTTTCAATATGTTGGTGTTCWGGTTGGCACGACTTTGATATTTATAGGGGGCGACATATGTCGTTCCAAAATGTAATCCGACCTAAAGACACGACTAATGAATGTCGTGCTTATATATATTCACTATAGGAACGACATAAATGTCCTTCCAATTTGTTACTCCAGTTAGTCTCAGTTCTTGTAGAGTGTTCTGGAATAATATAAACACTATCTTAATATGATGTGATGATCACTTTCTTCTAATATGAAGTTTTGAGTAACTCACTATCCACAACAAGAAAATTATTTTTTTTAGTACATTATATTGTTCAATTTCCAAAACAAGTTCACGATATTGTTCACTATCAAARCACATCCACTAAATTTGTAAAAATTATCAAAAAAGGTACAAAATTATCAAGATCGGGCCCAAATGCCGACTTGAGAGATTAGTCGTTGCCAGGGTAAGTTTGACTCGACTCGAGAGATTAGCCATTGATAGAGTAAGTTTGACTCGAGTAGAATCTCTCGAGGAAGGCTAATCGTAAGCAATTCTCGTGTTTGATTCATGAATAARAAAATAAGGAAAATGCTATTCTAAACACTCGGTCAAATCACGGTTTGAAAAGTTGTAATATCTAAGATGGTGATTTAAACGACGAGCAATGAAATCAAAAACTTTGAAAAGATTAATAATATGGGGGTTTAAGGCTCTAGAATTGTCTCCACAATCAATTTGYATTTTATCGAACACTTCATCTATGAGTTGGGGTTGTTAATCCCAACTTGTAGATTAAACACCCAATAATCCCAATTGATAGTTATAAACGATTCTAGGCACTAGACCCATGAATTTTAACCAAAATCATCAAAAAATCCAACGATTTAACATAAAACACACATGAACATCCGAGCAAATATAAAAAGTTTGAAGAAAGCAACATGAACATGAACAATGGAGAAAGCAACAATAATTATTATTAAATGAATTTCTTAGTATCAAACATCTAAGATTACAAGAAATTACAATACTACTAAAATAATAGCATAACAAAGACCACARAAACACATAATCAAAGCAAACACGAATTCGAATAATTGAAGAAAGGAAATTGAAAACTTACTAATTAACAAAGGAGGAAAATATCGTTCAAACAAGAAATTAAACCAATGAGAATAACGCTTATGTCAAAAAGCCAACCAGCGATTAACAATCTAAAATCTACTAAAAACTGGAAAACTAGAGTTTAAATAGGGAAAGGGAAGATAAATGAAGAAAACAAAAAACACTCTTGGGCTGTCAAACCCTAAGATTTTCAAGAACTGGTTCTCGTCGCAGTCTGTCACGGTCTAATGTTCAGCTGAAGAGAGACAGCGTTTAAATAGTATCGGACGAGGAAGGCATCATGGTAAATTTGCATGAAAATGACGACCATCGATCGACGGTGTCTCAAGCRTCGTTCTCCATCGATGTCGGCCGTAGGTCGATGGTGGCACGTGGCTCTCGGCTTGTCGATCGACCAAGGCTATCGACTCTACTGGTAGGTACCTATCGATGTCGTGTCAACGGGCAGTGTCGATCGATGGAGTATGGAAAACCTCGGCACATCGATCGATAGTTGCTTTCAACGTCGGCGTCAGTGCTGTGTCAACGGGATGCGTTGATGACTCGTTGATCGACGGTAGTTCTTCGTCCCTCGTCTGGTTTTCGTCGTTCCAAAGCTGAAATAGATAATAAAATGAAATTAGAATGATAACTTACAAAACGAGAGGGAAAAGGTGTTAAACGGGATAGAAACAAAATAACCTACAAAAATACTAAAAGAAAGAAAAACGAGAGAAAATACGACCTAAAACCCATTATAACACACAAAATAAAATGCAAAAACACACGAAACACACACACAAATATGTACAAATCAACTCCCCCACACTTAGCTTTTTGCTTGTCCTCAAGCAAAATCGAATTTAAATCCTCGCAAAGTTTAAAACAAACCTGAAGTTTGTAGCGAGAATCTGGATTTTAGATTACTGACTATAAGGTTATCAATGGTTTTTCAAGTTTAAAGACTCAAACTTCAAAGTTATATAAAACCCTATAAGAGGATTAAGATGGCATGCCTGAAGCATGGTGATTAGCACACATTTGTCTTGATTTTAGTTAGTATTTTAGCTCATTTTTATTGTTGATTTCGGTGAAAGTTGGATAGATTGAGCATATTTTTGTATTTTCTTATCTCTAACTTATTTTATCGTATTTTAATAATAATGATTAATTTTATGTTTATTTTAGGTATTTTGAAGAATTTTGGTTTGGACATAGTCGAGGATGGGCGTACGAGTGGAGTTTCAGCGAAAACGGGCCGCGATTTGAAGAATTTGAAGCTGTCGATTATCTATAATAGTTTTCCATCTGGAACCGTTCTAGTAGCCCTGGCCGACTGCAACTCTCTGTAGCGTCGACCCATGGAGCGTCGGTCGACGCACACCTGCTGAGTCCTGCCGACCGTGCCTGCGTCGCTCAACCAGTCCGCCCGCGTCGACCAGTTTACGTCGGTCGACGCACCTGCCCACAAAACTCTCTGTAGCGTCGACCAGTTGGCGTCGGTCGACGCAATAACCGACGTCAATCGACGCCAACATGCTGAAAATGCATTTTTGTGATTTTTTGCTGCCCAAGACTTCCCACAAATATAAATACCCTATGTATTTCGATTTTTTACATACATTATCACATTCCTAGGGTTCTAAGGCCTTTTGGGGGTAACAACCCCAACAAGTGCCCTTCTATTTCTTTAGTTACTCTTTAAATTTCTTAGTTTTAAATTCTTAGATTTTAAAGTAGCTAGATTAGTTCTTAGATAGTTTAGATTACTATTAGTTCGTGGATTTCGCGCCCAAACGCTGTCAATTCATCCCATTTAATTAGTAAGTATTTATTTTCTACGCTCTTTAATTTAATTACATGCTTTTCATTAGTTAAATTGATAATTATTGCTTTCATGACGAATTGTGCTTATGATTGTGTTGGGATTGTGATGTTGAGATTGACGATTATTGTTAGCTAGATCTTATGGGTCTAGAGCCTAGATTCGTTGTGAACCATCAATTGGTACTTCCCAAGCGATCGTGGAGACCACCAATCAATTGGTACTTCCAATCAAGCAAGACCTCCTCATATATCCGAAAGCGAATCGTCTACCACCACCAATTTTGTTTGTGATCCGGTTCCTGAACCGATGTTTAGGCTAGAGAATCCTGCTCACAACAACGACAACGATCAACCACTAAGGAACCCACCTATACGACAAAGAAACGAGTACAGAAGTGAACCAACTCACCCACATGGACCGGCACAACCTCGAGAGTATTGGGAAAATATTCAACGCAATATGATGGACCAGAATGAAGAGCGAGGAGGAGGAAATAGAAACTGCCACCACCACAACCAAGATAACTATTCTGAGAGATCTTACCATGGAGACGAGTAGTTTGACGACTGGCTCGCTAATAACCACTACAATAAGAGGAACGAGTATGATAGAAACTACGTGAGGCCTAATAATTAAAAGAGACACCAAAGGGGGGCGCGTGAGCCAAGGAAAAGAAAGTTCACGACTCCTCATCAAGTGGGTCCCTATAGTTCTGCTATTGTGTTGGGTAGAACTGCAAGAGACTTTGAGTTGAAACCTCATATAATCAATAACCTCCCGACATTTCATGGCCTCGCCAACGAAGATCCATTAACTTTCCTCAAGGAATTCTATGCCAAAGTTAGTAGGATCCCATCTCTGGGATTTCATCACGAAGACCTTCAAATGGTGTGCTTTCCAAGCTGCATGAAGGACAAAGCCAAATCTTGGCTACTTTCACTAGAACCGAGATCTCTGATTGACTGACCCATGGTTAGCAACAAATTCATAAATTAGTATTACTCAGCTCAGACGACGGGCCACATTAGGAGATAAATAGCCAACTTTGTCTAGCAAGATGGAGAGTTGCTTCACAAAGCATGGGAACGTTTCAAATCATTATTGCAAGCTTGCCCACATCATCACAACTCTCCGGGAATGGTAAATCAACTTTTCTACGAAGGGCTTTTGGACTCTTACAAAAATAACGTAGAAGTAGTTGTTGGGGGAGATTTCGGATATTTAACCGCCACGGAAGCCAAGCAGTTGTTTGAGAAGATGAGCGAGAAGTCCAAGCAAACGAGTTCACAACCACGGAAGATAAGAGTTAAAGAGGCGACTGAGGTGCCAAGAAACGAGACCATTGAGACATGCAACCGCTGTGGAGAGCAAGGGCATATGGTGGATACATGCAAAATGGTGTGTTACGACGAATGCGAAGCCGAGGCATACGCCATCAAGGATCAAATGCGCCACCAAGACCTTCCAACTTATGAGCACAGACCGCCAACAAAATTTAACGCACAACGTAATTCTCCTTATTTAAAATGGGGCCCTGGAAACCCGCACCGCCCCCACACAAACTGATTCACCACCACCACCAAGAAAATCTCCAACAACCGGACCAACACCTACTCCAATACAGCCAAACGACCAATTGTTAATTTGGCAGCAAAACCAAGTCACCGAAAAATTAGAAATAGAGACGGGCTTGCTAATCTGACTACGCAAGTTAATAAGCAGAAAGAAGTTTTGAGTGACCTCTCCAAGAGTGTGAAGAATTTAGAAACAATGATGGGCCAAATGGTAAATTTTATGGCAAAGGCGGAAAACAAAAAAGGAAAACTGCCGAGCCAACCAGAGCAAGTTTCAGCTGTCCACATCTTACGAAATGGAAAGAAGGTAGATAATGGAATCAAGGAAAAGGAAGAGGAGGGCACGGAAACTCCAACTGCGGATTCGCCGAAGAATGACGACCCTAAAACGGTGGACCAAATGCATAAGTCACCAAATCCTTATATTCTGGGTTCCTTAAAAGGGAAGCTTCCAAATCCATCCACCATAATCGACGATTCCACCAAATCTCCAAATCAGCAACTGAAGCAGTTAACACCTACTATTTGAGACAAGGTTCCCTTTCCGAGTCGTCTACGCCCAACCAAAGAAAATAAAAAGCTCATGGAGCTTTAAAATTTGCTGAAGAATGTCAATGTTAATCTTCCTCTTTTAGATGTAATCAAGACAATGCCCGCATACGTCAAATTTTTCAAGGAGTTAGTCGCAAGGGAACGGCGACTGGAGACAACTCAACGAGTAGAATTAACCAAGGAGGTGAGCGCCATTTGCAAGGGTCCGCTACCCAAAAAGGAGAAAGACCCAGGGAGTTTTTGCATAACTATTGTCTTAGGAAATGGGCAAACGGCACGTGGGATGCTCGACCTTGGTGCAGGAATCAATTTGATGTCGTACTCACTATATAAAGAGTTTGACCTCAGAACAATAAAACCCACTACGATGCGACTACAATTGGTAGATCGGTCAATTAGACAACCGCTTGGCATAGTTGAAGATGTATTAGTTTAAGTCGGTGAACTTGTAATTCCAGTCGATTTTGTCATACTTGATGTCGGCGAAGTTCCAAAAGAAGGCACGGAGCACACTATTTTGCTTGGCCGCCCGTTCATGTCCACTTCTCATATGCTGATTGACGTGCATAAGGGGAGAATGACCCTATCCATTTTGAGTGAGACAGTCACATTTTCGCTTAAATAAACCCACAAAACTCCTTCTCCGTACATGCACGAAGATTTTTTCATTTATTGACCCTATTGCATCTTGTATTCACGAGCTCAAAGGGATCACAGTGCTAGATGAGTTAAGTGTCGAGGACGACACATAATTTTTAAATAGGGTGGCAGAGATGTTGGAAATAGACTTGAACGAAATCACTGAAGATTATGAAGAAGTTGAAGATTTCGATGAGGAATTGTGCGAAATAGCTAACACACCTGAACTTGGGACGAAAGTGGGATTGAAACCACTGTCAAGCCATTTGAAGTATGTTTTCCTCGAGCCCAACGAAACAAAACCAGTCATCATATTTTCAGCACTGGTAGAACACAAAGAAAAAGAATTGATTGCGGTGCTGAGTAACCACAAAGAGGCAATAGGATGAGCATCAACGATATTAAAGGGATAAGCTCTGTTACTTGCATGCACCAAATCGAGCTAGAAACTGATGCTAAGCCAGTAAGGGACAGTCAACGAATACTGACACCAACGCTTTATGAGGTGGTCAAAAAGGAAATTTTTAAACTTAAAGACGAAGGAATTATCTTCGCTATTTCTGACAGTAAATGGGTGAGCCCAATCCATGTGGTTCCGAAGAAATGAGGCATCACCATAACCGAAAATGACAAGGGCGAGATAGTTCCAACCCGATTGATGACTGGATGGCGTATGTGTATCGATTATAGGAAGTTAAATACAGCCACTCGCAAAGATCACTTTCCTCTGCCATTCATAGACCAACTTCTCGACAAGCTTGCCGGACACGAATTTTATTGCTTTTTGGATGGCCTTTCGGGATATTACCAAGTAGCCATCGCTCCGGAAGATCAAATCAAGACAAAGTTCACATGCCCTTTTGGCACATTTGCCTTTCGAAGGATGCCCTTCGGGTTGTGCAACGCACCAGCGACTTTTCAAAGGTGCATGCTCTCAATTTTTAGCGATTTTATTGATGATTTTCTTGAAGTATTCATGGATGATTTTTCAATTTTTGGATCATCTTTCGAGATTTGTTTATCTAATTTATCTAAGGTTTTAGAACGTTGCATAGAGAAGAATCTTACTTTGAGTTGGGAGAAATCCCATTTTATGGTAAAAAATGGTATTGTTTTAGGTCATATTGTTTCTAAAAAGGGGTTGGAGGTTGATAAAGCAAAAATTGATGTGATTGAAACCCTCCCTCCCCCTCGAGATGTTAAGGGAATTAGAAGTTTTCTTGGTCATGCAGGCTTTTATAGACGTTTTATCAAAGATTTTTCAAAAATAAGTCGTCCACTTTGCAAACTGATGTCTTTAGAAACTCCTTTTTTTTTTTTAATGAAGAATGTATGAATGCGTTTAATGAGCTTAAAGAGAGTCTTACTTCTGCCCCTGTAGTTGTTGCTCCTGATTGGACCCTCCCTTTTGAAATAATGAGCGATGCTTCTAATGAAGCAGTGGGGTCCATTTTGGGACAACGTGTGGACAAATTGCTTAAGGTTATTTATTATGCTAGTTATATGTTAAACGATGCCCAATGTAATTACACCACGACGGAAAAAGAATTGTTGGCAGATGTATTTTCACTTGATAAATTTAGATCGTATATAGTTGGAGCCAAAGTAATTGTACATACGGATCATGCTGCATTGCGTCATTTATTTTCTAAACCCCAAAGTAAACCACTTCTTATTAGGTGGATATTATTGCTGCAAGAATTTGATGTAGAAATAAAAGATAGACGAGGTTGTGAAAACATTGTAGATGATCATTTGTCTAGAATGATAATCGAGGAGAACGAGGGCGAGAAATTTATGATTAACGATCTATTTCCCTATGAGAATGCCTTTAATCTTGAGCAATTAACTACTCCTTGGTATGTTGATATTGTGAATTATCTTGCTTGCAAAATTATACCTAACCATTTATCCTACCAAGAATGGAAGAGATCTTTGAGTAAATGCAGGGATTACTTTTGGGATGACCCCTATGTGTTCAAACGCTGTAAGGATGGGCTCAACAGAAGGTGCATTCCAAACGATGAAATGGGGAGCATTCTGCAATTTTGCCATGACCATGGAGGGCATTAGGAGCTCAAAAGACGGCATTTAAGGTATTACAAGCTGGATTCTAATAGCCAAGTCTATTTGCCGATGCATTCGAGTATTGCAAAACGTGCAACAACTGCCAACGAACCGGCAACATAGGAAAGCGAGATGAAATGCCGCAAGTACCCAATCAAGTGGTAGATATTTTCGATGTGTGGGGAATAGATTTTATGGGACCCTTTCCTATAAGTGGAGATTTCGAGTATATTCTAGTCGGTGTCGACTATGTGTCAAATGGGTGGAAGCAATCCTCGCTCGAAGAGCCAATGCAGAAGTCGTTCTTAAATTTCTGCAAGAAAATATTTTTAGTAGATTCAGAGTGTCGAAATCAATAATAAGTGATGGAGGAAGCCATTTTTTCAACAGAGCCTTTGCGAGGCTGATGACGAAATATGGGGTCCGGCACAAAGTAGCTACACCATACCACCCTCAAACGTCTGGACAAGTCAAAACGAGCAACTACCAGCTAAATGCTATACTCGAGAAAACAGTTGGACCAAGTTGGAAGGATTGGGCAGTAAAACTTGTCGACGCACTGTGGGCCTATCGAACGGCCTATAAGACAGTGCTTGGTATGAGTACTTTTCGACTCGTCTATGGGAAAGCGTGCCATTTGCTCGTTGAGTTAAAGCACCGAGCTAGTTGGGCCATTCGCAAGTTAAATATGAACTATGATGAAGCGGGCGAGTATAGGAAACTGGAGTTGACCGAGCTTGAAGAAATTAGAAACGAGTCTTATGATGACGCATGGAGGCAAAAGAAGATGGCGAAAATACGCCACGATCGAAGACTCATTAACAAGCATTTGGAGGTAGGTAAGTTAGCTCTAGTCCATAATTCTAGATTGAAACTTTTTCTAGGAAAATTGAAGTCAAGATGGAGTGGACCGTTTGTGATTAAAGAAATCAATGAATTTGGAGCGGTCACCCTTTACGACGAAAAACGAGATGTAACGTTTCAAGTTAACGGACACCGAGTTAAGCTATATCTTGATGGAGAGGCAACGAGTTAATATCATGAGATGTTGAAGATTATGGACCCGCCTTCGATTAAAAATTAATCACGAAAACTCGTGTCGAGCAAGTGACGTTAAAAGACGCGCTTCTTGGGAGGCGATCCAAGCGATTTTCTTTTCTATCCCTTGTATTTCTTTTCAGTTATTTCTCTTTTTCTATTTTCGTTTGTGTTATGAAACAAGATTTATGTTATCAAGGAAGGATCAATTCTTAGAACAAAAAAAAAATCAATATGGTGGCCAACGCACGGATCACGTCGACTGACGCTAGCATCGATGCGGCGTCGACACTGCCTGTGCGCCCGCGTCGATCGGTTGCGCAGAATTTGGAAATCTTGGGCTGCAATTTTTGGGAATCTTATTCCCAATAGGTAAGTAATTTTATGGTAATCTATTGCACGAAATCTGGCTGGTTTTTGGAGTCTAGATCTATTACCTTAAGAGAGGTCTTCATAGAATAGGAAACTTAATATCTCTTACCTTATTTGAAACTTGGGTAAATCAAGGGCTCTTATTTTCAAGAGCTTTTAATTCCTATATAAACCACCACCCCTGCACTCTTTATTTCATATTTCTCTTGTGTTCTAAACCTCCCTATACCAAACAAATATAATTCTCCAAGTCTCTCAACACCATGAGGCCAATTCCACGAGCAACCAACAACCATGAAAATAGGTGGATGACGAGGAAGCAGCACGAAGAAGAATTGGACAAGCTGCGAGTTGAAATCGAAAAGATGAAGTCCAGTAATGGTGATTTCCAAATGGGTGAAGTCCATTACACCCTCAAGATCGACACACTGAAAGATGAATTGAAGGAAGCGGAAGAGGTGAATGCGGGGTTGAGGAACACTATTTCCCAACTAAGGGGAAACATCAGAGATTTGAAGGGAGCAAAGCGTGATCTCGAGCGAAGGAGGGAAGACTCTGAGGAGTTTGACATGTCCATAGACGAGCTCCACGACGAACTTCTCATGGCTAGAGAGAAGATTGAAAAATTATCCAATCAAAATACTGGGTTTTTGTGGAGCGAGGCTGAGTTGGCAAACGAGATCGCCATTAGGGACAAGCTCCTCGAAGATAAAGAGGCCGAATTAGATGCAGCAGTGATAGATGGGATGGCCCTCCTGCGACAGAATTACGACATCCATGAGGAAAAATTCGTGCTCTTAAGTCGAGTTGAAGAGCTGGAAGCCCAAATCAAAGATCTAAAAGAAGGTAACGCGGCGCACGAGTGGAACATAGGATATTGGAAGCAGCGTCTGGAGGATGCCAACAAGAAGATTGACGCACTAGAGAACTTGCGCAATGGATCCCCTTAGATTCGTAGGACGTTGCCACTAGCTAATTATTTAAGTTTTCCATTATCGAGTCATTGGATTGTCCTCCTACTCTAACCTGTTTATTTTCTCTCAATTTTAATTTTATTTCATTGTCTAAGTGTTTCGAATCAGCATTAATAAAATTTTTATTTTTCGCACGTCCCTTGTCTTTCAATATTATTTTTTGGTTATGCTTGGACGTTTTGATTTTTTTCTGTGAGATTGTGCAGCTTATCCAGGGTTAAAGGTCACTTAGAAGTTTTTATTACTGTTAGTTTCACTGTTACCCACCAGCAGGAAAGCTAGCGGTTTTGGCAAGCGATTTGGACAAATTGCCAATTTTAGCTTCGACGGGCGCGTTGGTCGATGCTAACATCTCTCGGAGTCGACGCTAGGCAGGGATTGCGCAACGATCGCCTGACTCTTTACGGCGCTACTCGATGGCTAACCTTGCTCATTTCATAGGACAGTAGCCTCCTGCTCCGCCGCCTGCTGCTGAACCATGACAATGGCCTTTTGTGTCTTATTATTGCTGATGAACACTATTTTATTATTTGCTTTTATTTGTTATTTTACGTTTACTTGTTATTTTTGGTATTTGGGATGTTTTGTTTCAAGGACAACTCCAATCACAAGACTCTAGACAACATCCAATTGCACGATTTTTTTTTGGAGAAAGATCGACTGTTTTTTGGGACGTTTTCTTATTCCCTTTCTCCCTTACTTTTATTTTCTTATACTCGTTTATGGCAATCAAGGGATTGCCGAGTTTTTAGAGGGGGGGATGGTTGAGTATGATTTATATTTGAAATATGTGCAATTTGAGAATTCTTACGTGATTGATCACTATTTCTGCGCTGAATTGTGTTTGTCTGGCTTGCCTGTTGAAGTTAACTATGTATTATTTGATGTTCTTGCCTTTTGAGCGTGAATAAGTGCATAAAATTTCAAAATTTTTATTATTATTTATATATTGTAAAATGGTACTTGGACGCAATTGATTTCACAAAACCTTAAAAGCAACGTCAATTCAAAACTTTTCATGCAAAAAGCCAGTGAGTAGCCCGAGTGAATATCATCTTTGCATGTGCTTGAATGAGTTCTGTTTTGATATATCTTTGAAACCGTTGTGTGCAATTGACTTTGAACATGACGTTAAGGCACAGAAAAAACCCAATTTCCGGCCATATCTATATATATTAGCCACTATAAATTTCGAATGAGCCCTCATAGCCAAATAATCCATGCCTATATCCATGAGTGATTTTGAGTCGACCCCTATAACCCATTAAAAGTGTGGGGTAGGAGTTCGTTATTTTTATTGGTTATTAGAGTTTTGGAATTTTTATTAGGAATTTATGATTTTATGAATTTCTGTAATAAAAGACCACCATCCGAAAAAAAAGAGAAAAAAATGACACCATCAAAAAGAATAAAAGGGGGATAAAATTATTAAAAAAAAAGAAAAAAGAAGGATGGTGAATCTTGGTGAATCGTGTTATGTAATTGCCTACGCGCTAATAAAGGCTTATGTTTTATTATTTAATTTCTTATGAAGTATAATGTTTAAGAGGCAAAGAGCTGTGTTGAATAAGAAGCGCATTATGAGCTTCAATTTCATTTAAGTGGTTCGAGCGAAAAGTCGGTTTACGGTTTGCGAGTTGAGAAATAGCCTAAGTTAAAGGCTACGTTATGAGTGTCTAGTGAGGTTTTTTTCTTTTGATTGAGGTGAAGCACTTTGCTTTGTGATTAGATTAGTTGAGTGAGTTATTGATCACGTTAGATCGTGAGTTAGCCACACGACTTATATATTCCATACCCGTCCAAAGAGCCTTACATTACAACATGAAAAGACCTTTTCCGATTCTTTGTTGATAACACACTTAATTTGCGATTGAAAAGAGATTAATTTCGGTTCTTATTTATTGCTCATGTATTTGTATGATTTGAGTGTATACACGTCCCATGCAGAAAATACTTGAGTGCTTTGAGCATATACCCTATATATTACCCTTTGTGAGGATGCATAAATTCAATTTTGGAGCGATAATGTAATAGGGGTGGAGTGTTTGAAGTTGCATTGCATGTATCTATATTTTCAAAATTATCTATGTAGCATCGCACGAATCATTGCTTGGGATGATTTTCATTCTTGTATACTTTGAATCTATCGTTTGTTCGAGGACGAACAAACCAATTAAGCGTGGGGTAGTTGATTAGTACATATTTGTCCTCATTCTTATTAGTATTTTAGTTAGATTTTCTTATTGTTTTTGGTATAAGTTGGATAGTTTACGCTTAATTCCGTATTTTTATACTTCCAGCTTATTTTACTGTATTTTGATCGTAATTGATGAGAATAGGTGATTATTCATTATTTTTTCACCTTACAGCTAGGTAACCGGAAAAGTTCAGCGCATAAATAGATAAAGTTTGATGTTAGAGAATCGAGAACAAGCTTTCCGGTGAAGGAGTAGCAGAAAGATCGAGAAAATGAGACGAGCAGCGAAGTTGCGTCGGTCGACGCAAGCGTCGACGCTATGTCGACGCAATTCTGCCCATGACGGTCGACACTATGTTGACGCTAAGTCGGCGTAACTCTCTGAAGCGTCGATCCAAGGGTGCGTCCGTCGATGCCCAAGTTGACGTAACTCTCTGTAGCATCGATACATGACCGCATCGGTCGACGCCTCTGCCCAGTCAACGCGAGCGTACCGGAAGCGTCGATGCCGAGCCCCTGTTCGTGTCGGTCGACGCGAAGTCGAATTGACTGCCCAAAAATGGATTTTTAGGGTTTCTTATGATCCAAGACAAGGGAAAACTATAAAAATCCTTCTCTAAGTCCGTCCCAACACACAGAAGATACCACTACAACCCTACTTAAGATTCTTTGGCTTGAAAACAACACACCGTTACATCTCATATCGACACAGAAGATCAAGATCGGAGATTCAGGAGTCACAAGTTCCAAGCTCCATCCGTTAGTTCGTGACTCGTTCTTCGGCCAAGATCTACGCAATCTCTCCGGATTAGCTGGAAAATTTACTGCAATTTCTTAGTTTAAATATGTACTCTAAACTCTTTAATTGTTTTCTTAGTTTAATTTATGCGATTAAGTAGTAGCTTTTCAATTATTTTTCTTGAGTCATTTCATGCTTCAAACCCTAGATACTTTTGGTATTCGGATTCGTAATCTTTCATTTAGTTTGATTAATGTTTAGTTATTATTCATGCTTAGATAATTCATCCCGTTTACTTTACGCTTTAGATAATTGCTTTTTGATTACGCTAGTTGATCTTATTTGAACTCGTAGATTATTTTCTTAGTTTGAATTTACATGCTTTTAGTTAGCTGCTTAGTTAGAATTACATAGTTTTAATTAATGTTCATGCGTTTCAAGTTCTTAGATAATCAAAAC